>CAJQZJ010032178.1:2933702-2956138 GCA_907164525.1 Lophiomys imhausi | reverse complement strand
TCTCAGCCATTAGGGATTCCTCCTTTGTGAATTCTCTATTTAGCTCTATCCCTCATTTTTTGATTGGATTATTTGGTTTCTTGGCATTTAATTTCTTGAGTTCTTTGTAGTTTTTGGATATTAGCCCTCTGTCAGATGTGGAGTTGGTGAAGATTTTCTCCCAGTCTCTAGGCTGCCATTTTTTTCAAATGAAAGTGTCTTTTGCCTTACAGAAGCTTTTCAGTTTCATGAGGTCCCATTTATTGATTGTTGATCTCAAGTCCTGAGCTGTTGGTGTTCTGTTCAGGAAGTTGTCACCTGTGCGAATGAGTTTGAGGGTTTATCCCACTTTTTCTTCTAGTAGATTTAGTGTGACCGGCCTTATGTGAAGGTCTTTGATCCACTTGGACTTAAGTTTTGTACAAGGTGATAAGTATGGGTCTAATTTCATTCTTTAACAAATGGACATCCAGTTGGACCAGCACCATTTGTTGTAGATGCTGTCCTTCTTCCATTGTGCCGTTTTGGCTTCTTTGTCAAAAATTAGGTGGCCATAAGTGTGTGGGTCTATTTCTGGATCTTCAATTCGATTCCATTGATCTACTGGTCTGTTTCTATACCAATACCATGCTGTTTTTAAAAATATTGATCTGTAGTACAGCTTGAAATCTGGGATGGTAATACCTCCAGATGTTTTTTATTGTACAGGATTGATTTAGCTATTCTGGGCTTTTTGTTGTTCCATATGAAATTCAGAATAGCTCTTTCCAAGTCTATAAAAAAATGTGTTGGTGTTTTGATAGGAATTGCATTGAATCTATATATTGCTTTTGGTAGGATGGCCATTTTTATTATGTTGATCCTACCTATCCATGAGCATGGAAGATCTTTCCATCTTCTAAAGGCCTCTTCCATTTCTTTCTTCAAGGGCTTGAAGTTCTTGTACAGGTCCTTTACTTGCTTGGTTAGAGTTACCCCCAGGTATTTTATATTGTTTGAGGCTATTCTGAAGGGAGTTGTTTCCCTTATTTCTTTCTCAGCCCATTTGTTTGTTGTATAAAAAAGGGCTTCTGATTTTTTTAAATTAATTTTTTATCCAGCCACTTTGCTGAAGGTGTTTATCAGCTGTAAGAGTTCTCTAGTGGAATTTTTGGGGTCGCTTATGTATACTATCATATCATCTGCAAATAGGGATAATTTGACTTCTTCATTTCCGATGTTTATCCCCTTGATGTCCTTTAGTTGTCTTATTGCTCTAGCAAGAACTTCAAGTACTATATTGAAGAGATATGGTGAAAGTGGACATCCTTGCCTTGTCCCTGAGTTTAGAGGAAATGCTTCAACTTTCTCTCCATTTATTTTGATGTTGGCCACTGGCCTGCTGTATATTGCCTTTATTATTTCTAGGTACAGTCCTTTTATGACCGTTCTCTCCAGAACTTTTAGCATGAAGGGGTGTTGGATTTTGTCAAATGCTTTTTCTGCATCTAGCGAGATTATCATGTGGTTTTTTTCTTTCATCTTTTTTATGGTGAATGACGTTGATAGACTTTCATATATTGAACCATCCCTGCATTCCTGGGATGAAGCCTACTTGATCATGATGTATGATACTTTTGATGTGTTCTTGAATTCGGTTTGCTAGCATCTTATTGAATATTTTTGCATCTATGTTCATGAGGGAGATTTGTCTGAAGTTCTCTTTCCTTGTTGGGTCTTTGTGTGGTTTAGGAATCAGGGTGATTGTGGCCTCATAGAATGAGTTTGGCAATGTTCTTTCAGATTCTATTTTGTGAAAGAGTTTGAAAAGTATTGGTGTTAGCTCCTCTTTGAAGGTCCGGTAGAATTCCGTGCTAAAGTCATCTGGCCCTGGGCTTTGTTTGCTTGAGAGATTTTTAAAGACTTTCTATTTCCTTAGGTGTTATAGGGCTGTTTAATCTGTTTATCTGATCTTGATTTAGCTTCGGTAGGTGGAATCTATCAAGAAAATTGTCCATTTCACTTAAGTTTTCAAATTTGGTGGAGTATAGATTTTTAAAGTAGGATCCAAATATTCTCTGGATCTCCTCAATGTCTGTTGTTATTTCTCCCTTTTCATTTCTGATTTTGTTGATTTGGTTTTCTCCCCTCTGCCTTTTAGTTAATTTGGCTTGGGGTCTGTCTATTTTGTTGATTTTCTCAAAGAACCAACTCTTGGTTTCATTGATTCTTTGTATAGTTCTTTTTGTTTCTAAGTTGTTGATTTCAGCCCTAAGTTTGACGATCACCTGCCTTCTGCTCCTCTTGGGAGTGTTTGCTTCTCTTTTTTCCAATTCACCCAGTTTAGCTGTTAATTCGCTAATATGAGCTGTCACTATTTTCTTTTTGAAGGCACTTAGTGCTATGAACTTTCCTCGTAGCACAGCTTTCATTGTGTCCCATAGGTTTAGGTATGCTGTGTCTTCATTTTCGTTGGATTTTAAGAAGTCTTTGATTTCCTTCTTTTTTTCTTCCTTGATCCAGTGGTCCTCTAGTAAAGAGTTGTTCAATTTCCATGTGAGTGTAGACTTTTTGTTGATTCTTTTGCTATTGAAGTCCAGCTTTATTCCATGGTGGTCTGATATGATACAAGGGGTTATTTCAATTTTCTTGTATCTGTTGAGGCTATCTTTGTGTCCAACTATATGGTCGATTTTGGAGAAGGTTTCGTGAGGTGCTGAGAAGAAGGTGTATTCTTTGTGTTTGGGTGAAACTTTCTGTAGATATCTGTTAGGTCCTTTGGTTCATGATCTCTGTTAGACTCATTATCTCTCTGTTTGGCTTCTGTCTTGATGATCTTTCCATAGTTGTGAGTGGGGTGTTGAAGTCTCCCACTATTAAAGTGTTTGAATCGATGTGTGATTTAAGTTTTAGAAGCGTTTCTTTTATAAATGTAGGTGCCTTTGTATTTGGGACATAGAGGTTCAATATTGAGATGACCTCTTAGTGAATATTTCCTTTAATGGGTATGTAATGCCCTTCTCTGTCTTTTTTTATTAACTTCAACTGGAAGTCTATTTTCTTTGATATTAGGGTGGCTACTCCAGCTTGTTTCCTGGGTCCATTTGCTTGGAAAACCTTTTCCCAGCCCTTTACTCTGAGGTAGTGTTTATCTTCAATAGTGAGGTTGTTTCTTGTATACAGCAAAAAGATGGGTCTTGTTTATGGGTCCAGTCTGTAAGTCTGTGTCTTTTTATGGGCGAGTTGAGTCCATTGATGTTGATGGATATTAGTGACCAGGGGTTGTTATTTCCCATTATTTTGGTATAGCTGGCTGTCTTGTGTTTCTTTTTGTTTAGTTGCTGCGGAGGTTTCTATTTCCTCTGTTTTCTTGGGTGTGGTTATCTTCTCTGTGTTGGAATTTTCCTTCTAAGATCTTCTGTAGGGCTGGGTTTATGAGGAGATATTGTTTGAATTTGATTTTGTCATGGAATATCTTGTTTTCTCCTTCTATGTTGATAGAGAGTTTTGCTGGGTATAATAGTCTAGCTGGGCTCCTATGTTCTCTCAGGGCTTGTAGGACATCTGTCCAAGCCCTTCTAGCTTTTAAAGTTTCTGAGGAGAAGTCAGGTGTGATTCTGATGGGTCTGCCATTGTATGTGACTTGGTCTTTTTCTCTTACAGCTTTTAATATCCTTTCTTTGTTCTCTACATTTGGGGTTTCTATTATTATGTGGTGAGAGGAGTTTCTTTTCTGATCTAATCTGTTTGGTGTTCTGTAAGCCTCTTGGATTTTTACTAGCATCTCTTTCTTTAGGTTTGGGAAGTTTTCTTCTATGATTTTGTTGAATATATTTCCTGGACCATGGAGTCGGGAGTCTTCTCTTTCCTCTATGCCTATAATTCTTATGTTCCATCTTTTCATTGAGTCCTTGATTTCGTGGATGTTGTGGGTGAGAAATTTTTTAGCTTTCTTATTTTCTTTGGATGTTGTACTGATTTCTTCCATCGAATCTTCCATGTCTGAGATCCTGTCTTCCATCTCTTGCATCCTATTTTTCATACTCACATCTGTAGTTACTGATCTCTTCTCTTGATTCTCCATTTCCTCTTTTAACTCTGACTGTGTTTTCTTTATTGTTTCCATTTCTATTTTCATGTCTTGAATGGTATTTTTTGTTTTGTACATTTCCTTCTCCAGTTTGCTTGTTTTTGCCTGGAGATCATTCATTGCTTTATCTTTTTCCTGTTCAAGCTGGTTCACCTTAGTTGGAGCTCTTTAATAGTGTTATTCGTTGTTTTGACTTGTAAAATTGTGGCTTCTTTGAATTCCTTCATAGTTTTAAGTTCTTCTTGAAGGAACTCTATCACTTTCCATAATGTAGAATTGTCATCGTTTTCATGTGTTTCAGTTGTGTTGAGGTGGTTCGGGCTGGACGGAATAGCGTTGCTTTCTTTTGTTGGAGACATTTCGCTCTGTTTTTTTTTTTTTTTTTTTTTTGTCTGGGGCCTCTGGCCATGTGAAATTTTTTTGCTGTCTTCTGGACTTGTGTCCAAAGGGGGGCTTTTTGGTGTAGGATTCGAGTTGCCTTACTCCACCCCTATAAGATGAGTCATTCAGCACCGCCTTCCAGGTGGGGACCTAACTAATCCAGGTGGTGGAGCTGTGTATAAGCAAGCTCTGGTTCCCTGCTGGAAGGGCCTGTACTAGTACAAAAGTCCGATATAGGACAGTTTCAAATATCTCGCAGTTTGCCTGGGGTTGGTTCCTGTAGCGGGTAAATCTGCAGTTCAGCTCCAGTAGCCTTGCCACTCCCGCAGCTTGGAAACTGGCCAGTGACATCACAGACTGCGATCTGCAGTCTGAAGCACTTTGCATGGGAGCTACTCTCACTTCCAAGGGTCCCAACCTTTGGCCAGATAATTGGATCATCTGTGTGGGACCCTGGAGTGCCCAGCAGGGTGGAGATTATCTCTGCATGGGTTCTGAATCTGCCGGCGGGGTATTAGGTTGGAACTTACTGGGAGTCTCTCTCCTGTTGGGGGATGGGTGATCCTGATTCCCGGGACCAGGGGCTTCCTAGTTTGTCCGAGAGTGGGAAAAGGTGTCCTGCCCAGGGATCTTCCGTGGTCCCTGTGTAGCTGGGTGAGATTTTGAAGGGGTCATGCCCTTTGTACAGCATCCTACAACACTTGCCGCCTTTGTGACTGTTGACCCCGAAATCAAAATGCGCCCACACAGGCCACCACCATCTTGGGTCCCCCCCAGTCTTCAACTCCTGATGACTTAACTTACAGCTATTTGTCCTTATGGGTGAGCAAACAATAATACATATTAAATAGAAACAGTATTTCAAATTTTAAATTTTAGTCTTTTGTTAACTGGAGCTGTACAGGAAAACCTCCTCTCTTTTGTTCAATAGCACCTGTGATCTACGCCTTCTAGCAGCCTTGCAATCAAAGTTGCTAATGGTTTTTGCATTGACAAAGTATTTCTGATCTCTGCCATGCTCTCTGTTTCATTTAGTTAGAGAAATTTAACAATAATTAAGGAAATAATTTTAGAAACACTGAGCATTAAAAATAGATGAAACTGAATTGATTGGCATTCTTTGCTCAACTTGGATTCTCATGTATTTCTGCTGGCGTTTCCTCTGCTCTTCTTCTACCAACAGAGGCTGTGAGTTTTGTTTTGTTTCTTGGTGATCTGTCAAACAAACCAATAAAATTAATAGCTTTCAAAATGTTCCATACAGAAAATAGAAACTTAACCCTAATATTCCTCTTAAATTATGGTAGCAAAATAAAAACATCATAAATAAGATTTCTGCTTGGGTCAAATTATTCAATAAAAAGTGTAGGTGATAATTAAAAATGAACTTGGAAAGACTGAAATCACAGCACTTCTCAGAAGTATTTCATTTTTAAAGAGACATATCCATAATAACTTTATACATGTATGGAAAGACATAAATATGAGGCAATCTCACAAAAATTATCTCAGTTTAGCTGTAAAAACCACAATGGTAGGCTTATGATTATCAATTTTTGCCAAGAAATTAAATATTTAAAGAAGTTAATTCAGTAATTCAATGATGCATTAAAGACCTTATTACAAATTTAAAGCTTTACAAATATATAAAAGCATAAAAATGTGTAGACTTATGTTTTACTATGTGGCATGTCAATACACATATACATTGAGTAATGTTTAAATCATGTTAAATATATCTATTTTCTAGAAGGCTTGTCTTTTTCTAGCAAAGGCATTTAAACTTCTTCCTTCAGGGAAAATATAGTAAACAACTGTCAATAGTCAGACCTGTGTGTACATGAGAACTTCTTATTCCTATCTTATTGTCTGTCATTTTGTACCAATGTGGGTCAAACTGTCTCCATTTCAGTGTTTTGGCAAAGACTTAGACTAGAAGCTCTATTTTTTTTCCCTTTGAGATTTTTCTTGTTACTGTTGTTTGTTTGCATAATGCTGTGTCAGTGATCAAAGTGGGGCCTTGTGTGTGTCAAAGGATACTCTTCAACTAAGATCCATTCTCAACCCCATGGTTTTCTTAGTACATAGTCTACTGTTTGTTAAAGGGCTAAGTGTCAAAGACCAGCTTTGACATCCAGAGATAAACTGAGGCTGTGGGGCATAGCATCAGCAATTAATCACTCTGCAGACCTTTCTCTGAAGGAATAGAGCTTGATTCACAGGGGCTGGTGCTCTCTGTGGCAGGTAAGTAACTCTATGAATTCTTTGAACACTTTGGTGAAAAGAAAAGAAAAAAAGGGGAGAAAGAAACACACACACATACACATACAAACACACATATGCACATACACACATATATACTTGGTGGATGAAACAAGACAAACTCAAACAATTTCACTCATATACAGATATACATCCATATGTACATACATACATACATACATGCATATATATACATACATGCAGATATACATGCACATTTGGTGGATGGAGTAAAGTTCCAACCACTTTACATATGTACATGTATACATATACACATTTTTATAGATGGAGCAAAACTCCAACAAGTAAGTTCCAATAACTTAATTTTTTCCCATAGCTTATATTTATCAGCAAAATCTTTAAACATTACAAAAATCACAATGTGGCTATGTTCTATTTTTCTCTAAGTGAGCAATTACATTGAGTATACATAAGAAAAAAAAAACATGTTCCCCAATATCCTCACATGATCAAATGTTTTACATCTTATAGATGAAAAACAACTGTGGAAACAAATTATTCCAAAGAATTGACAAACATTTGTAACGAAGTAATTTGCTATAGAATAACAAAATGTAAACAAGCAAGACAATTTTCTCAGCCACTTTCTATTCACTGGCAGGCAGCAATTTGTGATTATAAGGAAAAGATCAATAATCTTATTATTTATCTTAAAAAGCAATCTTATAGCATTCTTAAAAGAATCACAAATCTAAACTTTTATATATTTGGTTGTGAGCCTAGCCTTTAACGGCTGAGCCATCTCTCCAGCCCAAAAGAGGGCATCCAATCACATTATAGATGGTTGTGAGCCACCATGTGGTTGCTGGGAATTGAACTCATGACCTCTGGAAGAGCAGCCAGTGCTCTTAACCGCTGAGCCATCTCTCCAGCCCCCTAAACTTTTATATAAAAACAGTCAACCATTTTCCCTCAAAATCTTCAAGCTGTACATCTATTCATTAACAATTTTTATTACCATATCAGGAAGCTGAGGGCAAAAGTGTATACAAGATATTGATCATCACCTTGATCACCAGCCCAGCTTAAGCAAGAGAGGGCACATCATCCAGTATCAGCTGGACTGCCATTGTTCTTGTTCCTTGACCTCAAAAAATCCCTAGCTCAGCTATTAAGAGTGTACCTTTCTGATCTTCAGGTCACCTCCTAAGATTTTCTACATCAGAGCCACTAGTAAAAACATCTTAACCTAACTTTAATAACAATCTACTTCTTCAAAGTCTAAGGGTGGTGGTCATTGCTAACAATCTACATCTCTAAGTTCTTTCCAAGGGTGGTGGATGAATCATTATTCTGCTCCTACAGCAATACTTGAAAAGTTCAATCATTATTATTATAAATGCCAATGATACTGCCAGTGAAGATTTGAAAGTTCCCTTAGAGTTTTCATACAACCCATAGATTGTAAGGGATGTGAATGTGAGGGCAGCAAGCACAGCAAAGCTCCACAACATGAAATTTCAGGGCATGTAGTCCTTGGGGCTCTGTCTCTTTAATGTACACCAATTGTGGTAGTGCTAACAGGTGGACCACATTCCATGAGTTCTAAAAATGTTTGTTGTTCCTCTCTTACACCCCTTGACAGCTAAGCTGTGTTCTGAGAGATGTATCACACATGTGTAGAGTAATTGAAATGAATAGAATATAAATTGTTTCACTTTTGCTTCTTCATATGATTAGACTTCTTCAGCTATTGTTCACAGAACTTACTCTGAATGCCAATAATTCTTGGATAATTGCTTACATTCATTTAATATCAAAGACACTTATATGCATATGGTTATTGTGTAATTCAAATGCTGATTTCTTTACCCCTCCATATCTGTTTTTAGTACTTCTTCTGAGAACCTCCTGTCTTGATGCTGTGTAAACACTTCTCCCCTGATATGCCGATAAAGTAGCTTACAGCCAATTGCTGACCAGAGGAGAGAGTAGGACTAGACGTCCTGCCCCCCAGGGGAGGAGAAGTTAGAGGAGGAGAAGTGGGAGATTCAGTCACAGGAGAGGTCTGGGAGATATGAGGAAGATTCAGTTGGAGAAAAGAAAGCACTAAAAAGCAAGTAGCTCAGGGATTTTGACAAAGATGGAGTAAGACTGGCATAGAAGGTTAAGAATGGATTAAAACTGTTCAGGACTGTGCTGTAAAGCTTGATAAACAAATAATAAAATAGAGTCTCAATATATTTGGGTGATAGCCTGGTTAAGAGAGAAACTGAGAAACAAGTACAGTTATATAAATTTACACTAACAGAAACTGACTATATGTCGTGAACATTATGCTACTCAAAATTCAAATTGATCTTTATTTCTTTGATTATTGGTTACTTCTTTTCTTAACAGTTTTGAATATAGAATTATGATTCAAGTGTTTTTCCACTTCAGTGGGGCGCCCCACCCTACTGGAACTGCCATGTATGCCTCCTGTGCAAGAGGAAGCCCTTAGACCTCATGTGACTAACGAACTGAGGGGGATAATACATGGAGACACCTCACACTGGAAGCATGGGAGAGGTAGGAGAGGGGGTAGAGGATGGAAAAGATTGGCTGCAAAGGGGTAGAGGGAGGGGGTGGCATGGAGATGTAACAAAGTAATAAATAAACTTTTAAAAAATATATTTTCATATTTGTAAAGTTATTCCTATAAAACATTTATCTTATTTTCCTCTTTGTAAAAATGTAGATTGATAACCAAAGCTTCACATTAATATTATTTTCAAAATTAACCTTTTCCACAGAAAGAGGTATTAAATTGAAGAAGTTTTCCAACTTTTTCTTTTGATACTCAATTTATATACCCATCCACTTTATCATGCTACAGATCCAGGTACTATTTCTTTATTGTTAAATCAGACTTACCTTTTAACAGATATATTTTGCAGCTTTCTATTTATCTGTCTATAGTCACAAAAGCCGAAGCAGAGACACACTCAAGCAGCAATGTTGCATGTTCCCAAACTGTCAGTCCTGTATGAGAGCAGCAGCAGGAAGATTTTAGCTAAAAATGGATTTTCCCCCATAACAGGGATGACAAATCAGTTGTAGAAACATAGAGAAAAAGCTGAAAAGATATTTTCTTCATTTGCAAACTGCCAATTTCCTTAGAGTCTGCTTAATTTCAAGGTAGGCACAAGACTAAAATGGAGAGAGACTGTAATTGTCTCACTTCATTAATTATTGTCCAATTAAGGTGGAAATATGTAACTAGGCATTATAGGCACTGTAGTTTTAGCACTCAGGATAATGATATTCAGGCTTACCTGGACCACAAGGCATAAATAAATAAATAGATAGATGGATGGATGGATGGATGGATGGATGGATGGATGGGTGGGTGGGTGGATGGATGGATGGATGGATGGATGTGGAAACTTGACCTTTCTTCTATTTTTTGCAGTTTTTATAGCCACTCTCCAAAAACCTTTCAGTGTTTATTAGTAGATTGTTTCTTCCAGGATGGCGTGAAACATTTTATCATAGATGAACTTTGCCTTCTCTAACACGCTATAAACAGATGTTACAAGTCACTATATCATAGAAAGCAAATCCAGAACAATGACCTGCAAATGTAACAGGAGTGTCCTAATAGTCTCCCCTACTGTGCTCAAGCGGTTAGGGAACATGAGGCATGAGGCTTAAACCCCCCTGGAGCAACCAGTTCTCCAAGGTACTATTCTTCTTCCCATTTCATTCCAGGAATAGGCAAGACAAGAAGTAAGACGTTTCATGTCACTTCAGGATAATATCATGTAATTTTAGGGTAATAAAGAATTCATAAGTGATCTGATAGGGAAAGTTCATTTGCGTTCTCCTGAGAGAGTTTTATCTCTTCAGATGTGACCTTGTATAATTAAATATATTTGAAATATCAAGAAAAATAGCAGCAAAGCAGACAATGGAATTCTTCATATTATGGCAGACTGAAATAAAATGAAATTAAATTATGCAAAACCGTCAAGTATAATGGAAGACAAAAGGTTCAGTGAAATCCCTTCCATCTGATCATATTCATTAGTATTACCATTTCGCAGAAGGACATTCTTTTCATGTACTATGTGATGATTTTAAAATTAGAAATTTATTTCATTAGTACCACATCCCAAAAAAGCTTTAGATTAAATGGCATAAAAAAATTACTGGTAAACATTACTTCAGTAAAGTGTGTATATGGTAGATTATATCAAACATAGAGAATGTCTCCTCAAAACATAAAAATAAAAATTCACTTCTCAGGAGAGTAGATGTTGCTATATTACAATTAAACTTTGGATGTAATCTATCAATAAAAGTTATCAAAACCATTTTAAAAGAAATACCATTTAAAGATATGTCAGATAATTACGTATTAGTTTTTTACATTAGTTTTCACAGTAAAATAATTATTAAAAAGCACAGATGTAATTTTCTGGGGTACTGAAAATTGTCATTTTTAATTTATCACCATCTTTAGTAATCTGTCTCTTTTTCTCTGTTCTCTGATTACCAAAGATAGCATGTTTTTAGTATAATCAGAACAGTTATGAGGACTGAATCCAACTTATTAATGAACCATCTATCACTTAGCAGATATTTTCTTTATTCATTATAGTAAACATTTATATATAATGTAAGTACACAAAAGCATCTATTTTGTTATTTGAGCAACTCAACTACTTATTATGAATCTTTGCAGTTTAGAGGTGATCTATTTCTAAAACTGCTGCATGTTAGAATCTTGGCCTTCAGAGTAGTGTTGCTGAGGAGCTCTAAGAGTAGGGTCGCAAAGGAAGAGAGATCTTCTCTTCACTTTGGCTTCTGGACTTGAGATATCCAATGCTCTGTTCACTCTGTCAATGCAAGGTACCTGTCCCAAGGGGAGGCTTGTGCCTAACTCTTTTACTTCCTGAACTGTGAACTAAGTAAATCTTTGTATTCTATGAATACTG
Source organism: Lophiomys imhausi (assembly GCA_907164525.1). Classification (NCBI taxonomy): domain Eukaryota; kingdom Metazoa; phylum Chordata; class Mammalia; order Rodentia; family Muridae; genus Lophiomys; species Lophiomys imhausi. The sequence goes on along the minus strand of CAJQZJ010032178.1, from coordinate 2,944,504 downwards.
AGTTTCATGCCTTTTACTGTAGCAAAAGAGAGAGAAAGAGAGAGAGAATAATAACAAGAATGAAACTCCTTTATAGGTCAACATGACAGTATAGAACCCCAAATCTCTAATTAACCAATCCCTCTCTCTCATTTTAATGTGTTAATTAACCTGTTTATGGTAATAAATTATTTCTTTGTCTTACAATTTCATTATCTCACAACACTCTAAACTAAACTCTGCTCTATTATTTGTCTAAAATGAATGTATGTTATACATGACATTGTGTTTATATGATCTCCAGGTGATTTATTGCATTCATTTCTGTATTTCACTGCTGATTGGTTCACTGCTGTATGCATCCCACCACAGTAGCAAAGTTTAACCTGAGCATCACTTTAGTTGACTGTGAATTAAAGGTAGTGACTGTATTTTGTATCTAAAAGGTTCATGAATTTTGGCAGCAAGAGGGTAGAATCTGGTGACAAAATTTTAACATACTCTAATTTTCTTCTGGTTCACATATCTTGACTAGTTCTGGGACTATGAATGTGAATTTCATGTATATGATTATCTCACTGATTCATATTCGTAGATATTTATATATCTATGAATGTGAACCTTATGTATATGATTATCTAAAAGCTCCATGGTACAGTCAATACTGATAAAGGAGAGGGTTGGTGGCTCAATAGACTCATTAAACTTTTTTATTTTTTTCTTTATTCTTGAGAATTTTTTCTATGTATACAACTAAATGTGATCACATTCTCACCCATTTCCATCCTTCAACTCCTCCAAGTTTTTTGTGGGAAGAAGGAAGGAAGGTTAATAGGTGTAGGAGGAAGGCAAGAGAGAAACAAGTGTGGTCAGAATGTAATTCTATAAATGAATGAAATTGCCAAAGAATAGATAGTTTAAGGATATACTATTTAAATATATCTTCTAAAAATTCTCTGTAGGAAATATTGTCCAGAGAAATAAATAGAATCTTGAAAGCACTCTGAAGACATCCTGAAGTAATTAACTCTCAGTTGCCTTTCTAATGTTGTTCTTGGGGTATTTGGGGGATTTAGATTTGATTTTCTCTTCATTCTGGGGGGATTGTTGCTGTTGTTGCTTTGGTTTGGTTTGTTGTTGGTTTCATTTGGTTTGGGTGTTTTGGGTGTTTTGTTTGGTTTTGATCTTGGTTTTTGGTTTTGGTTTTGGCTCTATTTTCTTTTTTGATTTTTTAGTCAGATTCTCACTGTGTACCCTGGCCATCCAGGAATTCACTTTCATTTTGAAGTTGGCTTCAAAATCACAGAGCGCCACCTGACTCTCCCTCCCAAGTGCTGCTATTAAAGGTGTGTATCAATCATGCCTAGCTAAGGTGAACACCATCATGCCTGGCTAACTATTAATCTCTTTGAAAAGAACTACTAAAGTCTATGGTAATTATAGCCATAATATTAGAGTTTTACCACCATAACATGAATGACTATAATCTATTGTCTAGTTTAGAATTTTCTTTACTTTCATTTAAAAGAAATTCCATAAGAGGCATATAATTTGTAGGGATACCTTCTCCACCTCCTTATGAGATTGTGTTTGTAACTATATTTAATTATTTTTCATTCTGGCACAATGTCGATATTTGACTGATAAATATTTGGGTATTTTTATTTTTTTAATATAGACTACTTTACTTTTAATCATTAAAAAACCTTTATTGAGAATTTCATGCATAAAATTTTGCATCATTTCCACTTCCACCTCAGTCTATTGAGTCCATTTAGTATTGCTTATATGTAAACTTGGTTAAGGCTGAACATCTGGGATTGGATAAACTATCAGGAGGCTCATCTCTAGAGAAGACAGATAGACTGTTCACTCTATTATTAGCCATTAATTGACCACAGGTTATCATCTAGGTTTAGAACCTTGTGAAATTTCTCCTCTCTACTTTGGTGCATCAATTGGTATAATTTTATGGGTCTTATTTAGGCAACCATATTGTTGACATTTCACAGTTTTCATTTCGCTGCCATGCATAGAAAACATTATCACACGGAAAACTTCTTGGTCCTCTGACTCTTACAACTATCTTGATGTAGATGGTGGCACTTGGGTGTAACCCAAATACAGGGGAAACTGTGGCAAGAGGATGGCACACCAATGTCAGCCTATTTGCATAGATTATGTCAATTCTCTCCCTTACAGAAAGTGGATGCTCCTAGAGGGACTATTAATGGTTGCTGGAGAAAGTGGGATCATGTTTTTTTTCCGTACTACACACAAGTCACAGAGGAGCTGTGCATGCTTCCATTGTATTTTAAGATAGTCTTACTAATTTCATGGAGCTCAATAAGTAGGATAGCATGGATTGTTGTTTCTGTGACTTCAGCTTTAGGGTTGCAAATGTGCATTATCATACTATGTCTGTGGGGTTTTTTTTTTCTTTTTGTGGAGAGAGGAGGGAGGAAAGGAGCTGGGAGTGGGGACTCTGGATATCCAAGCACTTGAATAACTGACCTATCTTCCTAACCCTGATTTTAATCATTTTAAACCTGCTGTGTGGGCTTTTAAGAGATCAAAAGAAAATGCTCATTAAAAACCTACATGGAAACCTTTAAACTTGAAACCCAAGGGAAAAAATATAGCAAAAGGAGACAGTAGAACGCATGTGATATGAAAACAGGAGATGAACTACTAAGAGGTAAGGGTCTAAGAAGTGGACTCTTCTAGAATACATGCACCATTAAATGAAAATCTCATCGCTAGGCACAGGCTACATCCTTAGCAGTCAGTGGTCAGAAGGTTCTCAAAGATGCCCTAAACATTACAAGCTGTTACCATTGTTTTTGGTTGCCCACCACAACTAGATGGCAAGATCTTGTTGCTGAAGATGAGGAAATAAATAAATCGACCTTAACCTGACTGGAAAACTCCCTCCAAGTTAGGCAAGATTTCATAGTGCTGAAGATACTATGCTGGCTACTATGGAAGAAAGGAAGAACAGACTACAATGTCTTCTCCAGAATTAGACACTGTGTGCTACAACACTGAGATTCCAGGCAAAATGTGCCCAACTTGTTCAATAATGGTAAGACTGCGTATGAACATAACTACTTCCTTGATTGGATTTAAGGGTTTTTCTACAGGAAGAAATTCACGCTGGATACTTAAATGTGGTCAAAACCCATGGCTAGAGAAGTCATAGGGATTAGGGGAGAAACTTGATTATTTTATCTAAATATTTATGTTCTCAAACGGCCTTCTAAATATTATTACTGCATCCATAGCTTTGTGCTACTCTCAACCCTGGCCACAGATGCTTCTTACTGCAGTGGGCAGTGGCTTAGGCAGAATCTCAAAGCCAATCAGTGTACTGAGGATAGGTGACTGAATTTTCAGCCAAAGGTGGGACATCAGCAGCATTATCCCAGAATAAGAGGAAAGAGTGAAAGAGATACAGGGTAGTAAACACTGTCCTCTGGATATGGCATAGCTGTTGTACACATGAATTCATAGTATCTGTGCTCACCCATACAAGCCCAGAATATGACCAAGTTGTTTTAAAATCCCAGCACATAGAGGGGAAAATCTTCTAAGGCCCCAACATTAACTGAGAAGCTGTTGATAGTTGATGGCTTCTGGAAGAAGAAGATGGTTACCCTATACCCATGCATATATTGACATCAAAAATTAGACACACAAAGTTTAAACATTAAAAAGTGGGCATGAAATTGGGAGGGAGATGTGTGATGGGTATCCAGACCAACTTGGAGGAAGGGAGTTGAGGGTGGATATAAGACATATTAAAGATGTGCATAAAATTTTCAAAGAGTAAATTTTAAAAGCAAACAAAAAGAAACATTTTTCCCTTTTTGGATTTTTTTAAATTCTTTGATTATTTCACATATTGATACAATGTTTCCTTATTAACTCTACTTGAATTCCCCTAACTTCACCCTAATTCCTCCAATGTGCCTCCAACAACAATAATGATGATAATATATAAAATTGTTATTATTATTGAAAATCAACTGATTGCAATTAGTGCTTCTTATATGGGCATAGATACAGGAACATCCACTAAAGTATCGACAATCTACCAACAGTCTCACCCATGGAAAAAATGCTTCCCCTTACCTGCCAGCCAGAAACTGCCAATAGCTCCTCAGCTAAGAGCTAGGCCTAAGAAGCGCCTCACCTCTCCATGCTGGAGGATTGGATGGCTTCATTTTGCTCAGTTCTTGGGCAGGTGAGCACAGTCTCTGTGAGTTTGTGAGTGCAAAGACCATGTTGTGTCCAGAAGACAGCATTTCATGACTCTCCTTCTATGTTCCTGCTCTCAGTTTTTCCAATCTGTCCTCTAAGAAGTCCCTTGTGTCTTGTGTCTGATACAAGGCTAAACTCTCAGCAGTCACTTATTCTCAGCACTTTCAACTTAAGGGGAGTTCTTAGCCAGTGCTTTTCCCATCACATGAAAGCTGTGAACTTAACCAAGACTTTAAAAGAAAGGTTTTAGTCACTTTGCTCGTAGTTTACCTGCATTTGACAATTTAAAAGATATTTGGTCCCTTGCTTTCTTCTCTCTGATCACATCTGTCTACCCAACAAAGTACCCCTTTCCCTCCTTTTGTCCATATACACTAAGATTTGTCACAACTTGAACTGATAGGGAAAGAAGTTTAGCTTTGCCAGAAGCCATTGCTGGAGTGTGTTAACAACAGACTCCTGGATGGTTCAATCACTAGAGTAAGACTCATTATTTTATCTTAGACATTTCAAAAAAGCAAAAGAAAAAATCTTTTGGTGATCTAGCCCTCCCTTTTCTTGCTGGTATGTACTTACATACCAAATATCCAAAAATCTGTAATGTAGCATTGCAAGTACAATGCTAAAAGTAAATTAGGTAATTTCAAAGCAATTTCTTTGCATATGAGGTGAAAATAATAATAATAATAATATCTTAATGAAGATGTTTTGCATCTAAAGTAGATTTTGCTCATAGTATTTCATTTAGAATTCTACTCTTACCTTGATCTTTGTGCTTTCTCAATGGAATGGCTGACTGTGGACATGGAACCTAGACTACAGGGTAAAGAGTAGAGTTATTAATTATAAACAGAGCATTGATCAGCTTTCTTAAAATTTTTGTGAATCTCATTCACATAATTGATTGTAGTGACTGTAAAGTGTGTGTGTTTGTGTGTGTGTGTGTGTGTGTGTGTGTGTGTGTGTGTGTTATGTTAGGGATCTGTAGGCTTTTGTTTGAGCAAGAAAATGATAACATTTCTTTGGTCATTCTGACTCTATTCTGTAGTGTGACTCTGACCTCTCTCTTAGCACAGGCTACCTATGCTGTACTCAGTTGTGAATGAGCTGTGCAATGCTTTGCATGTAGTGGGGCTTCGTGTTGCTTTCAGGACCTTATTGGCCCATAAGAATTCCAGTCTTGGACTCTTACAATGATTTAATATGCTGTGGTTTTGTGAAAAATCCAAGACAGAATTTCTTGCATCTCTCCTACTTCACATGTACTTACTCTATTAGGAGCTTCACCTCTTGTGCATTCATTTCACTCAGCTACAAGCCCTGCAAAATAGTGACCTGCCAGCAAGATATACCCATTGGTGCAGTAGTAGCACAACGGTTATGGGAGTAACCAATCACTTCTCTTGATTTGAAATAATCCTCACTCCATAGGGGCAGAACCCATACTGTTAGTAAGACCAAGAGCCTAAAACTAGATAGGTCATGGGTCATAGGAGAAAATCTGCTGTTATTATTCTGCTACATGAATACAGCAATAAAATGATTCTTAAAAACAAATTGCTGTACCCATAGATCAGTGCATAGCTCAACCCCCATCAGAGAATAGACGGTAATTAGCACAATGACCCACAACTGCACAATATACAAAGAATGAGAGAGTCTGGAACACTCAGCCCTAAAAATGATGACTTTTTCATGTCCCTACCCTCAAGGATCAGAAATGGATGTAAAAAAGGAGACTGAAAGGCTGTAAGAGCCAAAGGTTCCACAGAAATAGGATCTTTCAGACACAAATGGCTGATGTATGTATGAACTCACAGAGAGAGCACCTAACTTTTCAAATACTAAACAATTCGGGAAGTGAGCATTCAGTCAGCTATAATATTCTGAGGTCTGGTCCATTTTACAAGAGATGTTTTAATTTCACAGTTCACAAAGAATAAAAGCCCTTTCTGATCTTTGACTCCTATATGTACACGTTAGGAAAATTGAGTAGGAACTTGCCATAATTTCCAGGATTCAGCTCTGAGTTGCTAGTGAAAAAATGTGGGGAACTATAAAGTATGACACAGACAATATATCAAAATATATTGAGCCTGATATTAATAAAGATAATCATTTCATTTTATTTTTAATTTTATGAGTTTTCTAAGAAGTTAACAGTCATTTTGAAAAAGCTGAAATGCTTCTAGTTTTGAAAATAATCTTTATATTTGTCATATTTTTCTTCTAAAATATTATTTTGAAAGTTTATTTTATTCTTTTCCATAAAGATTTGCAGCTATCGTGATGTTTCATGTACTATTTAGACATTTCTATGTCCATTATACACAAAAATTATGATGCCTAAATAGCAAAATATGTCTTCCTAGATATATTCTATTATTCTTATTTTGCAAATTAATAAGCTATGTCTTAAGAATTTTTAAATGTTTTTTCAAAGTTATATTTAATAAATAGAAATAGAAGTGGAATTTGAAACAGTTTTAAATTTTATTTTTATTTCTTTTTTTAAAATTTTGTGTGCATGTGTGTGTGATCATGCTGCAAGATGTATCTGTGGGGTCAGAATATAATGGTGCTCACTTCTCTTCTTCTACCATGTGAATTCCAAGATCAAACTCAAGTCCTCAGGCAAGTACCTTCACCCACTGGTCTAATGTACTGGCTCATTTATTTTGAATTTTAAGTCCAAAGATCTTGTGTCCATATTACGTTCTGATCTCAATGACACTAACAGGTAACCAAAGAAGCATTTCCTGAGAACCTACTGTCTGCCAAGCACTTATGAAGGAGATACATAAGCTTGTTTTCTAGCTGAAGATGCCATTAACCTAAAGCCACATCATTCTGAAATGAAATAATTTTAAATTTACTTGATAATACAGCAAATCAGTCCAGTTCTGATGTATATTAATAGCTTTTTCTATAGAAATTGCTTGGTAAACATTAAAGTATTGTCCATACTATATTATTAAGAGATTTCTACACAATTGTTAGTAGTATAAGACCAACTAATGACATAATTTCCTTCCTGGTCTGAATCTCACTAGTTTATTAAAAAAAAACTATTTAGTATTTATTTATATATGTATGTAATATCAGGGAATATTCATATTTTTATTTTGTTTTTAATTACTCTGTGTCTGTGTGTGTGTGTGTCCCTCAATCAATTCTCAACCTTAGTTTTTTGAAATAAAATGTATCACTGAACTTGTAGTTTGTCATTTCAACTAGACTGATTGACCAGGGACTTCTGCAGTTCCATGTCCCATTGTTTTCTGTCCTCTGCTCCTGCACCTGGAATTATAGTCATGCACTGCCCCTCCAGCATTTATGTAGTCGCTGGGGATCCTAACTCAGACCCTGACTCAGATGCTTTGGCAGAAAGCACCCCCAGCTCTCCTGTGCCATACTCACAAACCCCTAGAGAATGTTTGGATAGCACATCTTCTTGCATAATTTGCCTCTCAATAGGCAGTGAGTATTCCAAAATACATAACTGTATCATAAGAGATTCAAGGGGGTAGTATATTTTGGCCTGTTCGTATTGATATTGCAACATAAATTCAACATTGTATAGAAGATTAGTTATTTTTGGATCACTGTGGAAGAGTCCCTGATGCAACAACTGAAGGGAGGCATGGCTTATTTCAGCTAATGGTATCATAGGATTCAGTCTGTCATGACTGACAAGTCATGGATCAGGAACTCAGTTTGCATGAGACAGGCCTGGACTAGAGTGAGAGGAATGTTAATGCTCCCCAAATTTATTTCCTGTCTCCAGTCTGTGGAAGTGGTGCCTCTTGTATACAGGGCAGGAGTTTTCACTACTCTCCTCTGGAGATGGCCTCACAATTCTGAATCCAATAAACTTGATAATATTAGCCATCAAATCTAAAGGGGAATTTCCCCTATTCCTTCCAAGTCTTCACTGAAATGAGTTAATAATAAGATTATCAGTAGGAAAAAAGCAGACAAGCTGATTTAACATACACAAGCATATATGAGCCATACAGAATTAAATCTCCTAGAAGGGCCAGATGGTTGATGCTTATACAAAGTCTGAGCTTGAGAAAGGAGTAGAACATTAGATGGGGATTCAGGTTTCCTGTGTGGGGCTGGTGACAAGATATAAGAGAAACGAAGGAATGAGTATGTTGTTGTAGGTAAAGTCCCCTAGGTGACAGTCCCACAAAAAATGAACAAAATCTCAGATTTGGCAGGAAGTCTTTGATATTTGTTGTCTTTTTTCGGAGAGTTATTAATTTTCCTAGTTAGTCAAATTCTGTAACAGTTGGAATCTTGTAAACGTTTTATCAGCCAGACAGAGAAACAGCTCCTCTCAATGATTTGGCAAATTAAAAGTCTGGGGGTAGTTTGCAGAAACTTATCTGTTCATTTAATTCAGTCATTGAATTTTGGTGTTTGGGCCTCACTCAGTAAATGCTCTGCTATTTCCTATGCAAAACTATTCTCAAATAAAACCTCGTTCTTTGTTAGCTATATTGTTTTTGTGGTTTTGGTTGCCAATGTTTTTTTTTTCATTTTTTATTTTTTTTCCTTTATTTTTTATTTCTTCAAGTTACATCTCAATCGCAGTCCCCTCCCTATTCCCCCTCCAGTCCCACCCTCCCACCCTCAACCCCCCCATCCTCTTCCCTTTTTTTTTTTCTTTTAAGTTTAAGGTATATCTTATTTCCCCCTACAGTTTCCCCTTTCGGTCCAACAAATGGCTCTTTCTCTTGTAATAATAAATACAATACAGTACAACAGAGGTAATTAGGCCACAGTTATGAGGGTTATATGGCTTAACGTACATTCCCAATGACCAGTCCATATGTATTTGGTACTTGACTTTAACATTCTACTATCTAAACATCCATGAGTTTAAAGGTCTATATCTGACTCAACATTCATACTAACTTGCAACACAATTTTAAAAGTATCTTCTTAGATCTATAACACTCTCTTGACTCCTAAACAACTCAAAATTAAATTATGAGACTCTAGCTATCTGTTCTTCAACCACCTCAGAGACCTGAGAGGGATAAATATATCTGACTTTATAGGAAGTACAGGGCCTGCAGCTTCCCAAACTAAGAAATGACATACCTGTGGCTGCCTGGACACTTCCCATTTTCTCTCCATACATTACAGCATCGATCTTCAGTCATTTGGCCCCGTTTCTCTGACAGACATTGATGGTAGAGCAAGGGTTATGAAGGACTTACCTACCCTGTCTTGGCAGAGCTAGGCTGTCGACTTACCTGCTTCCAGGTTTTGTCCTTTTTGGACAGCATTCTGTCTACAGTTGGGGCAAGGGGATTTCCTACCAAAAGATAGGCTTGCAACTAATTCAATCATCTCCCACTGGAAATTCTTCGATGCTCATCTTCTACTTGGAGGAGAATAGGGGATGCTGTCAGGAGTTGATATGTCTTGATATAAAAAAATCTAAAGTTACGAAAACATCTTTGAATGCCATATTCTGCAGATCTCTTGAGGTTTTTGAAGAGGCCCTATCTATCTCCTATATTAGGGTAAGCAGATGTTGCTGGTCTCTTGCCGGTTTATTTCTGATTAGCTTAGGAAGTAACTATAATAGGCTGTCATAGTACCTAACAGAATGACCGGCTTGCATAAACATTAGTTTGCATTTCTTAATTATCCTAAACAGTTTATGACAATTAGTAGTAAAAGGCCGAAACATCACATTTCATTTTTTTTTTACCTCCTAACCCTTCCATCCCATTTCTCTGGGGTGGGGTGTCCTTATATAACAGTCCCTCATCTCATTTGAGAGGTCTTATGAGGGCCAAGAGCCTCTTCATTCATTGGGGATCTACAAAGCAGTACCATCAGTGAAAAGTGTCTCGTTGCCCGGGAGAGAGAACTACTAAACAAACAAACCAATAAGCATACAATAGATAAAAAAGACTAAAAAATAGAAAAAAATATAACTAATATACAAAAAATAGATAAAGAATAAAAATTAAAAATAAGAAGTCTATGTCCAAGTTCCCTTTGGTGTGTTAGTTGTAGTATCGATATCTTCTACTATATAGCTAAAATCCTACTATAAGTGAATAGATGCCATATGTGTCCTTCTGAGTCTGGGTTAGTTCACTCAGGATGAGCTTTTCTAGTTCCATCCATTTGGCTGCAAATTGCATAATTTCATTGTTCCTGATAGCTGAATAATGTCCATTTGTAAAAGAATGAAGTTACACCCATACTTATCACCCTGTACAATACTTAAGTCCAAGTGGATCAAAGATCTTAACATAAGCCGGTCACACTAAATCTACTAGAGGAAAAAGTGGGAGAAACCCTCGAAATGATTGGCACAGGCAACAACTTTCTGAACATAACACCAACAGCTCAGGACTTGAGATCAACAATCAATAAGTGGGACCTCATGAAACTGAAAAGCTTCTGTAAGGCAAAGGACACTGTCATTCGAACAAAATGGCAGCTTACAGACTGGGAGAAAATCTTCACCAACCCCACATCTGACAGAGGGCTAATATCCAAAATCTACAAAGAACTCAAGAAAT
>CAJQZJ010032178.1:2877158-2920361 GCA_907164525.1 Lophiomys imhausi | reverse complement strand
TTCTTCTTCTTCTTCTTCTTCTTCTTCTTCTTCTTCTTCTTCTTCTTCTTGATTGGTGTTTCAGTCTCTGTAAGCCTCTAGGGGTCTAGGTGCTTGGTTCTATTGATCTTCATGTGTTGTTCTTGTCTACTCCAGGTCTCTCTATTCCTCTTTCCTCTCTTGTACAGGACTCCCAGAACTCCACCTAATGTTTGGCTGTGTGTCTCAGCAGCTGTTTTGATCTGCTGCTGGGTGGAGTTTCTCATAGTACAGTTAAGCTAGGTTCCTGTTCCTTTGTGTCTATGGGTTGTAGGATAGTTATCCTGTACTATATGGCTAAAATCCAGTTATAAGTGAATTCATGCCATGGATATCTTTCTGAGTCTGCGTTAGCTCACTTAATGTGAGCTTTTCTAGTTCCATCCATTTGGTTGCAAATTGCATGATTTCCTTGTTTCTTATAGCTGAGTAGTATTCCATCGTGTAAATGTACTACAGATTTTGGTTTGGTTTGGTTTGGTTTTTTTTATCCATTCTTTGCCTGAAGAGCATTTGGGTTGTTTCCAGCTTCTAGCTATTACAAATAAAGCTGTTATGAACATAGTTGAGCCCAATGTCCTTGTGGTTTTGTGAAGAACTTTTTGGATATATGTCCAGGTGTGATATGGCTGGGTCTTGAGTTAGAACTATTACCAGATCTCTGAGATATTGCCAGATTGATGTGGAGAAAGGGGAACACTCCTCTATTGATGGTGGAAGTGCAAACTTGTACAACCACTTTGGTTCTCAACCTTGTTAATGTTGTGACTCCTTAATACAGTTCCTCATGTTGCAGTGACTCTTCAACCATAAAAATAGTTTGCTCCTGCTTGATGACTTTTGTTACTGTTATAAATTGTAATGTAAGTACCTGATATGCAAGATATCTGGTATGTGAATCTCAAAGGGGTCACAACCCACAGATTTAGGACATTTGGCCTATGGAGACACTTAGACCTAAGAGTCTATTACATAGTGTCCATGATTTTCCTGGAAATAGATGGAGATTTTTAAGGAAGTCAAGAAGCACCTCTTTCAACACCTAACATGATTCTTGCTGGAGGTAGTAGTCATGGCATTGTCAATAGATATGACTCTGTAAAGGCTGCAGGTGTTAACTGTCATTCCCATGGAACTCCAATGAACTTACAGTTTGTCACAAGTCACTCTGGCAGTCATATCAGATATAATATATTTTTTCTTAATTCTTTGGAGAAGAAATTCTGGACTTTGGGCTTCCTGACCCTAAATGTAAAATAAGACTAGTTCAGAGTATAAATTCAGACAGATGAGTAGTCAGAATTACAGGTAATAATGCTAGAGATTTCATTTAAAGCCATTCAAAAATGCATTATTTCAAAATATTAAGCACAGCATTATTTATTCTTTGGGGGAAATTATCAAAAACAATTTTTCCAACCCAGAAAACCTCATACATTTTAAGTCAGGTTTCAATATGCAAAGAGATGTCAAATGCAATGTGAGATTGCAAATGCAGAAATTTTATCTTCACATACAGCAAAATAGACAAAGCATTTATACGTGTGCTCTCTTCTTCAACAGGAGTTAACAGCACTCTGTTTATCACACATGGATATTCTGACACTTAGCTAATTTGCTTTATCCAAGTGTTAATAAGTTTTTCATATCTGTATCATAGGATATACTTTGGGAATGAGATGCTAGTGAGTTGTTCATGTGATTGTCCAGAAACTGGGAGAGAGGGGTGCTTCATCCTTTATGATGATGTTTTAGTATAAGTTTTTTATCTTTTTGGTGGCTCTTGGAGATTTCCAAGGTCTAGTCTAGTCTTCTGAAGAAGGTGAACAGGCACTGTACCACTGAGATACATCCCCAGCCAACCCTTTGACAATAGCATGTCAAAGTACAGGTTCCAGGGCCATGATAAAGGTATTCCTAGATTGTAAGGCTTTCTAGATTTACATAGGTCTTTAAAATCAACCCAATACTTCTTAGTGAAATAGAGAGAAAAGGACTTTAAAATTACAAGTAACAGTAATGAATCCATAAAACAAATAAGAGGTTCTCAGTAAGAGTATAGAGTGAGAGAGGCATTCCATGTTTTATTTTTAACAGAGAAAATAAGTATTTTTTTCAATTGTATTTACCCTGTACTCATTGTATTGTCAGTATTGGAAATACATGACTTCACAGCTATGTACTTTGTGTCAGAACCATCCTATTGTAGATGCTGAAAATTAGGAATATTAGGAATATGCCTAGCCTGTAGAGAAGGCTTTGCTTTGAACCATTTGTGATACATATTTCACAGTGGCATTGCACATCATGGTTCAGAATGGACCTCTGAAATAGGCCACATTTCCTTATCTTTGGTATTAGCTTTTTTTTCTCATTCCTATCCTATAATAGTCTCAGATATGTACAGATGCATACAAGGTGTATAGAGGAGTTCAACTCAAGCAAGATGTCTTTCTTATTTCCAGTGAGCAACTTTGCCTCCTTTGGTTGCTATACCAAGTTATTCTGTTTCTTGTCTTCCTCTGATATGTTCCTGACATTGGCTTCTTCCACAGGACCTGCATAGGAAGTTTCCTGACATCATATCACAGGACACATTGTTTTGTGCTTTTCCACCTTCTGATTATCCTCATCAATAAAGTCTAAGATAGTGGGCTAATGTCATATCAGTACAGGGTGATTTTAAGTGCCTTTAGTTTTTAGTTTTTATCTCTCTGGATTGGAGATCTCCAACTTTTTGTGTCATCTTCCTTCCATATTTCTACTCAAATCTCTCACCCATAGTAAATATACCCATACATATCATTTGTCATTTATCATAGTCTTAAAAGCTGGCACTCTATAATAGCATGGCTTACACTTGGGAAAGGAATTATTGAGTATTAAATGGAATTACTTTTAAAAGAACAATTTTGATTCTCTCCTCTCATACTGTTAGAATAATTATCTTTTTCTTCTAAAGGAAGAATAGAGCTTTTGGAAAATATAAACATTTCCCTTCACATGGTTTCTTTTGTTACGTAGGAATAACAAAGTTCACATATTTTAAACAGAATAGGATTGCTTTTTTATCTTACACAAATACAGCTTATGGTGCTTCAAACATTTGCCTCTACCATATGTACTCCGTGGAGATAAGACAAAACTGCAGACTTGTGTGTGAGGAGAACTAAAATTTCAATCACATGTTCAAAGAGATCTTTGATTGTTTTTCTAGCCATCTGCTTCACACTACACAAGAGATTTTGGAAATTTTGCAATCTCAGGATTTTGGTTTATTTTTACTGAATCATGAACTAGACTCATGCAAAAGTACTCAATGCTGACAAGAGTAAGTGTACACTCACAGAAGAAGGCTAGAAATTTATGCATTCCTGTATGTTCTACTATGGAGCTATGCATGAGATAAAATCTTCAATGCCTCACTTCACCAGTGCATAATTTTAAAAACTATTATATATTGTCAACATAATTATTTTGTTATAATACATAAGTGTTTAACAGACAATAGAGCTATTACTAAATATTAAATGTTAAGGCATAAATGTGTAACATTCCAGAATATTCAAACAGGATAAATATCTCTATCTACTTACCCTATATACCTCACTGTTCAAGATATAATACACATTGCTATTCAAAAGAATTGTAAACTGGGAGATAATGAAGACACATAGGTTGGAAAAACTAAGTGAATACCAGTGTTTATAACTGCAATGCCAAGAGATGAAATTTAAATTTCTCAACTTCTTCCTTACAATTCATCTCTCCTCGGTTATGAAAATTTGCTTGTTTCTGGAAGCTTGAAAGAACAACAACAAAAGAAAATTGCTTGCTGGTTAAGCCTTTTGACTCTATTACATTTCAACCCAAATATCTCTGAAATTTACAGCCTGCATATGCAGTGATGCCCTAAACAAGAATGGGATAGAAGAACTTCTGTTTTCCTTTTCTGGAAACTAGAGCATTGCTTTTCAAATTCTTGAAAGGCAGGGCCTCCCCAGATCCTGTCTCGGTTGACAGGGGGATGCAGGAACTGGTGAATGGCGAAATCAGCACATTAAATGCTTTTCTTGGCTCTGACAAGTTCAGAGTTAAATCTGATCTCATGAATTGTTTATACATGAAGAATATGTCTGTGACCTAAATATTAACTAGAAGAAAGATTATTATATGATATTGAGCTAAGCCAAAGAATTAGTGGATTTATAACTTGTTTTAAGCAAGCTTCTTATTAAAAGAAGACTAATAAAAATAGTAATTTTGCTAATTAGTACATGCCCACAATGTGTTCAAGGACTATTTTAAATATATTTCTAGTATGTGTGTATATGTCAATTCACATTCACTCACATATTTAGAGGCATAATGTCACAATACTATGAAGGAGGACATTCTGCGTTAGATGGACTATGAAATTGAGTCTCCCAGAGGTTAAATAGGTTACATAAATTATACACCATCTCTACAACAAGTAATAAGTTGTGTGTGTGTGTGTGTGTGTGTGTGTGTATGCATGTGTTTGTGTGTGTGTGTATATAGGTGTGTTTGTGTGTGTTATGTATGTACATATGATGTGTTTCTCTGTGTCTACTATATTACCAAACTCTGTGAGTGCAAATGCTAGAAGAGGCCTTGTATATTCCACTCAGTCAGTGTCTGGCATATTCCCTTGAGGTCAGGATTCTCACTAAACCTAGAGATCACCACTTTGGCTAAGCTAGCTGGCCAACAAGCCTCCTACCCCTGCCTCACCATGGCACTGGTGTTTTGAGAATGGATGGCCATACCTGCCTTTATATGCGGGCCCTGACCATCCGAACTCAGGTCCTCATTCCTTCACAGCCAGCACTCTTACCGAACAAAAACCTCTCCCAAGCCCTGGAAATGTTTAATAAGACCAAATTTAGATGATTGAAAACCATTAGCCATAATGGGTGCTTTACTTGAAGACACACTTACTTGTGTACTTATTTATTTATTTATGTATGTGTAGAACCTGTTCTGAGATTCTACAATGTTTAAGGAAATATACTGTAAAAAAGGATATGATATTGACCAAAAATACATTTAAATTTCTGTCTTCTAAGCATCACTGGGATGTAGCCCACCATGCCAATGCTTTCTTCCAGGTACATTCAAGTAACGACTGGGAACATAATCCAGTCTCATGTCATCCACATGTCTCTCTTTTTTTTCCATTTCCTTCAAGCACCTCTTTGATTTTTAATAGGTTGAACAAGAGTTTATTTTAAAAACTTTTTCCCTAAGAATTCAGATTGAGAGATGCAGAAAGCTTCATTTAGCCCCAGGATCTTAAAGAAACTTCCAAATCCCCTTAATTTTTTTTTCTCCTTTATTTTTTTTTCTTGAAATTACATCTCAATCGCAGTCCCCTCCCTATTCCCCCTCCAGTCCCACCCTCAACCCCCCATCCTCTTCCCTTTTTTTTTTCTTTTAAGTTTAAGGTATATCTTATTTCCCCCTACAGTTTCCCCTTTCAGTCCAACAAATGGCTCTTTCTCTTATAATAACAAATACACTACAGTACAACAGAGGTAATTAGGCCACAGTTATGAGGGTTATATGGCTTAACGTACATTCCCAATGGCCAGTCCATATGTATTTGGTACCTGACTTTAACATTCTACTATCTAACCATCTCCATGAGTTTAAAGTTCTATATCTGACTCAACATTCATACTAACTTGCAACACAATTTTAAAAGTATCTTCTTAGATCTATAACACTCTCTTGACTCCTAAACAACTCAAAATTTAATTATTAGACTCTAGCTATCTGTTCTTCAACCACCTCAGAGACCTGAGAGGGATAAATATACAATGGAATATTATTCAGCTATCAGGAACAATGAAATTATGCAATTTTCAGCCAAATGGATGGAACTAGAAAAGCTCATCCTGAGTGAACTAACCCAGACTCAGAAGGACACATATGGCATCTATTCACTTATAGTAGGATTTTAGCTATATAATAGAAGGTATCAATACTACAACTAACACACCAAAGGGAACTTGGACATAGACTTCTTATTTTTAATTTTTATTCTTTATTTATTTTTTATATATTAGTTATATTCTTTCTATTTTTAAGTCTTTTTTATCTATTGTATGCTTATTGGTTTGTTTATTTAGTAGTTCTCTCTCCCAGGCAACGAGACACTTCTCACTGATGGTACTGCTTTGTAGATCCCCAATGAATGAAGAGGCTCTTGGCCCTGATACGACCTCTCAAATGAGATGGGGGACTGTTATATAAGGACACCCCACCCCAGAGAAATGGGATGGAAGGGTTAGGAGGTAAAGAAAAAAAATGAAATGTGATGTTTCGGCCTTTTACTACTAATTGTCATAAATTGTTTAGGATAATTAAGAAATGCAAACTAATGTTTATGCAAGCCGGTCATTCTGTTAGGTACTATGACAGCCTATTATAGTTACTTCCTAAGCTAATCAGAAATAAACCGGCAAGAGACCAGCAACATCTGCTTACCCTAATATAAGAGATAGATAGGGCCTCTTAAAAAACCTCAAGAGATCTGCAGAATATGGCATTTAAAGATGTTTTCGTAACTTTAGATTTTTTTATATCAAGACATATCAACTCCTGACAGCACCCCCTATTCTCCTCCAAGTAGAAGATGAGCACTGAAGAATCTCCAGTGGGAGATGACTGAATTGGTGGTAAGCCTTTCTCTTGGCAAGAAAAACCCCTTGCTTCAACTGTAGACAGACTTCTGTCCAAAAAGGACAAAACTTGGAAGCAGGTAAGTCGACAGCCTAGCTCTGCCAAGACAGGGTAGGTAAGTCCTTCATAACCCCTGCTCTACAATCAATGTCTGTCAGAGAAACGGGGCCAAATGACTGAAGATCGATGCAGGAATGTATGGAGAGAAAATGGGAACTGTCCAGGCAGCCACAGGTATGTCATTTCTTAGTTTGGGAAGCTGCAAGCCCTGCACTTCCTATAAAATCAGATATATTTATCCCTTAATATTTTTAAGCTTATTTTGGAGGAATGGAGAGATGGTTCAGCTGCTCTAGAAACAAAACAAGGTTAGTTCCCAGCACCCATGGCACATGGCACATTGCTCACTCACAAAACTGTAATTCTACTTCCAGGATATCCCATACCCTCTTACAGCCTCCTGAGGCATTCATGCGTGCATACACAAACACACACACACACACACACACACACACACACACACAGAGAGAGAGGGGGAGAGAGAGAGAGAGAGAGAGAGAGAGAGAGAGAGAGAGGGAGAGAAATTTTCTTTCTCAGAAAGATTTTCCCACATAAGCCCACTCATAGCCCTCTATGACCATGTTCTATAGGTATTTTCAAAAGGTAAATAATTGGAAAATAGCAGGATAATATTTTAATTAACTACTCAAGAAACATTATACATGTACACACACATTGTGTATGCATATATGTATACATTTGTTTCCTTTTTATGCTGCAATATTATCTAAATAGTTTAAGAGTAACTTGTTTTATATTGAAGAATAATTTACTTACCTGTGTGCCTTTTTATCTAGGACTAATGATGAGACCTTTCTCTGTCTGATATTTTTTATTAAAGTCAGCTATAAAAATTTCAATTACTAATGGCTGTGAGTCTGTAGATTTTTTTCCCTTTCATAAAGCAGATAGAAATATAGCTTTTCATTTAGGGAATCTGTATTTCTGCTCTGCCTCTTAGTGTTTAAGCTAGTTCCCCACTGAGCTAAGTCAAGCTTCCCTGAAGCTAATCTGTCATTCTCAAGTGACCTTGCTTCTGAAATTGGTTTGATGCTCTCCCAGGAACGTACTCCCGGACAGTGCAGGCTATAGAGGCTTAACAGTCACTGGGGTGGGGCTTGCCCTAGTTCCCGGTAAGGATGACTTTGTGTGTCTGCGCTGCATTTTCCTCCCAGAGATCAGAAGGAAAGGGAACTGCTGTATTAACCTTTTGGGGGCATAAGAATCCTAAACAAAATTAATGTAACATCAGGAGAAAGATTTATAACTTTCCGTTTATCTCTCCCTCCCCTCTTCCGTCTTTCCTTTCCTGTTCTTTCTTTTTCCCTTGGTTTTTTTTTTTTTTTTATTATGGTGCTTTATTTCTTTTTTCCTGTATCAGTTCTAATGAAAGGAGAAAATAATTATGCTTCTGCTTGAATCTCTCTTGGGATTTTTTTTTTTTTTAGGAAACACTTTAACTTCAGCAATTAATTTTCCAAAGATAAACAAACATAGCAGTCTAGCGGTTCAACTTCATCACACAGGTGTTGTGCAAGCATTGGAGGAAGTCAAGGCTTATCTGCATAATGAAAGGTGGCTATGAAGAAACAAGTTCTTTGTTTATTTCAGAAACTAAAAGAGTACAATTTACTAGTATTTTCATAAGAATGTAAAGTATGAAATTTAACAACAAAAAGAAAATGGTTTTAAGCTGAAGTTCCTGGTCCATACTATGTGGTGTGATTTCAGATATCTAAACACTATAGTAATCTAAAGTTGAAAGTATGGTTTTAGTTATTCATTATCCAGAAAAGGCCTCTATGAATAGTAACAGAAATAAAATGACTGTATTTATATTTAGAATGGTGTTTCCTCTGTTCACACTACTCAACAGGATAACAAATTTTAAACAATTAAATTCATATTCCTAGTTGTTTCTAGGAAGATATAGTCAAGAATGTGGCATTTGTGAACAATATGAGACACGAAGTTCCCTGCATAGTCCTTTATGTTTATCAGTTTACTCTGTTAGAAGATGCTCAGGATTAAACAAGCATGTTCTCTAAATGGTGCTTAATAATATAAAATTTAATTTTGTTCCCTCAAATTATTTCAACTCTCTATATATTGAATTATCAGGTAGATATTTTATTTTGTTTGATATTGATCATTTTGTTTCTTTTTAAACTAAGTTTATTAACATTCTCATTTCCCTCTTAAGCAGTATAGTGAATTTTGGCAAATGAATACAGAGGTGTAAAAAATAAAATCAAGATACAGAGTATTCTCATTATGTCCAAAAGTCTGTTAGTATGCTTCTGTTTCATGTCCCGTCCTAATTCTTAATTCTTCCCAAGAGCAGATGTTCTCCTTTCTGTCCTATTATTGAATATGAGTAAATACATTACAGCCCTGGGAAGGAGGTTGTAGGCACTATTGTGATTACTGCATTCTACAGTTTTTTAACTCTTCCCAGAGAAAGCTGGAATGCAATTTAAACTTTATAAATTTAGTCCTGACAGATGACTTTTTACTACCTAATAATTTTCTCACAGTCAAATTTCACTTGTGTTATTTTAGGTATTATATATTGTATGTCATCATATAACATGAGACCAACTTCTACATGATACCTTATATCTGAAAGTGTATACGTGTATTATTCTTCTTATAAGAACCTCTGAAGTTTTAGATATACAGATTTTTGGTTTTTTTTTTTTTTAACTACAGCAAGCAAAAGAATATCTTCTGTCTCTAGCCCACATAACATTTGCTTCATAATAATATGAAAAGCCTATTCTAAAATATCAAATTTTACACATTTTTAAAACAATACACAGGATGTTATTCTGTAGGCCAGGCTGGAGTTGAACTCATTCTCCTACCCAGGCCTCCCGATGTTAGGATAATGGTAACATGTATCCTAACTTAAAGACTGACAGATGAATAGATGGACAGTTGGATGGATGGATGGATGGATGGATGGATGGATGGATGGATGGATGGATGGATAGATGGATGGATGTTTGCATGCAAGCATGCATGCATGCATGGGTAGATCGCAGGCAATTAAACTTTCTGGGAGAGTATTCTGACACGAGCTATAACCGCAGTCCAAATACAAGCATTTAAAGTGGACAAGGAAGAAAATCCATGTAAATGCAAAGACAAAAAGGCTCCATTTGCCTTTCTAACTTTCATCCCTAAGTGAGAGCAATTATTTTAGAGCAATGGACATTCTGTCAGACTCTCTTCATGTAAATCACATCTGAAAGCAAAAGCAAGACAAATAAAAGTAAAAAATTTGTACCTGTCTCTTCTAAGTCAACAACATACTGTAAATACCTTTCTAGGGTTATACTATAGACTTACTACATTTTCTTGCTGTTGAATATTTTACAGCACACATTCTATCGCAAATAGCATTCCTATAATCCACTACTAATGTTGTGTGGTGAACATGTCACCTAGCATATACTTTCCTCCAGTAGGGATTCATAAACCCTTTTGGTCAATTACATGAATAATCTAAGAGATGAAATTATGAGACAAATTTGTGTATATGCAGTGTTGGCAGTCATGTTCAATTGCTTTCCAGTGGGGAAGGTTATATCCTGTCATTGTTATCAAGGTTTACACTTTCGAACACTCTCGCTGTGCCCTCAGTCCTTTAATTTTAGTTGGTCAGTCTAATGGGGAAATTAGAGTATATTGTTGTTCTTCAAAGGCATGGTCACCTTGTCATCGTAAAGTTATCTATTGATGTGTGTTGATGTTTGGCTCTTCCTTATTCATGAAATCTCAGAATAGGTAAGGTTACAGTGCTTGGGCAGCCTTTAATCATCTTGAAAGATTCTTAGTATCTTAGGTACATTATCGCTCCATGATATCTGTATTGCAAATATTTTCTCTGATGCTATATTTGCAGTTAAAGCATTGCTCATTTATTGAAGAGTTAATTATATATGCTTTTGTAGAGAACAGTAGTTCCTTACTCATGCTACAAATATGTTTCACTAAGGAGATTTTTAAATAAAATGATATTTTAGTCGATGTTTATGTGATATATATAAATTACAAACATATCTATACCTATGTCTTTATATATCAATCTATATAAACATATATCCTGAGAAATGAATTGTTAGGCAATTTTGCTGTGAAAACATCACAGATTATGCTTAGAAAAACTGAAGTGGATAAAACAGT
Source organism: Lophiomys imhausi (assembly GCA_907164525.1). NCBI lineage: Eukaryota > Metazoa > Chordata > Mammalia > Rodentia > Muridae > Lophiomys > Lophiomys imhausi. The sequence continues at coordinate 2,909,384 of CAJQZJ010032178.1, read as the reverse complement.
ACTTGACACACAGCCATAGCCATTTAATGCCGCCACCACCATATATGATATCAATGTTGACTAAAATGGTATTTAGTTACACATAGCTACATATAGATCTCAGCAAAGATATTTTGGTTAACCCTAATTATATATTATTTCTAAATCTGTGGATTCAAGAAGCTGAATCGCAAGTAGCCAAAAACTTTCCTAAATTTCATAAAGAAAATTTTCAATCTACCACGTTAGGCACTATCCTGAATCTCCACAGATTAAAAACGGCTGTCTGAACCTCCACACTTGAAAACACAGGTTCAGTTGACTAGAGTAACATTTGTGCATAGATCTCTGAAGATGCTAATTCACAGCCAGAGTTGAAAACTACTTGCTGTGACACAAATCCCTGGGGATTTCTTTTGAGTAAAAATCCTGTGTTGAAACCTGAGAGTCGATATTTCTAAGATGCTTCTGGAAGAATTGCATGTAGTAAGTCTAAGTGAACATTTGAAGAATGCTGATTTAGAATGCTGCTTTTTGGTTGTTATTAGGTCTGCCCTGCTTACAATGATAAAACTCCCTTTTCTCCTGCATTCTCTTCTAATACATTTTCCAGTTTCTATTGAGATCATAAATACATTTATCCATATTACATAATAATATAAAGTAGAGAATTAAGGTAGAGATCTAACATGCCAAATGTCCACTTGATTCCATGCTATCTATCAATAGATGAAGACCTTTTACTAATTTCAAAGTAATATATTTGCTCTTTAATAGCCAAAATAAAATTCCACATGTGAACAAAGGTGCTTGATTAATTAAAGAAATTGAATTTTTAATTAATTTAAGAAAGACTCCAAATTTTTAAATTTATTTTCTTTTAGAAAAGGAAATTGTGTCTGAAGACTAGCTAAACTTTTTTTTAAATAAATAAATTTATTTATTTGTTGCTTCAGGTTACATCTCTATCATATTGTCCTCTTTCCCCCCTTCCCTGCCCTGCCTTCCTACCCTCTATCCCCTAACCCTTCCATCCCACTCCTCTGGAGTGGAGTGTCCCTACATCACAGTCCCTCGCCCCAGTTCAGCAGTAATATGAGGGCCAAGAGCCTCCTCATACACTGGGGGCCTACAAGGCAGTACCACCAGTGAAAAGTGTCTCATTGCCAGGGGGAGAAAACTAAAAAACAAACAAACAAACAAACAAAAACAAAAAAATAAATAAATAAAAAGTCTATATCAATGTTCTCTTTTGTGTGTTGGTTGTAGTATAGATATCCTGTACTATATAAGATAAAATCCTACTAAAAGTGAATAGATGCCATGTGCATTTTTCTGAGGCTGGGTTAGTTCACTCAGGATGAGCTTCTCTAGTTCCATCCATTTGGCTGCAAATGGCATGATTTCGTTGTTTCTGATGGCTGAGTAGTATTCCATTGTGTAGATGTACCACAGTTTTTTTTAATCTACTCATTGGTTGAGGGACATCTGGGTTGTTTCCAGTTTCTAGCTATTACAAATAAATGGGGGAACAGAGGTAAACAGAGAATTTACAAAGGAGGAATCCCTAATGGCTGAGAGACACTTGAAGAAATGCTCAGCATCCTTAATCATCAGAGAAATGTAACTCAAGATAACTCTGAGATTCCATCTCACACCTGTCATAATGGCTAAGATCAAAAACTCAAATGATAGCACATGCTGGTGAGGTTGTGGAGAAAGGGGAACACTCCTCCATTGCTGGTGGAAATGCAAACTTGTACAACCACTATGGAAATCAGTCTGGTGATATCTTAGAAAACTTGGGATAGCTCTACCTCAAGACCCAACCATACCACTTCTGAGTATACATCCAAAGGATTCCTCACCAAACCACAAGGACATTTCCTCATCTATGTTCATAGCAGCTTTATTTGTAATATAATGATATCCTATTATTTGAAGTTTCACAATTGCTTTATTTAATCACAAAATTTTAAAAAACAAAAAAATTAAAAGATCAGAATATATTTTTTCTGTGTGTCAGATAAAGACACAGAATACCCTTTTCTTTAAAAAAAGAAATCAGTGTCAGTCATAAATGTCTATTTCCTAAAAAGTCTATGCTTTTTTTTTTTTTACTCAGAAGGTTGCCAAGCACAAGTAACAAAAGAAAATGGAATCGTACCTTTTGGATACTCTTAAATCATCAAGCACCATTCTTCTCTGAAGATTCATGATCTTTTGTAAAATAAAATATACAACATTGTTGAATGAAGCTGCAATCTAATTATCAATTGTGTTTATTAATAAGTATAAACTGTAAGATTAGGCCTGCAGAGCAGTTAGTGGGCTGGCGAGAGGCTGACAGGCCTGTCCCACCTTAACTGGTGGCCTGACTTGTCCTAGGGAAAAAGCCCTGGACCAAGGATGGCCTTCACTACCTGCAACCTAAACTCTGTTTACTAATATCTTAATTAATAACTATAGGAGGAACAGCCAGCAGCCTTGTGGGAGATTGGCAGGCTTGACTAGCCTTAGAAGCCTGTGTGCCTGGGGGAACAACCTGGTGGTGCTGTCTGGGAGCAAAGCTGACAAGGTAGCTACTGAATACACTTACAATTGGATTTTAGCCATATAATACAAGATAACTATAATACAACCAATGCACCAAAAGGAACAGGAACAAATACTATGTTACCTGTTAATGAGACACTTTCCCCTAGTGGTGCTGCCATGTAGGCCCCCAATATATGAGGAAGCCCTTAGCCCTCATATGACACCTAAATGGGGGCAGGGGACTGCTATGTAAGTACACTGACAGAAGTGAGAGGGGGTAGAGTGTGGGCGGGTGGGCCTGGGAGGGGTGGAAAGAGGGCACTGTGATGGAGATGTAACCTGAAGTAATAAATAAACATTTAAAAAATTATAAAAACAAAAAACTATTATATTAGACCAGTGGAATTGCTGGTGGCCTAGGGGAACAGCTGCTGGAGTTCAGCAGGAGGCCAATGGGCCTGGATAACTTTGACTGGCAGCCTATATACTGCAGCAGTCCTTTCCCCAATAATGAAGTGTACCAAGACCTTTTAATGTTTCAATGCTTAGCCTTTAGCTGGGAAGACTCTTAATTAGCTAATCTAAATTAACACAAATCACCATGTGGCCTGTTGTTACCTTCCAAAACTCTCAAACATGTCTGTCTGCTTCCATGTCTCCTGGCAGAAAGAGAGATTCCTCTGTGTAAAATGCAGCATTCCTGTTTCCATCTCAGGAACTCCCACCTTCCTAAAAGTATACTTCCAGAAAGAGTATACTCTTTCTGCCTAGCTAATTGGCTATCAGCGACTTTTATTAACCAATCAAGAGAATGCCTCAGAAGGGGTGGTAACCTGATCTCAGCATTGAAATCAACCCTTTAGAACCAAAATATTAGACCTTCCTCCAACAGTCAGCACATATAGTAAGAGTATATATTACAATTCTACATGATTGTTGGAGAGTAGTCTCAGGAGGTTAGACTGCTGTCAGCTGTATTCAACATGTCTAGCCTTCTGTCATTACTGTCAGTCACTGCACACCTGTATACATATATGCAAGTTGTATTTTATGAAATTACTAATAATGGCCTTTCTGAATTGTAAAATGAGAGTTTTTATTGAGTTTGGGTAAAGATTAGCAATTCTCATCTAGACAATTGACCACAGGCCCTAGGTATGCGCTTAGTTCTTTGGATGGATTGAGCAACTTCATCTCCAAAATTAAGTCTCGTTCCTCTAGAGCTGTGCAGACAAGGACATTATTGGTTTCTCCCAAATATGATCTGTTTCCCATGACACGGATGGCAGTTCTATCTGATTCTGACTCATCCTTCTTTAATGGAACTACCAATTCATCATAAAACTCTCCTGTGATCTTAACATACAAGGCTTCTTCATTTATTAGAGGAACTCTATGTATTCCTTAAGAGATAATCTCCCACCTCAAACTTAGGGTCTAAATTTTGCCCAAATACCACATTTATATTATTCATATCACTTTAAAAACACTTATAAGTTGTATCTTGGACCACAAAATGAAGTAATTTTGGTTTATCATTAACCCAACTTAAATGTTCATATTAACAATATTTTCCTACTTAATGTCAGAATCTCAAGACAGGAAATTGGAGGCAGGAAACTGAGACCTTCAAGTAGCAATGTTTATTGGCTTGCTTCCCCTGGCTTGTTCAGCTACCTGTCTTAAACAGCCAATGCCCATCTGTCCAGTGATGCTTCCACTCACAATGCACTGGACTCTCCCATATTAATAGTAATCAAGAAAATTCCTCACAGACCAATCTGCTGAAAGAAATTCTTCCTTTGAGGTTCCCTCTTCTCAGGTGGCTCTAGCATGGGTAAAGTTGTCAAAAACTAACCTGGAGAATGTTAATTAATGCCAGGGAAAGATATGGCAGTAGTAGCTCTCATGAAGCTCTACTTCCTCCTTCCAAAGAAACTTGCTTACACTTCTAAAACCAAGATAGTGACAGTTTTAAGATTTATATGATTGAAATCACAATGTGCATATTCTTTCATTGCATCCTTGTTTCTGGTGGCAACTGTCACACCTTAGTTCTCATTACCCTCCTACAAATCTACTTCACCAATACCCCACCATTTCTCCATTCTGCTGATAGCAATTTGGATGGGTTCCAAGTTCTTGTTCCATGAATAAAGCTAGTAGGATCACCATGCAATTTCCTTTGGTGTCCATGCACATGGATTTCTAGAATTGCTAAATTATAGGATATACGCATCAATTTAGAAGGTAATAGTTGCCAAAAAAGTTGTTCAAAATGGTTAAAGAGATTGATATTCATTCCAGCAATGACTGATAATTCTATGTGCTCAAGACCCTTAACAGTGAGTGTTACCACTGCCAATCTTTTCTTATGTATTTATCATTGCAGTTGTATAATACTATGTAATTTTCATGTCAATTTTATAACATGATTAGCAATAAGTTTAGCAACTCCTTTCATAGCTTTACTGGAAATAGTAGAAATCTGTAATGTGATGCTTTGAAACAATGTGGTATTCTACAATTGCCAAAGTTTTTCTTATACTCTAATATCCTAATTGTATGAATAGATGAAGGTTAATATGAAATGTCCTTGTTTTCATGTGGAGTATATTTATTTGTGAATACTGGGGGTTTTAACTAACTTTATCAAGTGCAATAAGCTACTCTCAGGCATTTTAACTATTTATTTAACTTTTCTGCTACTTCTATGAGTCAAGTCCCTTTATGAACTCAACAGCACAAATAAAGAAAGCTTGGATCAAAAAAAGGCAATATGCATATGATTACATAATCAATAAATGTCATAGCCCACATCATTATGCCATAGGGCACCAGAGGACATCCTAGGTTTTCCTTGAACCTTCAAAAACTATAGTATGTTTATACCCATACTCAGGCACACAAACATGTATACACACACACACACACATAATAATTAATCATGAAACTATATTAGTAAATACTAACAAAACTTTTGGCATATTTTGAGAATAATAATTAGAGCATGCTTAAAATAATTTTATATTGTGATTGAGATTTATACTACATTTAAAACTTGATATTTTAATTTTCTTTATTACAAATTGTATTTGTTATTGTTGAAACAAAATGCAACCCAAGTTGGCCTTAAGGAAAGACTGTAAGATAATCATGTTTTAACAGACATTTTAACTCTAAGACTAATTGTTTCTGTAAAGAGAATATTGAACCTTTGAAATGAGTTTTAAAAATTGTAGAAAATGTTAATTATGCACATATTTTGTGCTTAGAACACCAACCCTGGTTACTAAATGTTAACTTCATTATGCACAATGTACATCGTGGTTGAGTTAATGTTGCTGGGGAATTTTTAGTCTCTATATTGCCTTTCTCATGTGCAGTTAAATTTGCAAACAACATTATGTTAGAATACCTTCTGGCATTTAATTATGGTTCCATCCATGATTTTAAACTTAAATGTGCTTTAATGTGGAAATTTTTGTTATTTCCATCCCCCATTCAGTCTTTGTTCCTAGTAGTTATAATACTAATGTACTGTAATAGGGCATTTTACTTTTCCTAGTAGACTTGGTGTGAAATATCCATGGAACACCTTTATATATTGTTACAAGTGCACTTTGAACTCTCGTAGGTAGAAGATGTATTTGTGTGTGTGTGTGTGTTCACATGTGTGCATTTGATGCACTATAAATCCATGATAATCACTCCCCAGGAAAAGCAAAATCTAGAAAACATGAAATAGCCACAATAAATATGTGAGATTTTAAATTAATATGTGAATGGTGTCTTTCTATATAGCCAAATATAGGTACCGCCACAAACAAATATTATCATTTAGGACTGCCTGTTTCTATCAAATCCAGATGAAAATAATATATTTTAAGGAGATACGTTGTTCAATAGAAAATCAAACATCAGGCTTCAATCACTCTAGCATACTTCCAAAGTTCTTACATGGAACAATTAGGAAGTAGAATACAAAAAGTTATTTTTTATAAAGATTAAATCTGGTCAACAAGTATTTATTATCCAGGCATAACCAGAATTGTTCTCCATGGGACATGAAAGTTTGAACAATATTTATAGAAGTTTGTTTAAAAACACATTTGAAAATCAAAATGAGTTACACATTGGGTACATTTTTCTTTTCTCTGACATAGCCAGTGGAGGCCTAACTCTGTTCTGTTCAATGAAGATTTTTATGAGCTCAGTTTCTTGCTGGTAGAAAATAAGTTAACCAGGTTGTGCCTATGGTTCCTCATCTGTCAAATGCGAATAATTGTAGTTTCCTCATAACCTAAAAATAAATGTATCTTTTGATGAAAATAAAACCTAGAAGGTGGCAAATATATCCTAGATATGACAAGAAAATACTAACTAGGACGGAAGAATTTGAAGTTGCATTTCATCCAAATTTCAAAAGCCTGTTCAGTAGCTAGTATCATTTAAACGTGAACATCAGCAAGGCACTGAATGTCTAAAAATATTTTCACTAATTACATAGGACTAAATACTTTTATCCTATTTTAAAACTACTTTAGCTCAACAGTAAGGTGGAAAGGAGAATATCTTCAGGAAGACAGACCATAGTTCTCAACCAAAAAGGTTTCCAAATAGAAATGTTATTACTAATTTCCCCACTAATATATTAATGTTTTGGCTTTCTACTTGCTAAAATCTAGTGTCAAGATTGCACACCAAACCAATTAAATCGAATCTCTTAGGGTAAGACTCAGGCATCAGTATTTTTTTTTTTACATAACCTCCTGAGAGGCTCAGTGTACAGAGGATTTAGAAAGTCAATGTATCCATATTCCTGTGTTCTTTTTAGCTAACAAAGTATCTAAACGAGTCTCCAGCACACAGTTACCAGCATGAGGTGCAATGTGAGGAATGGGTGCTAAATAGAGGGTAGAGGGTGGGAGGGCAGGACTGGCAGGGGTGGAAAGAGGACACTGTGATGGAGATGTAACCTGAAGTAATAAATATTTTTTAAAAATTATCTGAATTGGTAAATCGTCTAGCCCTGAGCACTAAGATGCAAAAGCAAACTGCAATTTACATCTTAATTTTGAGACTTCTTAGCTACGTAGTATCTTCCAAATTGCCTTTTATGAATCACACTTTCCTTGTCCTTGGGGTGGGAATGGTAAGCATCACTTCTCAGAATCTTGGTAAGAATGAAAGAGGAAAGCTTACAAGAGTCCCATACCTGTGACTACAGACCAAGCTGTTTTTCGTAATTATTGTGCTCAAAGTACCTATTTGTGCATCCCTCTCTGATGGAATACTCCTTTTTGCAACTGTCTCTTTTCATAATATCTTTCTCATGTGTTCCCTTGTGTACATCCTTTTGCGCCATGGCCCTTGCTCACAGTGGCGGGCTTCCTTCGGATTAGTGATACCATCACTCATTTGAAAGTGTTTTCTTCTGCTGACAATCATGCTATCACACTCCATTTAGCCTCCAGCTCAAATGGGAGACAAGTTTTTCCCTCTCAGTACTTAATGGTGCTACAGAGAACAGACTATATAACATTCAGCAAAAATTTATTGAAGGCTCCAAAGTGACAGAGTGGCTTGCTCTTAGGTGTTATTAAGCTCAGAGCTTCGGGACCCACCCTGGCCACTGGGTTTCTTACAGGTCACCTCTTTATCTAGCTCTCCATTAGCCTCTGTGCACAAGGGCCGGCTTACTCTACACCAGTAGGGTGTATTGCTCAATGTAGTAATTTGGTGCTGCCTTCCCAAAGAACAGAAAACATTTGTCAAAGATTCTTAATAGCCTTTGAGGAGCAGCATGAAGCTCTGACTGGCCCCTTACTACAATCTCTCCTCTGATTTAAGGTTTCAGTCTTGCCTACCAAAAACAATGCTTAGTGATTGGTAATCAGTGGCTGTGTAGCGCTGCCAGTTCACTGTGATCATTTCTCTTCAACTTCAGTGACAAACATATTTTGATATACTTCAAAATTTAGAGTAAATCAGAGTGTGCTGCCAGCATTGTTGTCTGATTAGAATATAAACTTAAAAAGAAGGAATGAGAGAAAGTACATATTGGATGATCCTAACTTGTTTCTCTGTTCATGATCTAACTGCATCAGATAATTATGATCTCATCATATCTCTTTGCAATTTACATCCATCGCCCACAGCAACTTACTGAAGTTCAAATCTCTGTCATAGAAATCTAAAAGAAACAGTTCAACGTTGCCATGCTTTATATTTAGACATTACTGTGCTACAGTAGCCAATCCCATGGGTTCATGTCTTGGTAATTACAAAGCTAAGAGGTAACAAACTATAGAAATGATCCCTGAAAGTAAGGTGGTTGAAGAACAGATAGCTAGAGTCTAATTAAATTTTGAGTTGTTTAGGAGTCAAGAGAGTGTTATAGATCTAAGAAGATACTTTTAAAATTGTGTTGCAAGTTAGTATGAATGTTGAGTCAGATATAGAACTTTAAACTCATGGAGATGGTTAGATAGTAGAATGTTAAAGTCAGGTACCAAATACATATGGACTGGCCATTGGGAATGTACGTTAAGCCATATAACCCTCATAACTGTGGCCTAATTACCTCTGTTGTACTGTAGTGTATTTGTTATTATAAGAGAAAGAGCCATTTGTTGGACTGAAAGGGGAAACTGTAGAGGGAAATAAGATATACCTTAAACTTAAAAGAAAACAAAAAGGATGGGGGGTTGAGGGTGGAAGGGTGGGACTGGAGGGGGAATAGGGAGGGGACTGCGATTGAGATGTAACTTGAAGAAATAAAAAATAAAGGAAAAAAAGCTAAGAGGTAGAGAAAAATGTATAACCTTCAGTAGGCAAGGGAAGAAAGACAGTCATTTCCAAAATACTGTCCTCTCCAAAATAAAAGACATGTACTCATTATATTTGGGTGATATATAAGTTCATTTAGGAAAGTGAACTTACAGATATATGATGAGTATCTTACTGATTATTCACATATTAAGGCCATTGCTTAAGGAGAAAGATGACAGGCATATTTCAGTCCATGCATATCTCATGGAAATGGAGAATATCTTCAAAGGTTGCAATGGCAGACAGAAGAAACTCTTGGCATGCTCATTATGTATGTTAAAGTTGTAACTGAAAATAAAAGAAGGGACACTTAGAAGATGTGTGAAAATAGGAGGTTGCTCCTCTAGTCCCCTACCTCAAATGATAACACTAATAACACTGTCTCTTCAATCCCAGGGACCTTTTTCATTTCTGGACATATACTTTCTTGCTTCTTGCTCAGCACAATTTTCTCTTTGGCAGCTAAGATTAATCACTATAGGAAAGTTATCCATTCTGTTTTTACCTGCTGTCACTATGATAGGAGCAAGCCAAACTAATCAACTGCAAAGCTTAACTTAGTCTAAGGAAAACATTGTGGTATACTCTAAGCATATAATCCTAATTTTCAGAATATGATTCTTTCTTATTTTGTTGGTTGTTTTTGTTAGCATAGTATCATTGAACTAAGAATGCCCTCATCTCTTTTGTCTAAATGGATGGAAGTTTCAAAGGGTTCTCTTGTCACTCACCCTTGTATGTTCAGAGTAAATGAAGAACATGAAAGCAATTATAAAGCATATTGTTAAAAAGGATATTACAGTGCTGGGCATGGTGGTGCCCACCATGCCTTTAATCATAGCACTCTAGAGGCAGAAACAGGTGGATCTCTGTGAGTTCAAGGCCAGCCTGGTCTACAGAGTAAGTTCCAGGATAGCCAGGACTACACAGAGAAACCCTATCTCGAAAAACCAAAGAGAAAAAAAAAAAGGACATTGAAGTTCATTCAGGCTGCTCTAGAAATACTTCAGATTAAGTAATATGCAAATAAAACTAATAAATTTCTCATAGTTTGCAGACTGAGAAGTCCAAGATGGAAGTGTCAGCTAATTCAGTTACTGGTACAGTTTGACAGTAGCTGGCAATTGTCATTGTATCTTCAAATGGCAGAAGGCCAGGGAAACTCCCTCCAACCTCTCAAAATAAGGACATTTGGGTTGTTGAAAGAGTGTCACTCTCTTTAATGTCTTTACTCAAATCTTTGTAGTATGTATTGTGTGTCTGTGTGTGCTTGCACGTGTGAGCACATGTATAAGCGTGCACACGTGCATGCATGCACAATTATGTCACCTATTTGGTTGAGTTCCCTTTCAAAATTATTTTGTCACTTATAATTCTCATATAAATTAATTTTCTCTTAGTTTTCATTTCAGATGATGAGTTTATAAGAAAATGGCTTCTTTTAATGTTTTGTTTCATGTCACTTTACTGAATGTTTTTACTGGTTCTAATTTTCTTAAGAAAATTTTATGGGTAAGCACATATTATCTCTAAAAGTAAAAATAATTTTATCTCTCCTCATTTTATTGAATGAGTGTTTGATTTCCTAATTACTATGACTGATCTCCAATACTATGTGGAGCAGAAGTATAAGATAGAAATTCTTGCCTTCATCCTGAAATGCATTGAATATGATGCCTGCTATGTGTGTTGATAAATTATCTATTCCTATATAATTCAGTGAGAATAAATAATATGTTCCTGGGAATGCATCTATTCCTTTTACAGAGAAAAAATGAAAGTACTTATATAAGAGAAAACTGACTCAGTCAAAATCTGCCACAAAGAAAGAAAGGATATGATATGATAATAGCATTAATTCACAAAGAAGATACACCAAATATAGATACCCACAACATCAGAACACCTAAATTTATAAAGTAAATATTGGTTGAACTGAAAGGGGCAATAAACAGCAATACACCAATATTAGGAGACTTAAGTGGTCCACTTGTGGTAATGGATGGGCTCTCCTTACAGAAAAATCCATAAGGAAACACAAGACTTTAAACCATGTCATAAATCTAATTGAGCTCACCCACTTCTACTATGTATTCCTCTTAGCAGTAAAGGAATACACAATCTTCTCAAGCACATACAAATAGCTCTAAAGGCTAGAGCACCTGTTTGTTCACAAAACAGACCAACAATCTTAAGGCTAAAATCAAAATATCTTGTCTAACCATAACAGATAAACTAGAAATCAAAGATAAGAGGAATTCTGGAAAATTCACAAACAAGTGGAAATGAAACCATACATCTTTGAACAAAGAATCATTCAAAGAAACAATCGAAATTGAAAATAGAATATACTTGAGACAAAAATGAACACACAACATGCTAAAATATGTGGATACAGAAAAATAGGTTGACAGCAATGCTTGTCTATGGAAAAATTAAAATGACCTCAGCCTGGCATTATGCATTAGGGAACTGAAAAAGAAGCAAGTCAAGATGAAAGTCATCATAAAGAAATAAATATTCCTTCAGCTGAAGAACTGATTTTTAAAAAGTAGTACATTTACACAGTGGAATACTACTCAGCCATCAGAAACAAGGAAATTATGCAATTTGCTGCCAAATGGATGGAACTAGAAAAGCTCATCCTGAGTGAACTAACCCAGACCCAGAAAGATGCACATAGCATCTATTCACTTATAACTGGATTTTAGCCTTATAGTACAGGATAACTATCCTACAACCAAAAGACAGAAAGGAACAGGAACATAGACCTTGTTACTGTTAATAGGACACTTTGCCCTAGTGGAGCTGCCATGTAAGCCCCTAGTATATGAGGAAGTTCTTAGCCCTCATAATAGTGATGAACTGAGGGAGCTGATATGTGGGGGCACCCCACACTGGAGGAGTAGGATAGGTGAGATAGACGGGGTAGAGGGTTGGAAGGTGGGACTGAGAGGGATAGAGGGAGGGGCTGTGCTGGAGATGTAAAAAATAAGAAGTAAATACTTAAAGCAGAGATAGAAGAAACTGGATGTCAAAAATCAGCAGAACACATTAAAGAAACTTTGTATGCTTGTGAATGTTTGTGTACATATGCACTGTGTACACATGTGTATTTGTTGATATATACATCCATGCTCACCTGTAGGGGCCAGAGGGGAATGTTGGATATCCTGGTCTATCAGTCTCCATCTTATTTACTTCAGACAGGATCTCTCATTAAATGTGAAGCGAACTGGCTGCCACAGAGCTCCAGCAACCCTTCTGGCTCCGTTCCTTAGAGATCTGGGTTACAGGCATACTTAGGACCATGCCTAGGCTTTTATTTGGGTTTTGAAATTTTGATCTCAGGTACTCATGCATGTGCAAGCCCTCTTACATACTTAGCCATTTTCCACAGCCCCTGAAACTGGGATTTTATTGCTTTGTTTTGCTTTATTTTGTTTTCAAAAACCAACAAAATTAAGTAACCTTTAGCTAGACTAAGGAAAAACAGATATCCCAAATAAATAAAAACAAAAATAAAGGGCGGCACAAAAAACTGATGTCTCAGCCATACCACTTCTGGGTATCCACCCAAACGATTCCTCACCAAAGCACAGGGACATATCCTCATCTATGTTCATAGCAGCCTTATTTGTAAAAGCTAGAAACTGGAAACAACACAGAAGGCCCTCAACCAATGAATGAATAAATAAAAAAATTGTGGTACATTTACACAATGGAATACAACTCAGCTACCAGAAACAAAGAAATCATGCAATTAGCAGTCAAATGGGTGGAACTAGAGAAGCTCATCCTGAGTGAGCTAACCCAGACTCAGAAAGATGCACATGGCATCTATTCACTTATAATTGGATTTTACCAATACAGTACAGGATAACTATCCTACAACCAATGCATCAAAAGGAACAAGACATAGACTTTGTGACCTGTTAGTGGGACAATTTGCCCTAGGGGTGCTGCCATGTAGCCTCCTAGTACATGAGGAAGCTCTTAGCTCTCATATGACTGCTGAACTGAGAGGGGCTGATATGTAGGAACACTCCACTCTGGAGGAGTGAGATGGATGGGAGAGGGAGGGGAGGGGGGGAGGGTGGAACCAGGAGGGGTGGAAAGATGGCACTGTGATGGAGATGTAACTTGATGTAATAAATAAACATAAAAAAAGAAAGAAAAGAAAACCGATATTTTATTCTCCTAGGGAATAAAACAGACCCTAGGAGACTATGATGCTAAGCCTACACCTTTTTTTCTTAAATACCTGTTTCTTTTACTACTGGCCTCCAAATAATGCTCATTTCTTGTAAAACATCCTTTGGAAAGGTGCTGCCTATTTATTTTCTCTGTGTGACACAGAATCTCATTTCATATGTCTTCCATACCCTTGAGGTATGAGTGTGGCTGGCCACATCTGTCATGTGAAGGTCAGGTATAGCCCCTCTATTGAAAAAAAAAAACACTCATTTTTACTCATTAATGTATTCTTTTTCACAACACCACACATATTGTTCTATCCTGTCTGTCTTTACTTGGAAAACACTATTCACTGTAAGAGAGGTTTATAATCATATAAATTCTAATTCTGACCTGGGTTTCAGTTTCTCTCTCAGAGTTGATGGCCCCATGGGATAATATAATTAGCCCTAAGTTCTATGTATTCCTGAACAGCTAAGTCCTGAATAGTCTATGATGAAACATCAGCTGATCCAGAATTCAGTGAATGTGTTAGCCTTGAATTGTTTTGGGACATCCGTGATTATAGATTAAACAACAAAACTCCCAAGAAAAATAAGAAACAGAGACTTAAATGTGGTGTTCTTCAGCATATAGGTTGAGACTTAAAGGCCTAAGAAACAGGAGGGATTATGAACTATTATTAACTATTAACGACAGTTAATCTATCAACTGGTTTGCAAAGTAATGAGGAGTCAAAGAGAAAACACTATTGGAGCACCTGAGCGAGTGGTTAACACCTGTATTACCAAGACTTGGGAGGTAGAAGCAGGAAAATCAAAAATTTAAGATCTGTGTTGGTTTGACTGACAAATCTCTCTATAGGCTTATTTGAGATGTATTATCAAATGAATAGGTGTATTTGAACACCTGGAGGAGAGTTGGAAGCACTATTTGTAAGATTATAGAATTTCTAGAAGATGGAGCCACACTGCAGGAAGTACATCACTGGGGTGGACTTTGGGAGTTCATTGTCTTTCCCTACTTCCTGTTCCTATACTCTGCTTCCTGTTTGTGGATGAAATGTGATCAGTCAGTCTCATGCTCTGTGGTAAAAGTTAGGTCTATTATTGAATTAGTAGGCAGTTCAGATTAGCATTTAGTAGCACATAAGGAAAGCTTGTCGTCCCTTTACCTGTTGAAATGGACAAAGCCAGTTGTGGCCAAATGATATGCCCTGTTGAAAAGGGCATGGCTAAGAAACTGCACGAGTCACTCAGATGACATCAGTTGCCATGAGAAGCAACAGGATTGCTGGACATCGCAAAAAATCTCGTGGACACTCTAGACCGCCAAGTAGCATGAGATAAGGCAATAGATAAGCCAGAGAATTCCACATGGTCTCTCTCTTCCTCATGTCCTCACCAAATGAGAAGTCATGCTGAAGAAATGCTCAGCAAGGTATGCCATTAACAGAATTTAGAATGTGATAGAGGCAAATGCATAGCATAAAACCTGCTGAGAGTTCATTCTTTGAAGTCATCAGTTTTGGGGCTACAGAGAGCCAAAAAAAGTGAGTGAGGCAAGTGTAGAAAAAAATAAGTAATTAAACTATTTACCCAGTATTTATATTATATTTAATTGGTCGGCAGTGTTAATCTTTAACCCGCCACTACAAATGAATACACAGACACTGGGTGGATTTTAACAAGCCTGGGCCTGGGTTGTGCAATCCTAGCCCATCTAAGCTAGCTCATAATTCTATTACCCAAGTATAACCCCATATATACATACGTCCCTTTGGACTATTATTCTCCATGCTAAGCCGATGTTCCAGGCCACATGGAAGGATCTTTTTAAATCTACCCCATGGCGTGTCTTCCTTGTTTGCTCCTGGCTTTTTCTCCAGCCTTCTTCCTAAGATGTTCTGTATCTCTCTAAAAGCCCACAAACCTTAGTCCTGCCTACCTCTGTCTTTGCCCAATCTCCAGGCCTCAGCATTTATTTAACCAATCAGAGTCAATTAAGTAACAGACAACAAACAAGACCAATTAACATTTAGAATGCTTAACACCACCCCATCAGGCAAGTGGAGTTTGGAAGCTGTGTGGGGAGATTTATGGCTGTGAGGCTTGCCTGGGCCAAAGAGACCATGGAGGCAAATCTCAGCTGTGGAAAAGGCCAGCCTCAGTTTGATGGTTAGAACAGAATGAATTTATAAACTGTCATAATTTGGTGGTTGAAATAAATTGGCTTTGCGAACTGGCAAAGTAAGGCCCAATGAACACTAAACTTTGAAAAGGACTGCTGAGATTGCCATAACCAAGTTATCCTGCTAAGAATATTACTGTCCTGTTAAGAGAAAAATAGTGTTAATTAAGTGTTTTTAGATACGTGTTAGAGTGTTCTTAGGTATTAGGGTATTCTTAGACAGATTATAGATTTTTGATTATAGGTATTAGGTTATAAGATTTAGGTATTTTATAGATGTTTGTGTATATTAATAAATATAATTGTTTATAAATAAAAATATTCTATTACACTGCTCTGCTTCCAAACTTTTCTTGATTTCTGCTATGCCTTCCCTGTCATAATGGAATCTATTCTTCTGCAATCATGACCCAAAACAAACTTTTCTTCTTTAAGTTGTATTAATCAGAGTTTTTATGATACTATCAGAAAAGTAACTAATACAAAAGCACCATCAACTACAAAGGGAATTCAAGGCCAGTTTGGACTGGATCAGGCCACATCTCAAAGAAACAAACAAAATGTTTTAAAACAAAAAAGGAATGGAGTATGATAGTCATCTCAGTCTCGATATGTATTTGCAGGAGGACAGAGCCATAATTAATTCACTTCTTTATTCATCATTTTTCAGAAAAAATCCATTGTAGATAAGATCACTTGTTTTTTTCTGGTGCTGCTTGTAAACAGTTTGGCCAATTTTTTGAAAGTGGTTCTTAAATCTAATGGGTTGAAGAATAAATGGGAGCCAAAAAAGAAAAAATCATGAAGAGGGTTCACATTCAAGAAACTAGGATGTTTCTTGTAGGAAGTAGGTAGGGTGTGTGTGTGTATGTGTGTGTGTGTGTGTGTGTGTGTGTGTGTGTGTGTGTGTGTACATGTGTGTGTGTGTAACAATTATAAAAGAAGAGGTCATGAATTTAAGAGGGCAACATAGGGACAAGGGAAGAGTTAGAAGGGTGTCCAAAAGGACAAATAAAAATAATGAAAGTCCAGTACTTATGGATACAAGAATTCAAAGAAAATTAAAAAAAATAAAACTAGAAAATATGTAGAGATAAAGATCCATATCCAGAAAATCCCAAGTACATGAGAGGAAAGGTGTTTTTATCTTTACATTGCAGTACTAGAATTCTAAGCATGTTTTACTATCTGACTGTGGGAGATTCTGAAGTGGTGGAAGTAAGGGAATCTGATGTAGGCAAAAAAGAGATTATCAATGGGCTAGTTCCATGTGAAATGAGAAGTGGTCTTATTAACTAATGTATGTGGATACAGGTTGAACTTGTGCACTCTAAAATGTCTCTATTGACACCCTAATGTCCACTATTTAAAGTTATGACTATTTTGGAAAATAAGTCTTTAAATAATTATATAAGTTATAAAAGGAGTTCTTAGAGCAGGCACTAATACAGTGTGTCTGGTTTATGTACAAAATGGCTAATCAAATTATTTACCAGAATTTACATTATCATTATCATTAATTGATCAGTGGTGTTAGTCCTTAACCTGCCATTATAAATAAGCACAGAGACAACTGATGGATTTTAACAAGCCTGGATTGAGCAATCTTAGCCCATCTAAACTTTCTTATAATTCTATTCCCCAAATATGACCCCATATATACATATGTCCCCTTGGGTTGCTATTCTCCATGCTATGCCAATGTTCCAGGCCACGTGGAATAATCTTCTTCCATCTGCCCCATCATGTGTCTCCTTCTTCCTGCTCCTGGCTTCTTCCTTCTCTCAGAGGCTTCTTCTTCTGCAGACTTCTTCTACCCAAGATGCTCTCTGCTTCAGAACCCCAACCACCTTTGTACTGCCTAACTCTTTGTCCAATCTCAGGCCTCAGCATTTATTTAATCAATCAGAGACAATGGTTAACAAGAAAGGTAGCATAACTTCACTTGGTGTACAGCAAGCAGCCTTCTCAGAGCAGGTTAATTAACATTTAGAATGCATAACATCACCCTATCAGATGTATGTATGAAAAGAGGGAATGAAGACAGATGTAGGCATATGGGAGACTATTCGAGTATACAATAAGAAGTTAACCATGCATAACCCAAGGAGGAAGATATTCTAAAGGGCCTACTTTTGTCAGTGCCTTAGCTTGCTGCCGCTTGACTCCAGAGTTGTGAAAAAAATTAAATTGCTATTATATAGTTATTTCCTTCTGAGGTATTTTGTTATGACAATTTTAGCAACTAATGTAGAACAAGAATATAATGAGAAAAGAAAAACATTGTTTGGAAATAAGGAGACAAAATTTTTCAGTCAGCCAAAATTATTGCACCAGAATATTATTATTGTGTTTATATTTTGTCAACCAGACTTGCTAAGTGAGCTGGCAAGAGTGCCATGCAGTGATCTGAGACCAAAAAGATCCAAAGGTAGAAAACAACATATATCGAGGACAGAGAGAAAGGAGGGGTGAAGATGAGGGAGAATATGAATCTGTTTCTGGCTAATATTGAGCCCCAGCTACAAATTTTTTAAAGAACACTATGGGTGGCCCAACGTAACCTGGGTGTTCCTAATAAAGGTTTTATTTCAGTATCCTCCAAGTGTGAAGTAAGGATGTCACCCAGCATGTCAGAAGAATAAACCAGGTAAACTGATTTTCTCTTAGTATTTAAATCTCTTGAGCTTAAAAGGTTTACACTGAGTTGAAAGTACAAGAAATTCAGTATAATTCAGGGAAAGGTGAAATCATCTTACTGTTGAAGGTCAGGGGAACACATCCTTACTTTACTCTTAGTCAATTATGAGGCCTGACTCTAATATTTTTAAATAATATAGAAAATATGTGACAGTTCTCTGCGTTTTTCAATAAAACATATTGTCCTTATGTCTCAAAGCAGTGGGCAGGAATTTTATTCAAACAGCATGCAGTATTGTTTTTCCCATGCATTTGAAAGTTTTCTTGTCATGTCTCTGCTTGACATAACTCACCTTGCAGGCATTCTTCCTGATCCCATGGAAGTTGCTTTCTTCTACATTGTTAACTTTTCCATGTAACTTAATTCTGTTCTATGAAAATTGTACTGTATCTATCAATTGGAAAAGACTATTATCTTCTTAAATATAAATCCTGAGTGTGACGATTATTGACCATAATCTGCCAACACGTTCATTAGACCACCTGATGCTGTCAAGTGCATTGCATATATCCATTCTCTGTAAGTTACCTTTATGGCTGCACTCTATGCTTTCTGGCCGAACTGATGTGGAACTTGCAGTCACAGGTCAGTACACAGGGCAGCCTCCACATTCCCTTATGGCTCTGAAAGCCATAGCCAGAAGCCAGACTCTATGCTAAGATCTTTGTGGCAACCCCCGACACAGCAGTCACCATACAAGGGAGTTCTCAGGGAAAGGTGAGTGCACTGTCTGTCTGCTCCCTCAGCCTCCCCTTGATTGGCAGAGACAATCTGATGAGACTGGTGATGTCTAAGCATTTTCCGTTTTAATGTTTCATTCTCTGTCTTATATACAAAACCAAATGGGCGATTTCCACATGGGCCAATCACAATAAAGGTCATGCCATCACACCACATAGCACAACCCTGGTAACATTGTGATCATGCACTGATCACGAGAGTGAAAGTCTTGCTCGTCCAATCAGCTATACCCATGGTCAGGCTTCAACTCCGCCCTGGCATCTTCCAGCTGGTGCTATCTCAGATATCTCCCATAAGTTAACTTTCATTTTCCCAGAAATGAGGCATTTCTCATAAGCCTCCATTTCCAAGGTCCCCACAATCTTTACAAAGATTATTGGGTTATTCAACTCTAAAACACAACAAGGAAGATTCCCACACCCATTGTGTGTTATATATGTGGTATGTGTACAGTGTATGTGTTTGGTGTTATGGTACATGTGTGTCTGTGTATGAAGTCTGTGTGTGTGTGTGTGTGCAAGTGTATGCTATGTGTGAACAAGTGAGTGTGGAGACCGTGGCCAAGGTCTGTCAGGTGTTTTTTTCTTCATTGTTCTCTACCTTGATATTTTGAGACAGTGTCTCTCACTAAACCTAGACCTTATTGATTTATCTATACTGGTTGGCCAGCAAACCACAGCATCTTCTTTTCTCTGAATCCTCAAAGTTCAGAATATAGATGTATGTCATACCTAACTTTTCATATAGAATCTAGAGATTGACCTCAGGTCCTGTTGGACCTGAGTTTTTACATAGAGAGCCATTTTGACAACCCCTGTAAAAGCTATTCTTAGTCTCTCTTTACACAGAGAACTAAATTTCAGAACAACTACATAATACACACAAAGTAGATATACATACATATATGTATGTGTGTTATTTAATGCCTTGTTACTATTAAAAATAATATCACTCCCTAACTTGACAATTTTAGGTGCGTGGTATTAAACAATTGTTTTACCTCATTTCTTAAATAGCGATGTAATCATTTCAGGTTTAAAAACTGCATTGTTCATGCTTTGAGAATTCTATGTAGTGTGTTTTGGCCATAGCCACCTGCTCTCCCTTAACTTTCCCCATATCCTATACCCATTCCCTACCCACCCAATTTTATGCCCCACCCAACCATCAATACAAATTCATGCTTCCCAAATATTCTTTGATATACAGCCTTACACTGGAGCTTGGTCAACTAATCTAGGGCTACACTTCTGAGGAAAGCTGACTCTCTCCCAGGAGGAATCAATTGCCAATAGCTCCTCTGTTAGAGGTGGGACCTTGTGACCAATCTTTTCTCTGTGCTGGCATTTAGTCTTTCTTGGACTTTCCCAGGTCTTTTCTTTTGTCACAAACACTGTGTGCTCATCTGTAAAGCTATAAAACAAATATATTAATGTATGAAAACCTCAAGCCTGATTCCAACTTCTGCACACTAATCATTGCTATCCATAGCCCACCTAACCCTGTAAAGACTCGCTAGTTTTCTAAGCAGAGTTCTCAATTCCATCATTATATCTGACTTCTAAAGCCTCCTTTGTAGCTTCATGAATTCTCTAGCTTCCATATAATATGAGTCCCTATCATTTCAAATATAATGTTATATTCCAAATAAATTCTAGGTTTCTGTGCCTCTGCTCTCTTGGACCTGAGGCCACTCCAATTTTTCCACCTAAATAATCCACATCTATTATTTTGGCTGTTCCTTTCTTTGCTATAGGTATAACTTAATTATTTTATTACAAACCTTCCAAAGGTCAGAATATATTGCTCTTGTGGCTTCACCCTGATTATTAAGTCTTGCATTTCTCAAACTGAATCTTTCTAATTGAGTTTCACACTACCTCTGGTTTTGAGAAAAACAAGAACACATAAGTCATTTTTATTTTATTTGGTAAATATCCTAGAGTTACTGAACCAGGCCCATGTTTTGTTTTCACTCCATTGTATCAATATAGAGAAGAGGGTATAATTCCTGGTGTAATTACTGGTGGTATTTATCCAGCTCCATTATCTGTCAGTTTTGATTCCCCTTTTTAAAAATGGCTCATTTTAGATCCAATTCACTAAGCATCAATAAAAAAATAAAAACAATTATAAATTGAATTTCCATGCAAATGTGGCCTTTTCCTTATGCTGCATGAACGCACATCCATCACACTATTCTGCCTTACGTTGACGATATAGTAGTGAAATACCCTCAAAATATCCATGTTCTAATTGCTCTGGCAGCTGCCAAGGTCACAATTCATTTCTTCGAAGAAATTTTGTAAAGGTCATTAGAGACTAATGAAAGTTTCCATTTCCTATTTATGTAAAAAATGTAGAGCATCTATCTAATTTTCATAAGCAGATGTCCAAAGACACAAACTAATATTTCTACCAACTATAGACAACTTCCTCTACATTTCTCCCCCACAAAGGTGGAGGTTACTGGAGCATCCTGGTAATCTATTGTGATAGAGCATTAGGTGGCATGATGATGTGCAGAACGTTGTCCGCTACTCTTTCTGTCATGCTTGAGGCTTGATCTATTCCTCTCCAGAGATTTGGCCTTACTGGATTTCTCAGATAGAGATGCAGAGTACTGATTAGGAACTCTTAAATATCTATCATACAGTCTATAAGTGACTAAAAGCTTTAAATATTACCCAAATTTTATTTTATTTTAATTTTGAGATTATAATATAATTATATCACTTATCCCTTTCCTTTCTTCCCACCAACGCTTCTATATACCTCTCCAAGGACTCACTATTAATGAACACTGTTTAACACCATCAACTTCGGCATCTCTGCCTTCAGCACTTTCTGTGAGTAATTAACCCAATGGTTTGGAAGACATTAACATCCCACTAGCCATTTCTTCAGTTAAGCAACACACAGGCACTCAGTCAATGAAATGAGGATTCCTCAGACTTGCTCACCACAAATACCTTCCTCATACTTAATTATGTGAAGCTATCAAATAGGTTCAACATCCAACATGAACTGTGAGGGGAATTTTTGTTTGTTTACTCGTTTTAGTCCTTGTGAATTGAGTTACATATCACTTTCTGGTGATCTCATCATTCCTAAAAATAAATTGATTTAGAGATAATTTTATAAGTGTCTGGGAACCTATGAAGTATTTATTAAAGGAAAGGTACAATAGCAAGTATTTCTATCATGTGCTGTTTAAAGAAACATTAAATGTATTCTGCAAATGTAGTTGTAACCCCAAAGCTTGGACAAATAATGAATATGGAATTTGAGGTTATAAAATGACACAAAGGAATTCATACAATTCTATAGTTGCCAGTGTATAAACCACAATATTCCTGTCAAAATTCACTCTATCTTTTACTCTTATAAATCATATTCAAGTGGGGATAATTATTATATTCTATGTCTTGTAAACACAACACTTCATCATGCTCTATTCATCATATCTGTTGCTAAATATCTACAGAAACACTTTTAAAGCTGTCATTTGGGTGCATTGCTTACAATTTTTGTTTTTATGCTCATCCATTTTAATGAATCTTCCTTATTGCAATCATTGATATATACCTCACCATTGTTGTTCTATTCTGTATCAGTCATTTCATATTCATGACATCACCACTGTTTTTATTTACAAAATTTGACCAATGTGTACATACTACACAAATAACTCACATGTATTAACAGACCTCTAGGCCTATGGAGTAGCTGTTTCTGCATCCATGCAGAAAGCAGGTTGGAGAGATTTAGGAAACAGTCTTCAATCACTGGACAAGCGCAAGATGGTAGATTTCTCTGACCCCAAAGGCATGAGATTTCAAGAATTCCTGCTGCTGTGCAGAAAGCCATGCAGTTGTGAAATTGGGTCTGTTTTAAAGTCATGTAAACTGACCTAAACTTCTTATTTTACTCTTTAATATTTTGGCAAAAGATAGTCTCTCATCACATTTTGATTTGAGTGTTTTCTAACATAGAGTTTTAGCTCTGTGTTTCTTTACTGTAGCAGTATAAATGGAAGTCTTCTTGCTTCTCAACGGTACGATTAGGTTAGGAATACCTCCAGAAAATAGCACTTCAGCTTTTATTGATTTATAGTTAGGTGATGTATTACATATGGATATTGATGAATCATTTGTTTTTACTCATTAAAAAATGTTCTAGGTCAATGCAGAGTGGCTGGTTTATGGTTTTAGAAATGTTACTAGCATGTATGCTCTCCACTTTCAACACCACTTTTTATCTTAATTCCTCATTTCAGAGAAATGGTTTTCTATTTTGATATGTATCTAGATTCATAAAATGCTGAAATGAAGGATAACATTGGAAATGAATCTCCTGGTGCGAGGCATGAGTTTCCTTGGTTAAATTAAACACGACGTATAGTGGGCAAAGGGCTGGGTGCCCTATTAGTAGGCTCACCTAGTTTTATAAGTATGTTTTTAACCACTAATGTTGTTAAGTATACTAAGGAGGTATAGGTCATTGCCAATTTTGTCATCATTTAAATAAGAGAAAACGAAGATTTTCTCTTATTGGTCAGTTCCTTTGGGATTCTTGTTTTAATAATAATAGTTCTCTGATCTAAGGATCTTACATCTTGATGATAACACATACTTGAAACCTGGACCTGAACCCTTCCCAATGGGCATATGTTAGGTTTTTAAAACTGCAATGTACTATACTATCATATAATTCCAACTGTACATTTCAATTAGTCTGTAGCAATAATCTTTTCTGGGTAACTGTTGGTGTCTAGGTTTAACAACTCTTGAGTCAATTTTTCATCAATAGTTCAGAAACTACAAAGACATACACTGAGCAAGAAAACCAAAATAAGATATTATCTTAGACATTTCTCTACTGATTCAAATGTTCTCGTTCTCCCCTTAAGACCGGGCTTAGCTGTGTACTCATAAGTGTTGTTCATAAGATATGAGGGGCACAATCCAGTTGCTTTATTTGCTCACTAAATTGTTGCTGGAAAAGCTTTCCAACAAGTCATTTTCCTTGCCATCCTCCTGTTGCTGTTCTTATCACACCAACAACATGAATAAACTCTACCCTTTGTGTTGCTCACACTGAGGAGTGGTATTGACAAAAGATTCTTGAGTTACCTGCTGAGTTTTTTTCTTTTCTCAAACATTTATTCTTTGAAATTGGGGTCATCCTTTATAAGATTTTATTTTGTACTGTTTATGCTGACCTCCGTGACGTTTTCTTTTCTTTTTTTTATTAATAAATTTACTTATTTGTTGCTTCAGGTTACATCTCCATCATATTGTCCTCTTTCGCCCCTTCCCAGCCCCGCCCTCCCATCCTCTACCCCCTAACCCTTCCATCCTGCTCCTCTGGAGTGGAGTGTCCCTACATCACAGTCCCTCGTCCCAGTTCAGAAGTCATATGATGTCCAAGAGCCTCGTCATACACTGGGGGCCTACAAGGCAGTACCACCAGTAAAAAGGGTCTCATTGCTAGGGAGGGAAAACTAAAAAACAGACCAACAAACAAACAAAAAAGTCTATGTCCATGTTCCCTTTGGGGTGATGGTTGTAGTACAGATATCCTGTACAATATTGCAAAAATCCTACTATAAGTGAATAGATGCTGGGTTAGCTCACTCAGGATGAGCTTCTTTAGTTCCAAACATTTGGTTGCAAATTGCATAATTTCATTGTTTCTGATAGCTGAGTAATATTCCATTGTGTACATGTACCACAATTTTTTAATCTATTCTTCAGTTGAGGGACATCTGGGTTGTTTCCAGTTTCTAGCTATTACAAATCAGGCTGCTATGAACATAGATGAGGAAACTTCCTTATGATTCCATGAGGAGTCATATGGATATATACCCAGAAGTGGTATGGCTGGGTCCTGAGGCAAAGCTATTCCAAGATTTCTAAGATATCGCCAGACTGACCTCCATAATGGTTGCACAAGCCTGCACTCCCACCAGCAATGGAGGAGGGATCCCCTTTCTCCACACCCTAGCCAGCATGTACTGTCATTTGAGCTCTTGATCTTAGCCATTCTGACAGGTGTGAGATGTAATCTCAGAGTTGTCTTGAGTTGCATTTCTCTGATGATTAAGGATGTTGAGCATTTCTTCAGGTGTCTCTCAGCCATTAGCGATTCCTCCTTTGTGAATTCTCTATTTAGCT
This sequence comes from Lophiomys imhausi, assembly GCA_907164525.1. Lineage (NCBI taxonomy): Eukaryota > Metazoa > Chordata > Mammalia > Rodentia > Muridae > Lophiomys > Lophiomys imhausi. Next base: position 2,884,025 of record CAJQZJ010032178.1, on the reverse strand, counting down.
CCATCCCCCATTTTTTTGATTGGACTATTTGGTTTCTTGGCATTTAATTTCTTGAGTTCTTTGTAGATTTTGGATATTAGCCCTCTATCAGATGTGGGGTTGGTGAAGATTTTCTCCCAGTCTGTAGGCTGCCATTTTGTTCGAATGACAGTGTCTTTGCCTTACAGAACCTTTTCAGTTTTATGAGGTCCCATTTATTGATTGTTGATCTCAGGTCCTGAGCTGTTGGTATTCTGTTCAGGAAGTTGTCAACTGTGCCAATGAGTTCGAGGGTTTTTCCCACTTTTTTTTCTAGTAGATTTAGTGTTACCAGCCTTATGTTAAGTCTTTGATCCACTTGGACTTAAGTTTTGTACAAGGTGATAAGTATGAGTCCAATTTCATTCTTTTGCAAGTGGACATTCAGTTGGACCAGCACCATTTGTTAAAGGTGCTGTCCTTCTTCCATTGTGCGGTTTTGGCTTCCTTGTCAAAAATTAGGTGGCCATAAGTGTGTGGGTCCATTTCTGGGTCTTCAATTCGATTCCATTGATCTACTGGTCTGTTCCTATACCAATACCATGCTGTTTTTACTATTATTGCTCTGTAGTACAGCTTGAAATCTGAGATGGCGATACCTCCAGATTTTTTTTATTGTATAGGATTGATTTATTTATTGATTGATTTATTCTGGGTTTTTTGTTGTTCCATATGAAATTGAGAATAGCTCTTTCCAGGTCTATAGAGAATTGTGTTGGTATTTTGATAGGAATTGCATTGAATCTATATATTGCTTTTGGTAGGATGGCCATTTTTATTATGTTGATCCTACCTATCCATGAGCATGGGAGATCTTTCCATCTTCTAAAGGCCTCTTCCATTTCTTTCTTCAAGAGCTTGAAGTTCTTGTTGTACAGGTCCTTTACTTGCTTGGTTAGAGTTACCCCCAGGAATTTTATGTTGTTTGTGGCTTTTGTGAAGGGGCTTGTTTCCCTTATTTCTTTCTCAGCCCCTTTGTTTGTTGTATAAAGAAGGGCTTCTGATTTTTTTTGAATTAATTTTGTATCCAGCCCCTTTGCTGAAGGTGTTTATCAGCTGTATTATTTCTCTGGTGGAATTTTTGGGGTCGTTTATGTATACTATCATATCATCTGCAAATAGGGATAATTTGACTTCTCTGTTTCCAGTGTTTATCTCCTTGATCTCCTTTAGTTGTCTTATTGCTCTAGCAAGAACTTCAAGTACTATATTGAAGAGATATGGTGAAAGTGGGCATCCTTGTCTTGTCCCTGAGATTAGATGAAATGCTTCAAGTTTCTCTCCATTTAATTTGATCTTGGCCACTTGCTTGCTGTATATTGCCTTTATTATTTTTAGGTACAATCCTTGTATGCCCGTTCTCTCCAGAACTTTTAGCAAGAAGGAGTGTTGGATTTTGTCAAATGCTTTTTCTGCATCTAGCGAGATTATCATGTGGGTTTTTTCTTTCATCTTGTTTATATGGTGAATTATGTTGATAGACTTTCATATGTTGAACCATCCTTGCATGCCTGGGATGAAGCCTACTTGATCATGGTGTATGATACTTTTGATGTGTTCTTGAATTCGGTTTGCTAGTATTTTATTAAGTATTTTTGCATCTATGTTCATGAGGGAGATTGGTCTGAAGTTCTCTTTCTTTGTTGGGTCTTTGTGTGATTTAGGAATCAGGGTGACTGTGGCCTCATAGAATGAGTTTGGCAGTGTTCTTTCTGATTCTATTTGGTGGAAGAGTTTGAAGAGTATTGGTGTTAGCTCCTCTTTGAAGGTCTGGTAGAAGTCCGTGCTAAAGTCATCTGGCCCTGGACTTTTTTTTTTGTTGTTGTTGTTGTTGGGAGATTTTTAATGACTGCTTCTATTTCCTTAGGGGTTATGGGCTGTTTATTCTGTTAATCTGATCTTGATTTAGTTTTGGTAGGTGAAATCTATCAAGAAAATTTTCCATTTCGCTTAGGTTTTCAAATTTGGTGGAATATAGATTTTAAAGTAGGATCCAAATATTCTCTGGATTTCCTCAATGTCTGTTGTTATTTCTCCCTTTTCATTTCTGATTATGTTGATTTGGGTTTTTTCCCTCTGCCTTTTAGTTAATTTGGCTAGTGGTCTGTCTATTTTGTTGATTTTCTCGAAGAACCAACTCTTAGTTTCATTGATTCTTTGTGTAGTTCTTTTTGTTTCTCAATTGTTGATTTCAGCCCTAAGTTTGATGATTTCCAGCCTTCTGCTCCTCTTGGGAGTGTTTGCTCCTTTTTTTCCAATTCACCCAGTTTAGCTATTAATTCACTATTATGAGCTGTCACAATTTTCTTTTTGAAGGAATTTAGTGCTATGAACTTTCCTCGTAGCACAGCTTCCATTGTGTTCCATAGGTTTGTGTATGTTGTGCCTTCATTGTCGTTGGATTTTAGGAGGTCTTTGATTTCCTTCTTTATTTCTTCCCTGACCCAGTAGTCATCCAGTAAAGAGTTGTTCAATTTCCATGTGTGTGTAAGCTTTCTGTTGATTCTTTTGCTGTTGAAGTCCAGCTCTATTCATGGTGGTCTGATAAGATACAAGGGGTTATTTCAATTTTCCTGTATCTGTTGAGACTACCTTTGTGTCCAACTATATGGTTAATTTTGGAGAAGGTTTGTGAGGTGCTGAGAAGAAGGTGTATTCCTTTATTTTTGGGTGAAACGTTCTGTAGATATCTGTTAGGTCCATTTGGTTCATGATCTCTGTTAGACTCAATATTTCTCTGTTTGGCTTCTGTCTTGATGATCTGTCCATTGCTGTGAGTGAGGTGTTGAACTCTCCCACTACTAATGTGTTGGGATTGGCGTGCGATTTAAGTTTTAGAAGCGTTTCTTTTACAAATGTAGGTGCCTTTGTATTTGGGGCAGAGATGTTCAATATTGAGATGTCTCCTTGATGAATATTCCCTTTAACGAGTATGCCCTTCTCTGTCTTTTTTTATTAACTTCAGTTGGAAGTCTATTTTGTTTGATATTAGGATGGCTACATTTTCTACTATTCTGGCTGTGTTAGTTTCTTACTAAAATGCTGTTAGGGAAAATGTTCTTCTGATAGACGTGTTTTCTAATTGATCAATTGCTACCAAAAAAGAATGTGTTCAGTAAGCTCAATTAGGACCAATTGAATTTGCTCAGGGTGCATAGTTGAAATTGGTAATCAATACTTATCACATATAATCTCTTCTATTAAGTAAAGCCATAACCTTATAAGTCAGTGGTTCTCAAAGGACTCTTCACAGGGATTGCATATCAGAAATTCTGCATATCAGATATTTACATTGCATTCATAGCAGTAGCAAAATTACAGTTATGAAGTAGTAATGAAAATATATTCACCATACTTCAACATAAAGAACAAAAAAATAGTTCCTGACTTTATCATAACCTTAAGAACTATATTAAAATGTTGCACCATTAAGGAGGTTAAGAACCTTTGTCCTAAGCAATACATGTTCCATTTCTTGGTTTCTTTTAAGTAGCTAATATAAAAAATAATCATATTCATTCCATTTGTCTCATTATTTTTATTTTCTGTGTGGAGAGATGTATATACAGGGAAGAATAAAGTTAATGTGATTTCACAACTTAATCATTTCAAAAGCCACAACTCATTTCCTGTATCAAAGTCTTTACTTTCTATCTCTGATTTTCATGAACATGCTCCTTACTCTATCTGAAGCTACCTCAAATCTTTCCAGAAAATAATGCCGCTCTAACTTTCACTGTGTTAAGGGGACAGTAACTGGAGCATATGGGCAATGCTTTTTTTTTCCTAGTCATGCCCACATGCTTACAGATGACAAAACTCTCTGAGTACGGCAAAATGAAGAACCTTGTGAGATAGTTTAAGTCTCTTCCTTCCATGGGTCATATTCACGAAGCACCTTCTTGATGCTGCTGCATGCTGTTCAGAGTTTATCTAAGCTACAATATATAAACATCCTTTAGTGTAAATGAGACAGAATAGGAAAAGGATTGTAACAAAAGGATCTTAGAGCTAAAAAGGTCTTTAAACACAGACACCCATTAACAGAAATGTGGAGACAATTTTAGGTCAGGTAGGAATATTTGAAATCTTGTATTTGACATTTATTAACCTCCATGATCATGCATGGAATACTTAGCTTCTCGAGTTGTCTACTTGACAGTTAAAGACAAGTTACCACACCTTCTCTGCAGTCTGCCAAGGGGATGAAATAAGCCATGGAACATGAAGTAGTGAATGTACCCAATATATTCCAGACTCAGAAAAATACTTTCACTACAAGTTGTTACTCAGAAAAAACTCACTAAAACAAAACAAAACTAGATTTTTGGCCTATGGATTTTGGAGAAAGGTAATCACAGACACAACAAAATGAGGATAAGATATTTTCACACAGAAATTGAAACTTTTTGGCTGTCAGTATGGACTTTGAAGGCCAGAAGTTGCAGTTTATGAGGACTCACAGGTAAAGGGTCAGGTTTCAGAGCAAACCTTGAGCTGACCAGAGAACATCGTATGTCACAATCCACCAGCCACTGGAATTGGCCCTGCTAATCAGCCAACAAGTGTTTTCACTTCCTGAGCAGAACCTGAGAAGGTCACCACACTAGGGACCGCTTACCTTATTGGTCTTTGTAAGAAATTGCTTACACAGCAATATGATTTTAATAAACTTGTTCTCCCAGGTAACCTTAAAGAATTACATCATGAATATGTAGTGTGTCTGTCCACGCAAATGGAAAACTACCACCACAATAAAATATATTAATGACTTAAATTATAATACAAACCAGCCAGACAGGAAAAAGAATCAAAAATAGGTTTGTGAGAATAAACTAGGGACTCATGAAACTTATTAACAAGGACTTACAATCCACAACGTATAAATTCTTTATTGGTTTCTTTTTGTTTTAAGTCTTCTGTTTTAAGATAACAATTCACTTTACACCAACTTATTTAAATGTTCAGAAAGTTGGTCTATATTATAATCTCATGCAAATATTTTGAAAATTCTCTTTATGCTGAAAGATCCCATTCTTTTCCACAGCTCATTTTTGTAATATTCTGTGCCTCTGTCTTGTTTCCAACTGTGTGCTATCATCTAAGACAGTGTTCCTTTGTTTATTAACTGAATTCTCCTGAGCCAGTCTCTCAAAGTGAGAAGTGACTGTTAGAACAGGCTGAAATGGATGCCTCTTTAAGGTGATAGCTGTTGCTAACCATGTGTCTAAAATGAAGACAAGCAATCTCTGCAATCTAGCCAGGGCTCCCTCCCTGTTCACAATACCTTGAGAAAACTTAAGTACTAAACAAATATTTTCTCATTATTGGCTTTCAATTTCTCCAAGATCACCAAAAATATCTGAGTGAGAAAATGTCTCAGTGAGTATTAACACAGGGAAAGTTAGCCAAATTTTCCTCAAATTCCCTAAAATAATACTTGATAATGACAGGCACGGACTCATAAGAGTAGCCCATCACAGACAATATGCTGCTTACTTTGAGTCAGGGAAAAGGAGCTGTAGACTAATGATGCCAGAATATGATGAGATAATGATGAGAGTAACTTTGTCTTGCAATTTCATTGAGATTTAGAATTTCCAAAGTACCCTCACGTATAATATGCCTTTGAAATTTCCAGAAGAACTTATGACTGAAAGTAAGACAGGAAATACTAGTGAAAGAAATCTCCCTGTACTTACTAAACAGCATATATAGTGAAGATTATCTTGTCACAGGGTGGCTAATTCTTTTTATTTAATAAATAAAATAAAAGTGATTTCTCCCTAGGATCTAAAGATGATTTTATTGCTAATGATTATTTATTTATAAAAGTGAAAATTTCAGCACCACTACTAAATCATTAACACTTTAAATAACTGAGTATTTTCAACACATTTCCAATTTCTGAGGCCAGTTTAGTAAATAATATTCTTTATTATGTATACAGTGTTCTGTCTGCAGATATATCTGCAGGCCAGAAGAGGGCACCAGATTTCATTATGGATGGTTGTGAGCCACCATGTGGTTGCTGGGAATTGAACTCATGACCTGTGGAAGAGCAGCCAGTGCTCTTAACCGCTGAGCCATCTCTCCAGCCCTAATAATATTCTTATTAATTATTATTAATGTGGTTTTTTGTAGTCACCCCTCACTCTTCTCCCTAACTCCTCCTGCTTGTCCCCAGCTCCTCAACCCTTCCTACACTCTTCTCCTTTTTAAAAATCTATAAACACTCCATCAAGTCCAGTTTGTGCTGCCCATACACTCACACGTGTGGGGACCTCTGCTGGATTATGGTCAATGTTACCTTTATTTTCTCCCCCAGAAGACATCAGTTGTCAATAATGCCTCAGTTGGGGGTGTGGACATATGAGCATCTCCATAATTCAGGATAGAATGTTAACTGACTTGATTTTGTGCAAGTCCTGTGCAGACACTCATGGCAACTATGAGTTCATGGGAGCAGTGGTTCTGTTATGTCCAGGTGATAGTAGTTCACTGTGATTCTCCTCCATCTCTAGCTCTCTCAATATTCTTGTCCTGTCTTCAGCAATGGTCTTAAGCCTTGGGGACACAGGATGCAGTATAAATGTGACATTTGTGACTGAGAACTCTACAACACTGCACTTTGAGCAGTTGTGGGTTTCTGCTTTAATCATCATCTATTGCACACACACACACACACACACACACACACACACACACACACACACACCATTCCCTAATGATGTCTGAGAGGTTTACTAATGAATGAGTATAGAGATTTTATAGAGTAGCATTTTAAGGGTCTCATAGAGATAGATAGATAGATAGATAGATAGATAGATAGATAGATAGATAGATAGA
>CAJQZJ010032178.1:2846477-2877148 GCA_907164525.1 Lophiomys imhausi | reverse complement strand
AGATAGATAGATAGATAGATAGATAGATAGATAGATAGATAGATAGAGATGATCTTGGAAGGAGCCTCGGGTTCCCTAATAAGAAGCCTAGTGCTAGGTGTGAGATAATTCCTCTTGGAACTTTTGGTCAAAAGTGTGCTAGAAATGTTTCAAACAATACAGGTTATTGACATTGCTCTATGTTGCCCACTAAATTTTTTGGTAAGACCCTATTGCTGAAGACACCGCACCCTTTCCTCCTAAAACATGGAAAAGTCAAGTTGGTATTGATTAGGACTTCGCTAGTTAGTTCTCATAGTACCAGTAGTTGCTATATGGGCTCTGAGGTAAGAAGGCATCAACATTCTTTTCCAGTTGTAAATCCTGTGAGCTACAATAATGTTAATGTAGCAAGATATATCCATCATTGCAAGAGTGGTATAAATGTTATGGAGATAATCAATCACTTTCTGGTTGCATTTAGGATTCTCTTCATAGGAGGAAACACATTTGGTTCTATAACCCTAGCCAAGAACCATGGTTTGGAAGCTAATTGGCCCCATAGGTGGCCTACTATTATTTTGATAAACTGATATATCACATCATCAAACACTGTAAAAGTATACCCACTGAACTTGTATTCTTGAATTCAAAACCAGCTTATGAAGTAGTATCAGGACAGAAAATGAAAGTTAAAGGCTGGTATATTTGTGACCTAGACATTTTTTTTCTTGTTGTGACAAAATATTTGATAGAAATAATTTAAAGACTGTTTTGGCTCATTATTTTCTAGGATTCCAGTCCAACATAGTGGGAAAGGCATAGCAACAGGAATATGAAACTTGGCACCTCATGTATACCAGATCAAGACGCAGAGAAGAGAACCCAAAATAGTGTAGGCTATAACTCTTAGAGGCCCACACCTAGACACCAAAGTCTATCAGTCACAACTTCCCAACTTCACAATACCACCAACTGGAAACTAGGTGTCCAAATACATGAGCCCATTAGATATATTTTGCATTCAGTTCATAACTATTTTACCTCACTTTTTTGAATACATAAATGTAATTTGTAAGAAGAAAGCCTCAAGATATTACTTCCAATCCATGCTCTCAACAGTTCTGCAATAACAAGAGTCAAATGAGTGCTAAAGGCTGAAAGACAAGATAATCCTGAGCTATTCCAGACCCTTGAATAATCTTTTCTCTTAACTTTGTATCTGAACATTCTCATAACACTTAGGCACACTTTGGAAACATACCAACCCTGATGTGAAGAATGCTTTAAGTCTAAAACAAGTATTTATGCAAAATACATCTATGTGATATATTTCTTTATTCTGAGTAAGAGCTCATTTACAGACCAACTTGATAAACTTTTATTTTTCCTCCGACACACCATGGCTTCATAAAACATCCCAAGAATCAAACTTTAATCTAAAAATATTGAATTACATGGTTAAATAATCTGTTTTTATGTTCTCACACAAATAGTAATCATATTGGTTGGATTCTTTGTTGCTCTTTATTAACCAGGTTATTGTTTTAAGAACAATAATTGAAATCTGTGACACCCCGTTTTCTTAATTAAGATAAATAAGTGAGCTTTTCAAACATTGTGACTAAACTTGTCTCGGGAATATAGTCCTTTTGCTCCTACCCACATTAACATTCTACAGGGAGGCCACTGATGAATCGATTTACACCCAACATTATGTAATCAGCTGACTTGCATGATTACAGTATGATCCTGTAAATACTGACAAATAATATCATCTCAAAGAACTGGTAAGAGAGTAGAACTCTTACCCAGCACAGAATATTTTAATATCATCAAACTATACACTATGTAATAGAGACAGAATTCTGTTTGTTGCCCATGTAAAATAAAAACTCTTTTTAAAAGGAAATACGACAGTGTATTCAGACTTAAGTATGAATGAACATGGTCCACACTCAAATCACCATGGATGGCACACTCACCTACTCTGCAAAAGTTATAAAGTTTTACACTTTCAAAATAAAAGAAAGATATGTCTGTAATTATTAATTACGTTGGTGGAAGCATCACAGAAAAATAATTTCCATAGTTTTTAGATGTCAGGGCATTCTTTACCTTAGAGCTGGTATGTTCCCATAAGTTTACCTGACAGTCATGAGAATATTCTGATACAAACTTAAGAGAACAATTTATAGAGGAACAAAATTAACCTAAGATGACTGGACTCTCTGCTTTCTGCACCCCATGTCTCCACAATCATGATGTCCCAGGCATCAGAGCAAGCAGTCTTCTAGACCTTTGACAGGGACACAGCTCCTTCAGAGAACTTTATCCCACATTGACTTCTGGCGTCAACAATTTTGGCTGATTTATTTTTAGTTTTCATTTAGTAGAAGCTCATACATTTTAAGTGCTTACTTTTGCTCTAGGAAATCGTGTGGCCTCAATATATATTCTAATTTTTTTCTACTTAACAAATTTTGTTTTGTGTTCACCTCTTATGACAAGGTACACTAAATGTTTAAAAAATCTATGCTAGTATAGAGTACTTGAAATATTAAAACAGAATCATTTTATGTATGGGTGTGGGAGTGTGTGGGTGTGTCATGGCTGGTAATAAAGTAAGCCAGCTACAGACGGAAACTGGTTCTAAATGAAGTTTGTCTCATCGATGAATGTCAGTTTTAGCCATCTAGTCTAGACTTCAGATTAGACATTAGTGTTTTTCTAAAGAGATTAATTTCAAAACTAACAGCACTCCTTAGTTACTGAATTACCAAAAGTGAATGACCTTACAATTTCAAATTCCCTCTAACAGGAAAATAGTATCCTTAATTAGGAGTCACTGACTTAAACCTGGGTCTTCAATAGACATTTTTTTTTTTAAGCCAGAATAACTGCAAGGTTTAAGATTGGGCTCTCACAGATACATAGTTAAAGAAAATAATATACAATTCTAACACCCTTGAACAAGAACTAAGCAAAGATGGAGAGGACAGGGAAGAAAGTAAGAAAGAGTTAAGTCCACAATCAAAGCAAAATTTAGTTTCTCAGCATTGTCAGGAAGTGTAGTAAACAAAATGACCAATCAATTCTGTAAATCTCTAACTCAAATCTATAGAAAGGCATGTAGAACATTCAAAACTCCAAGGTCAAAACATTAAGGTTATATAACAAACAAAATATAGCATCAAGGAAACTGGAAGGGATAAACAAATTCTATCTTAAACAAGCATAATTTAATCAAATGCCTCAAAAGAAACTTACAGATGTGTCCAAGGAACTTCTCACAATATAAAATTACTCAACGTGCTCAGAAATAAAAAAAATCCATAGTTAAAAACCACAAATGAGGCCCAGAAAAACAGAATTATCAAACTGAGTACATGATAACAGACAGATCACATGTTTAAAGAAATGTAATTAGACAGAGAATCTAGAAATGTAATGAGTATCATTTGAAAGTAGAAAAATAACTTTTCTTTTAAAACTCAAAGAACTGAATTTAGAAACCCATTTAAGAAGTAAATAGCCATTTAAATCTAACTCAATAAAACTAAAAACTGTGAAGAATGCAAGTCAAATACACAGAGAAATATGCGCATTTCTTTCAGTTGATAATGTCACATGCTAGGTACTTTAAGTATGCCATCTACTGCACTGTTTCTAGAAATCTTGGTAGAAGAGAACATGACCACATTGTTCCCTTTCCTTGCATCCTTCACTAGGCTTTATGTGAGTAAATGTATATTGGTACGTATGCATGTTCACATGTGTATGTATCAGGTCCACAAACGTGGGGATACAAGTGCGTGTGTGCACATGTGTGCAGAGGTCAGAAGCAACCTTCAAGTTTCATCTTCTCAGTAATGTCCTCCTACTGCACACCACTGTTTTTTTCTAACACAGTGATTATGTCTCCCTGGCATGGAGCACTCAGAGTAGGCTGGGATAGCCGGCCATTAATCCCCAACCGTTTCTCTTACATTCCGTGAGGTAATTCTTCACTTTTCTGATTCTTATCTCATCTAATCTGTGGATCAAACCACAATCCAACAATTAAGTACCAAGAATCCTTCTGTGTCACCTCCCCAGATCTGCAATCACAACCGTGCAAACTCAAGTCCTTGCATTTGCAAGGCTGTTCCCAGTGCCCAGACATTTTAAAAACAGATGCACAATTTATCACTTTAAAAGAACCCCAAAGTTAAATTATTTTCATAGGGGATTTTTTTTTTATTTTGTGCAACATACTTTATGTATAATATTACTTCAAACCAAGGACTTAGTAAGATTAATAGAAGGACATGAATCATAACAAGATAGCATAAAATGATATTAAAATATAAATAGCAATGCTAACCAAGCTGCAAATATATAAAGATATATATATATATATATATATATATATATATATTATAAAACAAGCTCATCATAAGATGCAAGATAATCTTTCCCTCCTACACATCCTCCCATGCAGAACAGTCTGGGTACCACTCTTGTCCTTCCTTTTTCTTTCATCATTTTGTCATCTTTTGCTTTCCTGAAAATTGAGTCTTTGGTATCTTCTCTGACAGACTCTAGTCCTCATAAGCATTCACAAAAGTTCTCTGACCTGTATTTTCTCATCACAGTCACTGTCTTCACTGAGACAGCCCACCCCTGTTCTTCCCCGAGCCAATACCACTGTCAATACACAAACACACTTTGGAAGTCTATCAACTTTCCTTCTCTTCCCATGTCTTCTACCACTCAAGTAACTGGAGCACAAGCTCTAAGGTTAAGGTGAAATTTTACAGAGAAAGTTCTTTCTTCAGTTTTTCTCGTTCCTAGTTTCTGGCCCTTTGATTGTGATATGATTGCAAACTCAATATCACTTTAATTCTGATGTAGTATTAAAAGAAGTGTTTACATCATTGCTATTTTTATAATTGATAGATGATGTTAAGCCCTATAAACAGCCTTCTCATCTCACTAATATGGCTTCCCTTACCACAGACTAATTTACAAAACCCCAAAATTTAATGTTTAAAAGATGCTCTAAAATATATGCTGAGCTGTAGTCAGTTAAAAAGGGGGTACACTTATGTGGAGAATGAAATGATAGAAGTACTCTGCATGTAGCACTGCCAACAAGTCAGCGGGAGAGGCGCTTAAAGGAATCCACTGAATTGACCAATATGAAGATAATTCATAAATTAGATAGTAATACATACATACAAATTAAGAGGCTGCTAATAAGTGAATGGGTTAAACTTTGTTTTCTCCCATCCAAGTACTAACCAGGCCCGACCCTGCTTAGCTTCCGAGATCAGACGAGATCGGGCGCATTCAGGGTGGTATGGCCGTAGACTAAACTTTGTTTTCTAACTTATGACTTATGTTATATAAGGAGACTTAAAAATCTTCATAATCTAGATTTCCAAACTGATTTTCAAATTTTTGAATATGAAACATATCTCTATCATTCATCTCCTAAGTGTTTCCTACTGAATGGGTTAATTAACAAATTGACATAATTTTATTTTTTAAAAAAGTAACATGATCGTCCAGGCAGCCACTGGTATGTCATTTTTTAGTTTTGGAAGCTGCAGGCCCTGCACTTCCTATATAATCAGATATATTTATCCCTCTCAGGTCTCTGAGGTGGTTGAAGAATAGATACCTAGAGTCTCATAGTTAAATTTTGAGTTGTTTAGGAATCAAGAGAGTGTTCTGGATCTAAGAAGATATTTTTAAAACTATGAGGCAAGTTAGTATGAAAGCTGAGTTAGATATAGAACTTTAAACTCATGGAGATGGTTAGATAGTAGAATGTTAAAGTCAGGTGCCAAATACATATGGACTGGACATTGGGAATGTATGCTAAGCCATATAACTCTTATAATCGTGGCCTATTTATTTCTGTTGTTTTGTATTGTATCTATAGTTATAAGAAAAAGAACCATTATTTGGACTGAAAGGGAGAGCTGTTGGGGGGAAAAATAAATACCTTAAACTAAAAAAAAAAAAAAAAAGAAGGGAAGAGGATGGTGGGGCTGAGGGGGAGGAGGGTGGAAGGGTGGGACTGGAGGGGGGAGTAGGGAGGGGATTGTGATTGAGATGTAACTTGAAGAAATAAAAAATAAATTATTTAAAAAAAAAGTAACATGATCTACCTCTCAAGATTTCAGCATAGCTTTAGCATCAAGGGTGGCACAAAACAGGTGTAAAATCTGAAGGAGTGATTATTGCTGCTATTATTTCTAGATGTAACAATCCAAGACTAATATGGGAGCAGTATTCCAGAGAGTTTATGATTTATTGGCAAATGAATATTTCCCCATAACAGTTATTCTTTTGAAAAGAAGTAGTCCATTCCTGGATAAAATCATTAGAATATGTTTTTCAAAATTGTTAGGAAGATATTTAAAGAGGTAGTAGGAGGGCTAAAAAATGAAAAATACAAGATGTGGAGAAAAAATGGTGCAGAGAATAGTAAACTAACCAGTGACACTGGCATAAACATCATGTGACTTTCAAATTCATTCCAAATTATTGGCATAGACCAGAAGAGTGTGTTATTAAGTTTTAATGATTGTTTGGAAGAGTATTTATAGTATTTGCTGTTCTGCAAACTGCTTTATGATTTATGATTTTAATAACAGACAGTCCTTGAGCATGAAAGCAAACTTGTCCTCCTGGTATATAAATAGACTTCCACCTTAGGGAGAGGAGCAAGATTAGAGCTAAAACTGTGTCCTGATCCTTTGTTCCAAGTGTTATCTTTTGTTGTGGATAATGGACCTCACAACAATTTTGCAGGGAAATTAACAAAGCCATTAAATGAATATAAATAATGTACAGGGAAGCATGTGTTGACTTTGAAGAACGTACAAGCTTATAATTATCATAATGTCCATAGGTTTCAAGGTTAGAGAAAAGGCTGTAAAGAATGCATATTCAGCTGTATATTTGGAAATATTTATATTCAAGAAAAGGGTGTAGAAAAAACTGTACCATCCCAGTTCTCATTAGAATATTAACTGATGGAGCACACCAGGCCTTCCTCAAGGCTATACAGAGGAAGATGGCTAGATGGAGAAGCCTGAAAGACACATGCACTGATGTGTCTACAAAGAATAGCAAATAGACCAGGTCACTACCACTGAGCGTCATATTCTATCCTGTGTTAGTTGATTTGTCTGTCTCCAGTTTTATTCTCCTCCTATCCTTCCTTGGCAATATTGCTGGAGGAGTCCTTCTTCAACACTAATCTGATCATGTCACTTTGTCATATCATATAAAATTGTGCCTCCCCTTTCCTTTAGAAAAAAGGAATACCTTAAACTAAAAAAAAAAAAAAAGGGAAGAGGATGGGGGTTTGAGGGGGAGGAGGATGAAAGGGTGAGACTGGAGGGGGGAGTAGGGAGGGGATTGTGATTGAGATGTAACTTGAAGAAATAAAAAATAAATTATTTAAAAAAAGAATAGAATCAAAATGTCTTACTTACATTGGCAAGCCTGGCTCTCTGCAATCTGACTTCTAACAACCTTCCATCTTAATCTTTCATCACTCATCATTACCCAGAATTGCTTACATTTTCTAAACAGGCTCTTTCCTCTCCTCACTACTTTCTATGACAGCTTCTCTCAAGCTCCAGGTTTCTTATTTAATTTTCAGACCCAGCTTGAATGATAATTAAAAGTTCTTCCTCCAAGCTTTTAATAAAAATGCTTTTAAGACCATCATGTCTCTAGGTGATGAGAACACATGTGTATGAATGTGTATGCATATGTTAGGGCTCATCATACACAAACACATACATGGACACTATCTGCATACAAACTGCTTTGTACTTTGCAACAGCCATGCAATTGTAGCTAGTTACAGATGTCTAAGAACAGCCACTTGAGTAATAACTATATTTACGTCTATGTTCTGGATACTTTTGTAAATAGTCCTCTAAGACAAACTTTAGAAAGCAAAAAGGTAGCTGATTCTGATGCAGAACTCACAAATAACTACTGCAGAATAAGTTAATAAAACAATCACTCTCTGCATGTGCAGGAATAGATTTCCAGCGATGGGGAAAGCATATGACTCAGCAGGTGAAGAAAAGAGTTTGTCTCCAAAGCCTGAAAACCTGAGTTCAATTCCTGGAGCCCATATAAAGCTGAAATAAGAGATAAGTCTCTACAAACTGTTCTCTGGCATCCATTCACATACCTGTCACAGCATATATGTGCCCACACATATGTAATGCACACAAAAAATAATAAAAATAAAAAGGTTTTAGAAGAATTTCTGTTGATAGTATTGCATGACAGTATTGAATCCTACCTGTGCTATATCTCAAACAATTAATGTGCATTTGTGGTCATTTGGAAAATTGAAAGACGACTTATGAAAGCACTGATCCTAATGAAACCACTGTGCCAAAATTATGCATGAAGCAAAAAGGTTTAAAATGATTAGTGAAGTATGAATTAGGAAAGGTATTATTTCTAAATAAATAGGGTATTCCATGTATATGATAGAAAATATATCATGTGCTATTTATATAACAATTTAAAAATTTATGTACATATTTTGCTACATATCAAATTGACAAGCATATGTAATAAATCACTAATTTTCAGAAATATCATTATGAAATTCCTGCTTACAAAAATAGGAAGTCACCTTGTGTTTCACTTCTATTCATATTAATGTACAATAATGGAGTTCTACTAGCATGACAAGAAAATGAATTACTTCCTTCTGCTTAGTAAGGCTAGCTGAGCCAATGTCCTTTGCGTTCATAACCTCAGAAAGTGTACTTTAGAAATGGTTTCCACATAACTGCACATAAGTAAATTTTAATAACTTACAAGTTGAATAAATTAGTGTTACCAGTTTAAAACATATTTTTGGATGTTAGAATATTTTACTGCTGCATGGTGACTTCCTAGAAAGGACATAGGAAGCATAGGTGAGATCCCCAGATCCTCTCAGACACTGTACAACCACCTTAAGAAAATAGGCAGCAACTCTAAGACACTGAGACTCAGAAAAGTAAAATACCTGAGCAACCCACAGGCAACTCAAGCACTACGTCTTTCCTTTCTCCCACTAGGAAGATTAATGCCAAATATCAATGGGAAGGCTACTGTTTATTCTCAAATCTAAATTCTGTGGCTTTAAATACTAAAGTTGATTCTAGAAGATTGTAACATCAAATATTTCCCTATATCCCTTAGTTCTTTTTCTAAATAACTTGAGCCATTTTAAACGAATATTATGGCACATCGTTGTAACTGGTCCCATTACCTCTAAGTGAATCAACGTGATAGTGTATCCCCTCCCCCCCACAGTACTGTTTGGGGTGGGGACAATTACTACTCTGGGAATGAGCAGAATGGGTCAGTTTCACTAGTGTGCTTCACTGAAATGCCCACAGGCTAACAGAGCAATCGTATCTCCCTCCTAAGCCAAATAGCAGTGGAGTCCTGGGACATGGGAGCCCCAAGCACCTGTCTTCCCTGAGATTTGTTAATGTGATTGTGCACAAAACAGGTATTTTGTTCAAAACCTGCCTCAACCCTGGCTGCTCGTTCTTCTCTGCTTCAAATTCTTTTTCTCTGTTTTGCAAGAAAAAAAAAAAACGGTTGATTCATGGGAAAATATTATGATCCACTTGTCCGTTACCTGCTTTCTAATAAGGCAATAAAACATCAGAATTGGCTGGCTTCCCATCAAAAGCTTTTAAGCAAACTTTGGGTGAAACAGCAGCAGGTCACCACTTTAACAGGTGGAATTGTGCATAAATGAGGAGAATCTGGGGACCCTCATGAGAGCAATTTGCAATATCATGTTTGCATTTTATTATCTTTCCTGTCTATGGCATATTCATTTGGTGTGTGGAAAAAATATTCTGTCTTGGATACATCCAAATCATACCTTTTGAAGTGAACTACAGTTATCCCCAGCCAGCCAGTGGTTCCTTTTGTAATCTTTGTCCACAAATAAACCTTCCTCATCAACTTAACAAAGACAAAGCTCTAGATGAACTCTGTTCAGACTGAACATAGTATAATTTACTTTTCAATTTCACACCCAAAGATTCTGTAATGGAGGAATGTAGGCAGTTAAGTTTTCAGTCATACCAAATGGGTTTTTAATATTTAAAATCCATCTGTTTACTTACAAAGAGTAAATGCCTAGAAATGAGGCTTCTAAAATGCAAATGAAGAACTACAAGACTTATTTCTGCTTGGGAAAATTCAACACTTTTCTGACAAAAGGGAGTAATAATAGCTCCTCTGGAATCCAATAATGTTATAAATGATGTTTGATCCAATCGTGCATGATATGTGCACTGGGAAATCGAAAGTCTCTTGTTTGTTATGACTGCATCATGAAATGCCTCATGAATTAGAGGAAAGGGAGGAGACTCAAATTACGGAGGTACTTGCAAATTGTCAGTTATTTGAACTTTAGGATGCTTTGGCTTATAGAAACAGCTAACAGAGATAAGAAACTGAACATGGTTTCAAAATAATTCTCTTGCCATTCATGGGGTAACAGTTTGGAGGGAGACATCTGCTGTAACACCTATAAGCTAGAATTTAGCCTCACTTTATTCTTACTTTGTTTGCTTTTACATTTTGAGGGATTAAATTTTATTTTAAGATAGTTATTTCCTTTTTAGTTCATACTTTTATAAAAGATCATATAAATGAACAATATGCTATCAATTAGTGTTATAATTAGCTAACCTCCTAATCTATAAATGAAATGTTGATGATGGGTATCTTGGTACAGTCTGATGTACCTTCACTAAAACTTACAATTAAAACAACAGAAATGTTTCCTCCATTGATAGATGTTCTCTTGGACACTTTAGCATTATTAATTCACAGATTTTTATTTAAAGTATTATTTTATATAGTTAATAGAAAAAATATAAAAACCTAACCCTTTTGGTTTAAATAATTATCTTTTAGTTCTTGAAAACTAAATATGCTGTTCATGTTAACACTATATACTATTTTCCAAAATCCCCAAGAATGTACTAGCTAACCTAATAGAAATCTATTTCTCCTGTGTAAGGTTCTCCTGTGTAGGCTTCCCTGGCAGGTAGAAGGGTGATGTTGCCATGGAAGGTGTCTTGCTTATTATAGATGAGGTTTCTTTTGTCTCATAACTCCATCATCTTCATCACAAGACACTTCTTGCACTCTTTGGCCGGGAAAGGACACAAACCGCTTCATTCTTATTCCCTTGTTGAGAAGCAGTCAGCAGGTGCCATGTAGCTGTCTGTCAAGCAGGCAGGGAAGTGTAGATTGTGCCTGGGTTACCAGCTTCTAGAAAGTTGTACTCCACAAAGTGCAGCAGCTTCTGTGAAGGCCAGTTGGTTTCTGTGATGCACAAGTGAGCAAAATGTCCTTCATTCTATCTGTAAGGAAGGTTTCCAATCAGCAGGAAATTCAATCCAGAAATTCGCTTGTTTTCATGCTTCTGCATGCCATACCTGCTCTACTCATTCCTAGTGGCAGAGGGAGAGATCAAGTTTGTTGAATCTCAACAAACTTCTTTATAAGTCTCAGCATTAAAACTCGAGAGCCACTTAGGAGAAATATCCCATTAAAATATTTCTAATCTGCATATGACAGACTAAAATGTAGCCTGAGATAATATTCCAAAACATCTTCTCAACAATCATTCACATGTAAGTTGTCATTTTAAGCATGGATCTGGGAATTGTGAACAAAGAGGATTTGTTTGTATTTGTCAAGAGAATTCCTATCTGGGTAGGAAGAGATATAAGGCAAGTACAGATAATTAGAGTCTAAGGTTTCTCATGTGAGCATTTTAGAAAAGGTGCAAGTAAACACCGTGGTAGAGAAAGGAAAACAAACACTTTTTAGATTAAAAAGGGTGTTTCAAGGACAAAGTACTGTTTAAGTTTGCACTTCTCAGATTACTTGATACATAAAGAAGGGAATTGGGGGACTGGGAGAGACTCCAGACAGAAGAGGTGCCTGTGGAAAAACCAAGCCATTTAAAGAAGTTTAAGCAATCTTTTTTATTTTCATTTGTCTGTTTCTGAGCTAGTAAATAGTGTGAGGAGCCTAGTGGGTGCATAGATTGATCTTTAGACTGAAAAATGTATTCAGAGTTTATCATCCAGGGTATCAAAATGTCAAAGCATTGGATTTCATTCTGAAGATACTTTGTAAGCAGGAGAAAAACCTCAAAATTGGGTTCTGAATCTTTTTTATTATTGTTCTCAGCTTTATTTTGCCAGTCTGTGTATCAATCTGACAGAGGCAGGAGCTCACCCCCTAGGTTAGGCAGATCTGGAACTCAGCATGTTTCCCAGGTTGCTTGGAACTCATAGCAATCCACCTGTCTAGATCTTTCTAGTTCTGTGATTGCGGTCATGAGAAAACACATGCAACTAATTCCCTCTGTTTTGTCTCTCTGTCTGACATCAGCTGGTTCATTACCATGCAAATGTTGCTTTCTTTCTGTAAAATAAACTCAGTCCTTGCCCTTTGGGGAGGCTTTGTGCTCACTGTGAAATGCTGCTGCAGTCAATCTTTAGTTTCCAGAAGTCATCTTTCTACAAGTGTCATCCCAGGATCTCTTCGCACTATAGAATTTGGTTTGGTTTTTATACATACATAGAATACTTTTTTTTCTAGTGGTAAAATAAATCATTTATTGGTTGCAACTCCTTTTCATTTCAAACATATTATATACATTCTAAGAATTAGACTTATAGAATAAAAATAAAACACTCCTCTTCACATAGAACATACTTTTGACATTGGATTATTCAGTTTTTGATGAAATCCTTTATTCAATATATATATGGAATATACCTTAACATGCATTTTCTTGGACATTTTCATTTCTCTTGTTTTGGCTCCCATTCTTCCCAAAGATAATGGAAGAGTCCCTTGGAGATATTGAAGCATGACCCCATCACTAAAACCTGTCTTTACAGGCAGGTGTTTGCCTGATTCAGCCTACCTGCAATTTCATTTTCTGTTAAAACTTTGTCATATTGTAATATTTGCTCCTGCACATGTCATACTAATAGTAAGTCTCTCTCTCTTTCTCTCTCAATATATGAGGCCTAGCATCATAACACACCAATTTTTCCTGTATGATAAACTCATGAGCCTCCCAATTAGCTTATTTTCTAAGTTTGACATTTTGCTGTATCTTTGTGGGTAAGCATAGATGTATTAGTCCTTTTCTTATTTCTACACAAAATATCCAAAGTTAAGTTACTCCCTTAAGAAAAAGAAATCTATGTAGCTCACTGATCTGGAAAAATCTCAAAGCAGCATACCAGCATTGGCTCTGCTCTGGTAAAGCCCTCATGGAGGCTGGCATCACAATGGCCACACAGATGTGTGGGGAAGTAATAACCCTTGAAAGAAAACCTCCCAGAGGCTGAGACTCAGTTCCCACATCTCCCCCAAGGCGGCATTTCCAGTTGTCCTAAGGATTCCCCATTGAGTGATACATTCCATAGTTTTCACTACTTTCCACATAAGTGCCACACTGAGGGCCAAGCCTCTTACCTCTATAAACTGCAGATATCATACCCAAAGCAAAGAGAAACCTTGTTTCCTGTGAGTGTATTCTCAAGAAATTAATGAATGTCAAACTTCCCCAGAATCATTTTTCATTTCTATGGACTTTTATTTTTTTTTTAATCTTGGGATTTGAAATATGAGTATCTTGAGTCTAATTGAATTCTAATTAAAATAATTCTCATTAAACAGTTGCCTCCGGGTTATATGATAAGTGATGTTATTAGAATAAGAGACAACCTCACATACCACATCCCACATCCCACAAGTTGTTTATATTCTAAAGTGTAGAGTAATTGATAATATATCCCTTTTTCTTTCTCCTTTGATCTTCATAATAGCCTGCTGGCTATCTGACTAACTCTACCTAGATCATTTAAAGCATTTAAAAAATAGGCAATGGAGATTTACTAATTTATACTACCTCTGCTTAAATCTTTTATAGGCACCTCAAATACAATATGCATAGAATGTCATTAATTTAACCCACCTAATATTGCCATTTTATGTTATTTTTAATTTTTTCAACCTCATTTACTCAACCTGTGTTCTATTATTAAATGTTTAATTTTCTCTTATCAGAGAACATGCACATTTGTAAATCCTTAGCCAATATTTTCGTTAGCTGGTTATGTTCTTTGAGCTTTCCAGATAACAAGTGCACAAACTATGTCACAGAATATTCATTTCATCAGTTATATTGCTTCAATGCCAAGTGTAGCAAATATGGAAAGAGAAAATCATTTCTCCTTTGACCACTCCGTTGATGCCATAATTAATACAGCTTAATATATGTATATTATATAACAGACCTGAATCATATTAAAATTGTGAATCTCTTGGTAAATATTAACTTCAACCTTCAAACCAAAAGTAGACACACTGGTGATTCACTAATTCATTGTTTTATGTCACCGTGATTTGGAATAAATACCTTTAGAAAAGATGAAGAAACATCATTCCAAGTTAAGTGGATATCTACGTTACCAAGTAACCAAACACTATTCCTGGAGTGTCTGACTTTCCTGAGTGAAGACAATTTAAGTGTTTAATGTGAGAAATAATATGTGTTAACTTCTTTCGATAATCATTTCTTCATCTGCCTCTAGGTGTACCCCAACTCTTCTATGACACCATGTTATGACATCTGTGTAACTTTTATAGCAAAACTTCCAAGAAGAATAAAATACTGTAAGCCCTTTCCTTTGACTCACAACTTCAGCATTTCAGATACAAAGTAGTAAATCGTAGCCGCATTTTGACATTTCTAAAAGGAATTTACTTTCTATGCAAGTTCCAGAACATTCTACATTTTGGTTCTTTGTCTTTCCCAAAGTCTTCTTCCATTTACCTTCTTAGATATGAAGAAAGACCTCTTCTATATAAAAGAGTAGTTTTGGTTGAAAAGCATTTTATTTTATTTTTTTAACCTTTTTTTTTCCTTTATTTTTTATTTCTTCAAGTTACATCTCAATCGCAGTCCCCTCCCTATTCCTCCTCCAGTCCCACCCTCCCACCCTCAACCCCCCATCTTCTTCCCTTTTTTTTTCTTTTAAGTTTAAGGTATATCTTATTTCTCCCTACAGTTTCCCCTTTCAGTCCAACAAATGGCTCTTTCTCTTATAATAATAAATACAATACAAAACAACAGATGTAATTAGGCCACAGTTATGAGGGTTATATGGCTTAACGTACATTCCCAACGTCCAGTCCATATGTATTTGGTACCTGACTTTAACATTCTACTATCTAACCATCTCCATGAGTTGAAAGTTTTATATCTAACTCAACATTCATACTAACTTGCAACACAATTTTAAAAGTATCTTCTTAGATCTATAACACTCTCTTGACTCCTAAACAACTCAAAATTTAATTATGAGACCTCAAGAGATCTGCAGAATATGGCATTCAAAGATGTTTTCATAACTTTAGATTATTTTATATCAAGAGATATCAACTCCTGACAGCACCCCCTATTCTACCCCAAGTAGAAGATGAGCATCGAAGAATCTCCAGTGGGAGATGATTGAATTAGTTGCAAGCCATCTCTTGATAGGAAAATCCCCTTGCTCCAACTGTAGACAGAATGCTGTCCAAAAAGGACAAAACCTGGAAGCAGGTAAGTCGACAGCCTAGGTCTGCCAAGACAGGGTAGGCAAGTCCTTCATCACCCCTGCTCTAAAATCAATGTCTGTCAGAGAAACGGGGCCAAACGACTGAAGATCGATGCTGTAATGTATGGAGAGAAAATGAGAACTGTCCAGGCAGCCACAGGTATGTCATTTCTTAGTTTTGGAAGCTGCAGGCCCTGTACTTCCTATAAAATCAGATATATTTATCCCTCTCAGGTCTCTGAGGTGGTTGAAGAACAGATAGCTAGAGTCTCATAATTAAATTTTGAGTTGTTTAGAAAAGCATTTTAAATGGTTACATTACTGTAAACAAAGCAAAGTATTATATTTGAATATTGTCCATTTTTGAGAAAGTAGTTTAAATTCAGTTTAGTTTTAGCATATACTAAAGCAAGCCCACATAATGCATGTCTCTAGGAAAATTCCTTAGTTCAAGTTGATAAGCAACACACTATGGACCAAGTGCTTAAGAACAACCAAAATATGTTTCTCATGTGTCTGTAGGGCTACAAAGTAGTGCTTTGGCTACTTGGTTTCTGGTGAGGCCCTCTGTCTGGGTTGCAAACAGCTGTGTTATCTCCTCACTAGATCTTTAAAAACTCTCTAGTGTGAGTTCTCTTTTATAATGATGCTAACTCTACTACTCATGAGCTTTTTTCTCCAGGATCTAATCTTTTCATAGGCTCCATCCAAGGGCCTTCACATTGGAGAGGATATTAACATACAAGTTTGAGTGGTACAGCATTCAGTTCTTTACACTGAAGTAGTTGAGTGATTGAAAAAAACTGCAAAGAAAGTGTCTTTCATCCCATCATACCTGTTTTCATACATACATCACACTTGAGACGTGCATGATTTTAAGCTACCCTTACCTACCTTTTCTAGGTATGATATTCTAATATAAAAATAATGATTTCTAATTAAGCATAGGACTAGGAGACAGCAGACAAACCTAGCATTAATTAATATTACATGATAAACTTGAGTTACACAAAAGCTCAAAATTAAAAAACTTCACCAAACAAAATGAGAAAAAACCTGATCATGGGAAATATATCCCTGCAAGTGATTGGGGCAGGACTACATTAAAAAAAAATCAGCCCATACAAGGCTGATTTTTATATGATAATTATTATATTTAGAAAATAAGTGCTAGCCGGGCGTGGTGGCGCACGCCTTTAATCCCAGCACTTGGGAGGCAGAGGCAGGCGGATGGATCTCTGTGAGTTCGAGACCAGCCTGGTCTACAAAGCAAGTCCAGGACAGCCAGGGCTGTTACACAGAGAAACCCTGTCTCGAAAAACCACAAAAAAAAAGAAAATAAGTGCTTTGTGTATTTATTTATACCTAAATATTTTCTTGAAATCTGGATTATGTTATATAAAAGAGATATAAATATTCTAAGGGGCATTTTATATATATATATGTATATATATATACATATATATATACATATATATATAAAGGAAGAAAGTGGTCTGTGTCATAGAGATAAGCGGGAACAGGGAGAATGATGTGAAATTCACAAAATGATAAATAAATAAATAAATAAATAAATAAACAAACAAACAAACAAATAAATAAATAAATAAATAAAATGGCCAAAATTAAGAAAGTACATTCTTCCACAGGATACTTAATTTTCCCACCCTAGGAGTTGTTACCTCTGAAAACCATGAATAGAATTGGACACAAAGATTCAATACTTTTTTTAGAGACTGGAAAGATTAACCTTGAACACTCCTCCAAACGTGAATTCCTGGATCCTGTGTGTAAAACGCTATGTCAGAGTTCTCTGAAACTATACCAGATTACATTCTCCAAGAACACCTCAGTTTTAAAATTGAAATACTCCAATTTCAGGGCACTGTCATTTTAGTCTCTTGCTCATACAGCTGTGTCCATACACACACATGCATGAACATTTTATAGACTTACTGAAAATTGTTTGAGGAAATGAAAAAGATCACAAGTAAACATTTATGCACTTATCAGCGAGCTGACAATTAAAAAAATGATATCAAAACTGAAATGGCTCTTTAATAAAAGTTAAATACAAAAATTTGGAGAAATGTGTAAATCATAAAGATGATTTTTTAAAAACTATTTAAAGTACAAATAAAAAAGTCCAAAACTTAAGCAGGTGCCTCAGTTGTCATTTAGATATATATGGGAGAATATAGACTCCACAATAGTTCCAGACTTCATTAATCTGGACATCATGTATGACCCCATTAAAATACAGTCTCACAGAAAACTTAAGTCACAAAACTTAAGCCTTCGCTACCAAGTGGTAGCAATGGGATGAGACACTAAGCAGTTCTCTACATGTCCCTGATCCAATTTAATTTAAAATGTTTTTATTTCATTTTGATTCTACAAATGACACAATATCAATTATTATCGTAAAATCAGGGATACGATGCTTTCACTAATTAAAATCGTTATCTCTACACTTGGGTAAATACAGATAGTTTCTCTTTCTGTTTCTTCCTAACCACTAGAGAAATACACTATGAAACATTTCAGGCTCAGCGTCTTTTGTGCCATTAAATAATAGTTATTTGTGTTTTGTCAGAGGCAGAAAAGAGCCTACATTATTTTGCTTTGGGGAAAGCTATGTAGCAATTACAGAAATTGCTATAGCTTCAGATTTCTAAGGGGTGAAATTCTAGTCAGGTAGGATTTGATAGTCTAAATAGGTTGGCGTCTGCATTCCATAGAGACCTCACAATGAGAAAACGTCTATGTTCAGCCAATTTTAATTTGCTGTCAATAAAGCATTTAAATGGGATTTTTCAGAAGCCTCCACTTACGCTCAGAAAACATTGGCACTATCAATAAAAATGCTTCAGTTTGGATACATGAAAGCACACAAAATACATCTATCTGGTTATCCTCAGCACTGTTCGTGGAGCCCTTTACCCACAAGTTTTTAAAACACCTTCAGGCAATCTGAGTCCCAGTTTTATTGCTGTTCCCATTCTTTTCTTCTTTTATTTAAGGTAAGATATTTGGGTCAGATTTCAATTGTGAATGTTGGAGGAAATTTTGCTGCCTCAGATATTCTCACTCCACAGCGTTTTCATCCGTTGTCAAACAATTGGATCTGTCATGACATCGCCACCTTTGATATTTAGGGACATAAAGCAAATTCCCTGGCCTAATTTCATGAAAATATGATCTCTGACTACACACACATAATTTAAACAACATCAATAAGCTTTTTTAAATATATATAGGCCATCTGCCTTTGTTACATGGTGGTAACTGGGAACACATAGAGTCTGAGATATATAGTCCAAACATATTGACTGTGGTGGTTTTCTTGGAAAATCACCTGAAGGAAGCTATCTTTTTTCCTATGCAAGTTTGAGGTGGATGGCCTTCCTATATCTCCCATATTTATTTTTCCTACTAAATGCCAAGTTGATCATATACAACCACAAAGAAAAATGAGGAACTGAGAGATAATTGCCATTAGAAATGTGGAAGGAATTCAACGCATGCCAGGCTCTTGATGGTGTACATATATATCCAAAACCCAGCCAGAGCCCTGTGCCAGCCAAGCATTTCCAACTGAAGAACAGAAATTCCATGATTAAAAAGCAGACGTTCTCTTCCCATCCCTCTCAGCAATCCATTCCTTTGCTCCCCAGCTATTTCTTAAATTTGCACATATGATAGATTTAGCCTTAAATAATATAAATTGACAATTAACAGCCATTTGAAAACAAACACATGGAAAAATGCTTTGTGCAAAAATTTTACAGTTACTTCTTCTTGAGTTTCTACAATTTTCTTGGTACTGCCAAATTTGGTAGAGTCATCTTTTTGCAATAATACTGTTTATAAATCTTATTTATCCTATGACCTATAGGAACTCTTTCCCTTAGTAATTTATGTCACTCGTCTTGTCAAATGTACAAACTATTTCTGTTTTTAGAGACATTCAGGAGACTGATGAGGTTGTAAAGCTAAAAAAAAAGTATGATTTAGATTTGAATTTGAAGATCTGAAAATCCTTGAGCTGATTCCTGATTCACGTGGGTAATTAAGCCTGTGTGGGCCCAGCATATGTTCATATGCTCTGAAAGCCAGTCTGCTAATTGCCATGAATCTGAGCTTCTTTGTATTCTATCAGCAACTACACATGCGTTCTTCCTTGTAATACTATTCTGATATTTGTTTAAGTCATATATAACTAAGAGTTCTCTTTTGTCATCAGCTTTAACTAGTTCAAAACATAAAACTATGAAAACATGAAGGTTAATAAGAAGTGGCTCATATATGCAAACTATAATTGTGTAAATGGCTTAGTTGGATTAAATTTGTAATGAAATTTGAATTACAGTTAATCAAATAGTGATAATATATACCTGAGTTGATGATATAGTATAGAACACATATTTTGTGACAGATAAACACAGATATATTCTTGGGAATAGTAATAAATATTAATTTATTTAGTTACTACTGTTCAAAGATTTTATTGATCATTAAGAAAATAATTATGAGGAGGCTCTTGGCCCTCATATGACTTCTGAACTGGGGCAGGGGACTGTTATGTAGGAACCCTCCACTCCAGAGGAGTGGGATGGAAGGGTTAGGGGGTAGAGGGTGGGAGGGTGAGACTGGGAAGGGTGGAAAGAGGACACTATGATAGAGATGTAACCTGAAGCAATAAATAAATAATTTTTTTAAAAAATAAAATAATTAATATTATATTATTAATTTAATACCATGAAATGACAACTATGATTTCCTATTTTATTATTGTTTCTCTTATATAAAATTAGTTATAATCTGCCACCTTACATGTATATATTGTACCCACAAGAAAAATTACTTCTCCCATTTTTAAAATAGCTACATGAAAACCATCACACCATTAAATCAGAAACAGTTACTTTCCTAATTACACACATTGGTTTTTTTTATGGATTTATTACTGTATAATGTGCCTTTGAAATAAATCATCTCCTCTTTTACTGAAAGGAATTTTCCCGGTTGATAAGATTTTTGAAAGTGAAATTACACAAAAAGACAACAACTAAATGTATAATATCTGATCTTCCATGGCCATACTAGAGATTTTTAAAAATTGGACTCATGTGGGGCCATGTAAGTTTTTCTTTTTTCTTTTTTTATTATAATACTTATTTATTACATCAAGTTACATCTCCATCATAGTGCCTTCTTCCCCCCCACCCCAGTTCCACACTCCCACCCTCTCCTCCCTCTCCTACACATCCATTTCTTAATAGTAAACTTATGAATGTTTATATGTTATGATTTTTTATGATAAAGTGTATTGGTGTTGTTGTCATCAAAGTATAACTAGTTTTAGATTTGTCTTAAAAGTACAACACTTAGAAAGGCATTTCTTTAAAAAAAAAATTGTTGGCAACAGTTAGATCTACAAAAACATGATCCCTAAGGAAAAGGAGGAAATGTGTTAAATTCTACCAACATCCATGGTTTCTTCCTAGAGACTCACTTAGAAATATAGTGTGTGAATGGGGGATTCAAACGCAGGCCAGGAAACTTAGTGAGTTGCAGATATTTGAATCAGAATGTGAACTTTTACAGCTAATTTAGAAACAGAGCTTGGTGGTTTCTTATAAAGTGAAATATATAAATATTATGTGACATACCAACAACATTAATAGCCATTTAGCCAAACCACATAAAAACCAGTGCATGTACACATGCTCATGTATAGATGTTTACTAGACCTTTGTTCATAAGTGCTGCATGCTGGAAACAAGCAAACATCCATCCAGATGTGAAAAGAGAAACAAATTCTAGTGTTTTCTCCCAGTGAATTGCAACATAACACTGAAAGGGGGAAGATTAATGATAATTGAAGTAATGCTGATGAATATAAAGATATTATACCATTATGCAAGGCAAAATAATACACGGAAATCACAGTCAAGTCTGTAACTGACAACAGTTCTACCTTGGTAAATTCAGTCAGTACCAAAACTGAAAATATTTTTTAGTTCCAGAACATGCCAAAAAGTACTTTGTCATTGTTCTACAAGCTGAGCGCACCCTACAGAATCTATGTGAGTAGAGTGGCATATAGACATATCCTCAGGTAACTTTCTACCATATCATAATTTCTCGCATAGATGCACTCCTTCAGCATCCTCCATATTCTATGCTTTAGGCCCTTGAAAGTTGTGTCCAAACTGAATATGTGAGGGCTTTTTGCCATTCCCTTATCAATGTGTTATGATAACTATTTTAGTTTCAGTTTGCATTATGCTAGGCATTGCAAGTGATGTGGAGTTTGCTTTAATGAAAGGAAATATGTGCAGATTCTACATGAGTACTATATAGCCGATTAAGCATTTGCAAGTTTGGAGTCTTTGTAAGGAAGATGGGAAAGGAAGGAGACTAGAACCAAACTCCAGAAGGTGGCAGGAATAGATGACTCAGCAAGTATCAGAAAGTATCAGGGAATGGACAGAGAACATTGATTCTAAACAAAACACAGGATTCTTTTTTAAATTATAGAAATATTTTATCTTTTAATTTTTTTGTATTTTCTTTTCTTTTTGGTTTCTTTTTTCCCTTTATTTTTATTTCTTCAAGTTACATCTCAATCGCAGTCCCCCCCCTATTCCCCCCTCCAGTCCCACCCTCCCACCCTCAACCCCCCATCCTCTTCCCTTTTTATTTTTTAAGTTTAAGGTATATCTTATTTCCCCCTACAGTTTCCCCTTTCAGTCCAACAAATGGCTCTTTCTCTTATAATAATAAATACAATACAAAACAACAGAGGTAATAGGCCACAGTTGTGAGGGTTTTATATGGTTTAGCATACATTCCCAAAGTCCAGTCCATATGTTTTTGGCACCTGACTTTAACAATCTGCTATCAAACCATCTCCATGAGTTTAAAGTTCTATATCTAACTCAACATTCATATTAACTTGCAACACAATTTTATAAGCATCTTCTTAGATCTATAACATTCTCTTGAGTCCTAAACCACTCAAAATTTAATTGTGAGACTCTAGCTATCTGTTCTTCAACCACCTGAGAGACCTGAGAGGGATAAATATATCTGATTTTATAGGAATTACAGGGCCTTAGCAGCTTTATTTCTGATTAGCTTAGAAAACAACTATAATAGGCTGTCATAGTACCTAACAAAATGACTGGCTTGCATAACCATTAGATTTCATTTCTTAATTATCCTAAACAGTTTATGACAATTAGTAGTAAAAGGCTGAAACATCACATTTCATTTTTTTTCTTTACCTCCTAACCCTTCCATCCCATTTCTCTGGGGTGGGGTGTCCTTATATAATACTCCCTCATCTCAGTTGAGAGGTCCTATGAGGGCCAAGAGCCTCTTCATTCATTGGGGATCTACGAAGCAGTACCATCAGTGAAAAGTGTCTCATTGCCCAGGAGAGAGAACTAAAACAAACAAACAAACAAACAAACAAATAAGCAGACAAATAGATAAAATATGTCCAAGTTCCCTTTGGTGTGTTATTTGTAGTATCGACACCTTCTATTATGTAGCTAAAATCCTACTATAAGTGAATAGATGCCATATGCATCCTTCTGAGTCTGGGTTAGCTCACTCAGGATGAGCTTTTCTAGTTCCATCCATTTGGCTGCAAATTGCATAATTTCATTGTTCCTGATAGCTGAATAATATTCCACTGTGTAGATGTACCACAGTTTTTTAACCCATTCTTCGGTTGAAGGACATCTGGGTTGTTTCCAGTTTCTAGCTATTACAAATAAGAATGCTGTAAACATAGATGAGGAAACTTCCTTATGATTCCGTGAAGAGGTATTTGGGTGTATACCCAGAAGTGGTATGGCTGGGTCCTGAGGCAAAGCTGTCATTTGAGCTTTTGATCTTAGCCATTCTGACAGGTATGATATGGAATCTCAGAGTCGTCTTGACTTGCATTTCTCTGATGATTAAGGATGCTGAGCATTTCTTCAAGTGTCTCTCAGCCATTAGGAATTCCTCCTTTGTGAATTCTCTATTTAGCTCTGTCCCCCATTTATTGATTGGAATACTTGGTTTCTTGGCATTTAATTTCTTGAGTTCTTTGTAATTTTTGACATTACCCCTCTGTCAGATGTGGGATTGGTGAAGATTTTCTCCCAGTCTGTAGGCTGCTACTTTGTTCAAATGACAGTGTCTTTTGCCTTACAGAAGCTTTTCAGTTTCATGAGGTCCCATTTATTGATTGTTGATCTCAGGTCCTGAGCTGTTGGTGTTCTGTTCAGGAAGTTGTCGCCTGTGCCAATGAGTTCGAGGGTTTCTCCCACTTTTTCTTCTAGTAGATTTAGTGTGACCGGCCTTATGTTAAGGTCTTTGATCCACTTGGACTTATGTTTTGTACAAAGTGATAAGTATGGGTCTAATTTCATTCTTTTACAAATGGACATCCAGTTGGACCAGCACCATTCGTTGAAGATGCTGTCCTTCTTCCATTGTGCGCTTTTGGCTTCTTTGTCAAAAATTAGGTGCCCATAAGTGTGTGGCTCTATTTCTGGATCTTCAATTTGATTCCATTGATCTACTGGTCTGTTTCTGTACCAATACCATGCTGTTTTTACAACTATTGCTCTGTACTACAGCTTGTAATCTGGGATGGTGATACCCACAGATTTTTTTTATTGTACAGGATTGATTTAGCTATTCTGGGCTTTTTGTTGTTTCATATGAAATTGAGAATAGCTCTTTCCAAGTCTATAAAAAATTGTGTTGGTATTTTGATAGGAATTGCATTGAATCTATATATTGCTTTTGGTACGATAGCCATTTTTATAATGGTGATCCTACCTATTCATGAGCATGGGAGATCTTTCCATCTTCTAAAGGCCTCTTCCATTTCTTTCTTCAAGGGCTTGAAGTTCTTGTTTTACAAGTCCTTTACTTGCTTGGTTAGAGTTACCCCAAGATATTTTATGTTGTTTGTGGCTATTGTGAAGGGGGGTGTTTCCCTTATTTCTTTCTCAGCCCATTTGTTTGTTGTATAAAGAAGGGCTTCTGATTTTTTTTGAATTAATTTTGTATCCAGCCACTTTGCTGAAGGTGTTTATCAGCTGTAAGAGTTCTCTGGTGGAATTTTTGGGGTCGTTTATGTACACTATCATATCATCTGCAAATAGGGATAATTTAACTTCTTTGTTTCCAATGTTCATCCACTTGATCTCCTTTAGTTGTCTTATTGCTCTAGCAAGAACTTCAAGTACTATGTTGAAGAGATATGTTGAAAGTGGACATCCTTGTCTTGTGCCTGAGTTTAGAGGAAATGCTTCAAGTTTCTCTCCATTTAATTTGATGTTGGCCACTGGCCTGCTGTATATTGCCTTTATTATTTCTAGGTATGGTCCTTGTATGCCCGTTCTCTCCAGAACTTTTAGCATGAAGGGGTGTTGGATTTTGTCAAATGCTTTTTCTGCATCTAGCGAGATTATCATGTGGTTTTTCTCTTTCATCTTGTTTATATGGTGGATGACGTTGATAGACTTTCGTATGTTGAACCATCCCTGCATTCCTGGGATGAAGCCTACTTGATCATGGTGTATGATACTTTTGATGTGTTCTTGAATTCGGTTTGCTAGTATTTTATTAAGTATTTTTGCATCTATGTTCATGAGGGAGATTGATCTGAAGTTCTCTTTCTTTGCTGGGTCTTTGTGTGGTTTAAGAATCAGGGTGACTGAGTTTGGCAATGTTCTTTCAGATTCTATTTTGTGAAAGAGTTTGAAAAGTATTGGTGCTAGCTCCTCTTTGAAGGTCCGGTAGAATTCCGTGCTTGAGCCATCTGGCCCTGGGCTTTGTTTGGTTGAGAGATTTTTAATGACTGTGTCTATTTCCTTAGTGGTTATAGGGCTGTTTACTCTGTTTATCTGACGTTGATTTAGCTTCGGTAGGTGGAATCTATCAAGAAAATTGTCCATTTCAGTTAAGTTTTCAAATTTGGTGGAGTATAAATTTTTAAAGTAGGATCCAAATATTCTCTGGATTTCCTCAATGTCTGTTGTTATTTCTCCCTTTTCATTTCTGATTTTGTTGATTTGGGTTTTCTCCCTCTGTCTTTTAGTTAATTTGGCTAAGGGTCTGTATATTTTGTTGATTTTCTGGAAGAACCAACTCTTGGTTTCATTGATTCTTTGTATAGTTCTTTTTGTTTCTAAGTTGTTGATTTCAGCCCTAAGTTTGATGATCTCCTGCCTTCTGCTCCTCTTGGGAGTGTTTGCTTCTTTTTTTTTCCAATTTACCCAGTTTAGCTGTTAATTCACTAATATGAACTGTCACAATTTTCTTTTTGAAGGCACCTAGTGCTATGAACTTTCCTCGTAGCACAGCTTTCATTGTGTCCCATAGGTTTCGGTATGCTGTTGTCTTCATTTTCGTTGGATTTTAAGAATTCTTTGATTTCCTTTTTTATTTCTTCCCTGACCCAGTGGTCCTCTAGTAAAGAGTTGTTCAATTTCCATCTGAGTGTAGACTTTCTGTTGATTCTTTTGCTATTGAAGTCCAGCTTTATTCCATGGTGGTCTGATATGATACAAGGGGTTATTTCAATTTTCTTGTATCTGTTGAGGCTATCTTTGTGTCCAACTATATGGTCAATTTTGGAGAAGGTTCCATGAGGTGCTGAGAAGAAGGTGTATTCGTTTGTGTTTGGGTGAAATGTTCTGTAGATATCTGTTAGGTCCATTTGGTTCATGATCTCTGTTAGACTCATTATTTCTCTGTTTGGCTTCTGTCTTGATGATCTGTCCATAGTTGTGAGTGGGGTGCTGAAGTCCCCCACTATTAAAGTGTTTGGATCGATGTTGTGATTTAAGTTTTAGAAGCGTTTCTTTTATAAATGTAGGTGCCTTTGTATTTGGAGCATAGATGTTCAATATTGAGATGTTCCCTTGGTGCATATTTCCTTTAATGAGTATGTAATGCCCTTCTCTGTCTTTTTTTATTAACATCAATTGGAAGTCTATTTTCTTTGATATTAGGGTGGCTACTCCAGCTTGTTTCCTGGGTCCATTTGCTTGGAAAACCTTTTCCCAGTCTTATTCTGAGGTAGTGTTTATCTTGAATAGTGAGATGTGTTTCTTGTATACAGCAAAAAGATGGGTCTTGTTTATGGAACCAGTTTGTAAGTCTGTGTCTTTTTATTGGCGAGTTGAGTCCATTGATGTTGATGGATATTAGTGACCAGGTGTTGTTATTTCTCATTATTTTGGTATAGCTGGTTGTCTTGTGTTTCTTTTTGTTTAGTTGCTGTGGAGGTTTCTATTTCCTCTGTTTTCTTGGGTGTAGTTATATTCTTTGTGTTGGAATTTTCCTTCTAGGATCTTCTGTAGGGCTGGGTTTGTGGGGAGATATTGTTTGAATTTGATTTTGTCATGGAATATCTTGTTTTTTCCACCTATGCTAATAGAGAGTTTTTCTGGGTATGGTAGTCTGACTGGGCACCTATATTCTCTCAGGGCTTGTAGGACATCCGTCCAGGCCCTTCTAGCTTTTAAAGTTTCTGAGAAGTCAGGTGTGATTCTGATGGATCTGCCATTGTATGTGACTTGGCCTTTTTCTCTTACAGCTTTTAATATTCTTTCTTTGTTCTGTACACTTGGAGTTTCAATTATTATGTGGCGAGAGGAGTTTCTTTTCTGGTCTAATCTGTTTGGTGTCTGTAAGCCTCTTGGATTTTTATTGGCATCTCTTTTTTCAGGTTTGGGAAGTTTTCCTCTATGATTTTGTTGAAGATATTTCCTGGACCTTGGAGTCAGGAGTCCTCTCTTTCCTCTATGCCTATAATTCTTAGGTTCCATCTTTTCATTGAGTCCTTGATTTCTTGGATATTGTGGGTGAGAGATTTTTTAGCTTTCTCATTTTCTTTGGATGTTGTACTGATTTCTTCCATCTTCCATGCCTGAGATCCTGTCTTCCATCTCTTGCATCCTATTTTTGGTACTTGCATCCGTAGTTCCTGTTCTCTTCCCTTGATTCTCCATTTCCTCTTTTAACTCTGACTGTGTTTTCTTTATTGTTTCCATTTCTATTTTCATGTCTTGAATGTTATTGTTTGTTTTCTATATTTCCTTCTCCAGTTTGCTTGTTCTTGCCTGTAAATCTTTCATTGCTCTGTCCTTTTCCTGTTTAAGTGAGTCACCTTGGCTTGGAGCTCTTTAATGGTGTTATTCGTTGTTTTGACTTGTAAAATTGTAGCTTCTTTGAATTCCTTTGTAGATTTAAGTTCTTCTTGAAGAATGATCTTAAGTATCATTCTTTCCATAATGTAGAATTGTCATCGTTTTCATGTGTTTCAACAGTGGTGAGGTAGTTCGGGCTGGATAGAATAGCATTGCTTTCTTTTGTTGGAGTCATTTTGCTCTGTTTTTTTTTTTTGGGGGGGGGCCTGGGGCCTCTGGCCATGTGGAATTTTTTAGCTGTCTTTTGGACTTGGGTCCATAGGGGGCGCTTTGGTGTAGTATTCGAGTTGCCTTACTCCACCCCTATAAGGTGAGTCATTCGCCCTCCCTCCTAGGTGGAGACCTAACTAATCCAGGTTGTGGAGCTGTGTACAAGTAAGCTTTGGTTCCCCCCGGAAGTGCCAGTACTAGTACAAAAGTCCGTTTTACAACAGTTTCAAATATCTCGCAGTTTGCCCGGGGTTGGTTCCTGTGGTGGGTAAATCTACCCTTCACCTCCAATGGCCTTGCGGCTCCCGGGGCTTAGAAACTGGCCAGTGATGTCACAGCAGTGGGTTGCGATCTATAGTCTGAAGGCACTTTGCAGCCGAGCTGTGCTCACTTCCAAGGGTCCCAACCTTTTTCGCCAGATAGCTGGAATGTCTGTGCGAGACCTTGGGGTGCCCAGCAGGGTGGGAATTATCTCTGCATGGGATCTGAATCCACCTGCTGGGTATTAAATTGGAACTTACCCGGAGTCTCTCCTGGTAGGGGACGGGGGTCCCAATTCCTGGGTCCAGCGGCTTCCTTTTGTGTCTGAGAGTGGGAAGGAGCATCCTGCCCAGGGACCCTGGGTGGTTGAGTGAGATTTAGAAGGGGTCGTGCTGTTTGTACAGTGTCCTGCAACACTCGCAGCCCTGTGACTGTTAGCCCCGAAATCAAAATATATCCACGCAGGCTGCCGCCATCTTTGATCCCCCCTAGAAATATTTTATAATTGTGGTTTTTACTATGATTAAGGGTTTATAGTTCAAGCAGGGAAATTTTCATTATATGTAAATTGTACCTTAATAAATTTTACCTAAAAATTTATTTGTACAAGCATTTGCATGCACACACACACATACACACTCACTCAAGAAAGTAAACAAAATTGACAGTGTTGTATGATGTCTCTTCTTGTGTACTAACTACATTGAACTTTTTACTCTTTGCCATTTTACAGTGAGAATATGACTTCTAACATCCGATTTCTATATATCAATACTTGATGGAACAGTAAATGTGTGTTCATTGTTCACATCTTTCTAATGAGCACATTTGGTGATGATGTGCATCCCCCATTAAATGAATCAAGACAGTGAATGGGGAGAAGCATCTTCAGATACCCTGGATCAGCTAGTTTCCTCTGTTTCAAAGACAGAAAGCTTGCCATGAATGCTGAAAATCTCATGAATCTGCCATTTTTTTTTAAGATATTTTAGCAACAGACATTGTAGATAGCCAGAATGAGTGCTTCATTAGTACTATAAAGAAAGGAAAATTTTTCATCATGCTGAGTGGTAAATTAGTAATGCTATGCCATAATAGGGAAGATTCTCAGATGTTTTTTCTTATCATTCTTCATACAGCAAGAGATGAAAGGTGGGTAAACTACTAAAGGGGTTGATGGGAGACAGGATACATTTATCTCAGAGTTCAAAGTGCTGTGGGTATACAAGCACATCAACTCTAAGTAATTTAAATACATGTTTTATA
Organism: Lophiomys imhausi; assembly: GCA_907164525.1. NCBI lineage: Eukaryota > Metazoa > Chordata > Mammalia > Rodentia > Muridae > Lophiomys > Lophiomys imhausi. The sequence continues at coordinate 2,847,504 of CAJQZJ010032178.1, read as the reverse complement.
GAAGCTTACTATACTTGCATGTGTACTGCATGTATTATGCATGACAAAATAAATAAGTAAAAATGAATATTAGAAAAGAATAACCAGCCTTAGTGTGTAAAATAATAATAATAGACTTTAAAAAGTGAACAGATTTGATTGGATTAATTAAGCAAATTTCATTGTCTCAGAACAATTTAGGTCCAATTGTGATGAACATTTTCCAAGAAGTCATAAGGGAAACAGTGATGGCATTGAAACCCTGAAATTCCTTTTTTTTTTTAATGGTGGTCTCTAAATTTTCAATTTAGACATGACAAGGTAGAAATAAATAACAGCCTCTTACACCTTAAAGCTTGAATATAAGAACAATTTGCAAGGAAACTCATCTTCAGCACTCTGTGGCTAGTATTTTCCTTATCTTCTCCACAGTCTATTTTCACAGTATCATTTCGAGTCTTTAAGATTTCTGAGTTCTTAAAAGCTTCAGAGGCCATGTGAGTGAATAGCTGGAGTTGGCAAGAACTTTTAAAGTCGAAATGGCATTTCTACTTCAGAGCCCACACATTAATCTTCACTAGTGGTTTCTGAGACACAAACAGGCTTAGCTCTTTCTGCAGACCACAGAGCGGTAGCACTGCCATGTCTCTTTTCTAAATAGTTCTCTTCAGGAAACTCAGTGGCAGTGAGAAACTGCAGCAGATACTCTGTGCCTGTCAAGCAGGGGCATCAGCACTCACTCGGGGCAAAACAAATAGAAGGCGCTAAGGGTGAGTTCCAGAAAATTGGCTGAAAGCATGTTCTAAATGGAAAAAAAATTATATCAAGGCACCCGGCAGGCTAAACTCCAGTGGTTGTGCTTATGGTCTCCATACACAGTGAGTACTTGTAGGTTTGTAAAATTGGCTATAAACGAAGAATGAATGTATAACTTTACCTCTTTCAGAAAGTTCTAAGGGGAGGAGAGTTGCTATTATAACACCTAAAACAATGAACTGAGTAACGCTGAGAGGCTTTTTTCCCCTTATGTTGAAAGCATATTTTTCTC
>CAJQZJ010032178.1:2800564-2837543 GCA_907164525.1 Lophiomys imhausi | reverse complement strand
AAGAAAGAAAGAAAGAAAGAAAGAAAGAAAGAAAGAAAGAAAGAAAGGAAAGGTATATGCAAAAAATAAGAGCAAACAAATGCAAATCTTCCATTATTATCAGGCTTTTATATTGTATTATATTATCTTATTGTATTATCTCAGTGAGTTAGACAGCCTTAATTCTGTTTTTCATTATTATACTAGTGGTGCCAAAGGGTTTGTGACTATAAGGATATGATGTTGCTCCTTTTAGTCCTGGAAGCCAAAGTTTACCGCATCTGGTACTGCTAGGCTGGTCACATGGAAAAGACACCAGCCCCCTTCATTAATGATGAATGTCTGGGAAATTTTGCATTCTCTCTCCCACAACATGATACATAAGCCACTGGGAATGTCATATGTATGAGGGGGGAAAAGTAACAAAAGAAAATACACCAAGAAATTATTACTCAGTTTGCCTCCATGACAACATACTTGTGCTTTCTCATTCAATATTCTATTCACTGGAAACACAGATCAGTGAATATACCAGACTGAGTCATTCATGATCTCTTTGGTAATGAACTAAGTAAAGGATGAAACAGTCTCCACTTCTAATTTGTAGCAGTAAAAAAGAGATACAAGATTCTTAATATTACTACCACGCCCATTATTACTCTATTAGTTTTTTTCAAGGTCTGATCATTTACTTTAATCTTGAAGACTTATTTTTTGACTGGGATCAGGAGTAGAAGCTCTCAGTGGGGACAGCCTATCTCTTGGCAACCCATTCATTCCTGGCATTTTTCTTTGGCTTTCTTCATTGATTTGTGAGAACTTTAACATATTCTAAGCTTCCTGCTCACTTTCTTTAGTGCTTTTTTTTTCTTCAAACAATACACAATGTGTCCTCCATTTGCATTGCAGGACACATGGAATAACAAGATACTGGATTTTGTGTGCTTTGGTCCTGGGCTTTCTGCCTTCTTATTTAATGGCTTTTGACACCACATTGGTGGGCATCATCTTCTTTAGAGATACTGAAAAGCTTTCATATTCTGATAGTTCTGTGGAGTCACACTAGTATTCATTAGTTCAGAATTTCTTTTTTTTTTTTTAAACAGACACAAATGCCAGAATCTGTTACAGGATACTGTCCACAGAGATCAATCCTCTTTTTTAAAATCTTGGTCCTCTGCTTTGAGTAGTATCAGACTCTGGTCCCTTGTAATATTTTTGTGAGACTTCCTCTCAAGAAGGAAGAAGGGATTTTTCTTCTTAATCCATGAATTACTGAGAGGAACAAGAGAGGCATATGAAGAAGCAATCCAAAAAAAAAAAAGCCACAAGGTAAGAGATGCGAGAAATGCCAAAAGGACAGTTACATTCCAGTCAGCAAAGAAACTCAGCTAAGGATACTCAATCCAAAAGAGGATCCTTAAACATGAATCATAGATAACTGCCAACGTTACAGAGCTAGACAATAACATGTGCCAAAAGAACTAAGTAAACAAAATCAAGTCCCTACAGGGGAAAACAAATTGGAGAGAAAAACCTAGGTCACTACATACTTACAGTATAAGGAAAACAATGTAAGCACCAAGGGCTCTAAGGAAAACTCTGCTGTACCATCATGGAAATGATGATGGAGTGAGAAGTCTGTGGGACAGACAACAAGAAATAAGGGTAAAAGTAAAATCTACACCATCAGAAATCAATGTACAAAACTGAAACCTCTAGAATTAAGGAAAGGTCCTACTGAGCAAGGGAGATACAAATGAAAGAGTGAGAAATTAATCTAAATAGATGGATTTTTTCCTTTTTTAAAAAGTTGTATAGCACTATATCTATTCTTTTTTATTGTTTTATTTTATTTTATTTTTAGGTTTTAAGAGACAGGGTTTCTCTGTGTATCCTTGCCTGTCATGGACTCACTTTTGTAGACCAGGCTGGCCTTGAGCTCACAGAGATCCACCTCCCTCTGCCTCCAGAGTGCTGGGATTAAAGGTGTCTACCACCGCACCCGGCAATTGCAGACAGCTGTGAACTGCCATGTGGGTGCTGGGATTTGAACCTGGGTCCTTTGGAAGAGCAGTCAGTGTTCTTAACCACTGAGCCATCTCTCCAGCCCCTATATCTACACTTTAAATGTCATTTGTAAATAATTTAATAATATATCTTAATAAATTAAAGCTTAAAAGAATATTGAAAAGGAAGGAAAGAAGGGAAGTGACTTATGAGTAAAAAGGGAAAGGACTAGGGAAAAGGTCCTGCAAATAAAAGCTCTTGCTGCTGTGAGGATCTGAGTTCAAATCTCCAGGACCCATATAAAAAAAACTAGGTGTGCCTGTAACCTTTACACTCTAGTGGGCAAAAGAAGGAAGATTGTGAGGGCTTCCTGACACCAGCTTAGTTCCAGACACCCAACATCTTACTCTAGACTCCAATGCAAATAATGACTCCTACATTTTTGCATACACCTTCTCTCTCTCTCTCTCTCTTTCTGTCTCTGTCTCTCTCTCAATATCTCATTCTCTGTCACACACACACACACACACACACACACACACACACACACACACACACACACACTGAAATTAAAATACATTTTGTTCCCAGCAAGATGGAGCACTGTATAAGGTGCTTGTTGCCAAGCCTCATGATTTGGGCTTGTTCCTTAAAACCTATGCACATGGCAGAAGAAGAAAATCCACTCCAACCACAGTCCTACCTCCACATCATCTCCTAGAGCACATGTGGGCCCACCCACATACACATATTAAATAAACAAAGAAACAGATAGATACACATTTTTAATAAAATATGAACTGGAAAGATTTAACAATGTGTGCTGATTTTGCAGAGGATCTTAACTCCATTTCCAGGCAAGCCCCACATTGGGCTGCTCACAACTACCTGTGCACCCCCATTTGAGGATCTAACAATGTCTTATGGTATCTGACAGCACTGCACTCATGCACACATACCCAAAGACAGATACATATATACATAATTAAAAATAAAATAAATGTTTAAAAAATAAAGATGACCCCAAAGACAGAATTGCAGCATTCTTATATGGAAGATGTGAACTTTAATATTGAAGGCATTAGTCATGACACAGAATAAAAATAGCCTGCAGACCAGAAGAGGGCATCAGATCTCATTATGGATGGTTGTGAGCCACCATGTGGTTGCTGAGAATTGAACTCATAACCTCTGGAAGAGCAGCCAGTGCTCTTAACCGCTGAGCCATCTCTCCTGCCCAACAATAGCAAAGCTACTAAAAAATAAAAGTATGGTTTAGGTAATATTTTCAGTCCTTTTCATCTGTGTGCTTTTATTGAGCTTTTTTATTCTATTTCCTGTTGGTAAACTGAACTAATATTTCAACTCTCTTGCAATAAATAAAATCCTTGGCTGCCATTATACTTTGGCCAGAATAGAAGAAGATAGTATGTTCCCCCAGGTGTATCCATGCAGAAATAGCCTATTGTTCTAACACAGTGTGAATTAGGTTGAATCTGAAAGGCATTCTTCTCTAGTATCTCAGACTGTCATTCAGTCCAGCTTTGGTTTTTATTTTTCAGACCTTAATTTACCATTATTTCTCAAATTCTATTCATGGGGCATTTTACACATCAGCTATATTTTCTCATGCATTTTTCTTCCATCTATGTAGTGCAAAATCACTTCTACTCAATAACAAGTCATGGAAACTATGGAGTTTTGGGTGTTTGCAAAATTGTCAAGTTGCAAGGGACCATACTTTACAATAAGAGGAATCAGCTGATATAATTTTAAAAGTAGTTATCATCTTTCAAGAATGTGCATATATCACTCTGATTAATCTGATATCTGAAAGACTGAAGTTAATTAACCAGAATGAAACCAAAGGAAAGAACACCCTAGGCAGAGACAACACTGAGCAAAGATTGGGGAGAGCATAGATGTAGCTGGAATCGAAGGAGAGTTACTGCAGTTGTGGTGTAGTGGAAAAGCAGAGTCAGACCTTTGTAAGCCTGATGGGTATCCAGGTTGTATCACAATGACAGTCAGGACCATATACATATTTTAAAGTAAGGAATCAGCACAGCTGTTTCACATTATTAAAATATTGCTGTTATCCAGTAAACATATGCAAATGATGTGAGCAATTCAACACTAGAGAGATTCAATTGTTTTCATTGTTTCTATGTGTGTAACGTTTTTATCTACATACAGATTGGTGAAAGATGTCTAAATATTATGTAGATGGTTGTCAAATATCACCTCCATTTAGGCTGGTGCTATGGATACCTGCACTTTTTAAGATAGAGATCTAAGTCCTCATTTTCCATGCGTATTGTAGAATTACTGCCAACCACACATGTATTCTTTCTAAAAACTACTTTGTAGGACTTGCTATGGACAAGAAAGTCACTACTATAAACCCAGCCATGGTGAGCAAGACCCAGAATATGTATTGAGAGTGCTGACTACTTAATGAAATTTTAAAAAATACTCTACCCTCCTTTGGGAAATAATTTAGAACCACTAACCATGGATGGCCCTTCTGTTTTAAGCATCCTCACAAAGGAGTCATTATACAAACTTGACACTTTGCCCTGACCCTTTCTTGATCTAATCTGATGCCTCTTTGTGGGAAAATTTAGCCTCTGTAGCTGCTGGTCAGGACAAAGCTTGAAAATATGTTTTGTACATGTACATGCTTGAAAATATTTTTCTGAGCCTTTCTTTGAACATTCTATTAAAGGATTCACAGTAAACACAGTTCTTTATTGAAGAGAGAAGCTTCTCTCTTTAATTAATATATAATTAGACTCTTTTCTCCATTCCCTTTCTTCCCTCAAACCCCTCCCATGTCCCTTCCTCTCAGTTTTCCCATGCCTTTCATCACTCCCTCTCAAACAGATGGTCCCTTTTCTTTGAATATTGTAATATATATATATATATATATATATATACATACAAATGAATAAATATATAAACATAACTGGATGAATCTGGTTTGTGCTGCTTATGTGTATATGATAATCTTTATATCATATATATATATATTTCACTTTATATCACACATACATCACACTTTATATCAGATAATCTGGGAGAGCATAGTTCTCTCTCTCTCTCTCTCTCTCAGCAGTCATAACTTTCAGTAGTTCTTAGTCTAGAAGTGGGATCCCATGAATTTTGTCCCTTCCACTCTAGCATTTCTATTGGTATTGTCATTTCTGGTCTTGCTTAGGTAGCCATACTCCTGAGTTATCATGAGCGAGAGTTCCTTATCATTTCTAGGAGACACAATCTCACAACAGACTCCTTACTCTCCTGATTTTTATAGTTGTTCTTTGTTCTCTTCTGTGATGCCCCTAAACCAGTTTGGCATTATGCTGTTTAGCAAAGTGGCAGTATTATTCAGTCAATGACCTCACTAGATCTGGATAGTTGACTAGGTTTCTAGTACCAAGCATTAATTCCCCCTGTTGAGTGGTCTTTAAGTCCAATTAGACTGTTTATCTGATAATTGCCCTAAAGGTAAATAGTACCATGGTTGTACCTTTAGGTATATCTTGCCATGATGGTCAATGTTGTGGTTTGTAAGCATTACATCTAGATAGAAACTTTCCTAGCGTTTTCTGGTACAGTGAAAGCTAGACTGCAAAAAGGATACTTCCAGGTAAAATCCAACTTGAATCTTTTGAGTCCTGTGTCTCACGTGTGCAGTAGCTTCAGCTGGATGTACTCACCTGCAAACTCTGGGAGGCAACCAAGGGTGACTGTAATAGGCTATACTGTTTGGGGAGTCTCTTGGACTACCCTGACCAACAATGTGAAAAGAGGTTTCTCATTCCTGGCACTATAAATTAATATGATTTCTTGAGGCTTTATCAATATCCTTAGTGTTATTGTCTTTCCTCCCTCCTTTCCTTTAGTGTTGACTTCAAATATCTATAAAATGATGACTCTGCAATCATAGTTCATAAGTTCCTCTTACAAAAAGATTTCATAGCTAAGTATGCTGTTGTTTTTATTTTATTTTCCTAAACCTTTCCCAATACACCTTCATTGGAAAACCTTTAATGAGTTAAAAAAAATGTTAAGATTCTCTAATTTGAAACATAATTCCATTATTGAATTTCTCTGTTATCACTGACCTGGTAAAACAAGACAGTCTTCTCTTTAATATTGTGTATTCCATGTAAATTATTATATTCACTCTGAGAGAAGTGGGCTTTTAATAACTACATTGCTCCATGACCAACACTGTTGTTAGGGTTGCCAGTGTGTATGTGGTAGGAGGAGGTTCTCTGTGTGCTAATGCTGTTCTACTTTAGCCCAAAGAAATATATTACTGAGAAAAAATAAAGAATAACTCATTTTGTTTTCATCATGACATAAATTTAAAGGACGTCTTAATATTCCTAAAAGAATTAGTTTTACCATTTAATTTTATATCACTAAAAAGCAATCAGCTTTCATTAGCCTTAAAACTTTTGGACTGCCTACTATAACCATCTGCATTGAATTTACATGAAATTATTCATTTCTAATACTCCTTTAAAAGCAAAATAATATTAAAGGATATCTTGATGTTTGAAACTATGTGACAACCCATTCATTGCCTTTTATTTAATCAAGATTGCACATACATTTTTGTGATTAAAATATATAATGTTTAAAATCCAATGTTACCAGGACTAATGGGGACATGAATACTGAGGGTTCTGTTGCCCATACATCATCACTGTTATAATGGATCATCACATTAATTAAAATGAGGTTGCGATCCTCACAGGTGCATATGTAACTGAGGCTTGTTCAGTAGGGATTTACAAGCCAATGTAAAACATCTCACATTAAGTAAAATCCTAAGTACATTTGGGAAATTAAATTTTACTTCAGCCTGTATTTATTATGATAGCCAAGAACTTATGTTTTTATAGATTCAAGATGAGAGGGTGATTTTTAAATGTTATGTCACATTAGCTGGTCATATAAAGCTACTTCCTCAGGGATTGGTACTAGTAGTATAAGAGCTCCTCCTTGATCATGTGTAATATGGTTTTCTGCAGCTGGTACTAGAGAAACTAGCGCAAAACACAACTAATGCTACTGAGAAAGCTTGTTTCATAACTCCTTTTGCTTCTGAATTTTTCTCCCAAACAGGGAGTTGGGTTTTGTTTGTTTGTTTGTTTTATTGCAAACACCTTCACTTTCTTTTAAACATTTATTTATGACTTCAAGTTACATTTCCGTTACCGCCCCCTCCCTTCACCCCCTCCTGGTCCCACCTTCCCACTCTCTACCCCCTCTTCCACCCACACCATCCCTCCGGTGTGGAGCACCTCCATGTATCAGCCCCCCCTCAGTTCGTTAGTCACATGAGGTCTTCTCATTGTTGGTGTTCAAGTTTTCAACACATCTCAGAAAACTACGTCTAACTATACAACTAAGAATCCTCAAGAGCACAGGAAGCAACTCAGTGGTTAAGAGCTGTTATTACTCTTTCAAAGGACCAAGCTCCGGTTTCCAGCACATGATGGCTGGCAACTGTCCAGTTACAGAGGCTCCAGCTCCCTCCTCTGACCTCAGTGGGCACTACACATTTCACAGATACACATGCAGGCACAATACCATATACATAAAATAAAATATAGATAAAGAAAAACAATTTTAAAAGCATGGACCTGTGAGAGAGAAGTAAACCAAATGAAACTGGATTGTACCAAGGTGAAAATGCAATTAAAAATAAAATTAAATCTCAGGTTTTGTAAAGCCGTGTGTCTACTCTTTCTGTACATATCAAGCGAACTCTGGAGCATTTTTCCTACTAGAAATCATAATTACATCCATCATATGCTCTGGGGTAGTAGCATCAAATTGAAAATGCACCTGCGTCTTTGCCAATCCCACTGACAGAAACTAAAGGGGAGAGAAATTACACTTCTCAACAACCAAGTCTCTGAGACTGTGAAACAGCCATTATCTCCATGGCAATCTGTATTTAAGACAGGCATCCAATCTTAATCTACTTTTTAGGATATTTTTGTGCTTTCATAGAACTCCATTTTGAAAACTGTTTCTTTTAATCACTTTTTCTTTATTCCCCCAATTCAGTGACAGGTTTTATCTACTCATATAAAAATAAGATATTTTTGTGGAAGTGGGTGTGTATGTGCGTGTACTTATTAACTAACAGAAAAAAAGACTTTAGAAACTAACATGTACTGATTGTAATAATATCTAGAAATATAATATATGTAAACTGTTTAAAAAACATAATTGCCTGAACTGTCACTATATAAATGAAAAGTTCTAACAGCAGAAAGCATAAGAGTTCTTAGACATTTAAGAATTATTCACTTCAATAAAACACAATATTTACTATTTTTAAAAGTAGGGTAATTTAAGAATATTATGTAGTTATGCTATACAAAAATGTATATAGCAACAATTAGTGAAAAAAGTCATAAATTTCAAAAGAGAGCAAAGAGAATTATGTGGGAGGGTCTGGATGGAGGAAAGGAAAGGAATAAACATTGGATTATATTATAATGTCAAAAATTTAAAAAGAGATGTTATAACAGTCACTACTATGGAAGCCGATGCAAACTTACTTTGAAACTTGTGGTATTATATAGGAATTATGGCTTTGTAATTATCAGGTAACTATACAGCAACATCTTGTATGGTTTTATGTACTTATGTTATCTGCTGCTGTAGTTTATAATTGTTAAAAGTTAGTAGCAACATTTAATTTTTGACAAAGAAGCCAAAACCATACAATGGAAAAAGGACAGCATCTTCAACAAATGGTGCTGGTCCAAAAGGATGTCAATGTGTAAAAGAACGCAAGTAGACCCATATTTATCATCTTGTACAAAACTGAAGTCCCAGTGAATCAAATTCCTTAGCATAAAGCCCAATACATTAAATCTAATAGAAGAGAAAGTGAGGAAGAGCCTCGAACTTATTGGCACAGCTGACAACTTCCTGAACAGAACACCAATATTTCAGGCTCTAAGACCAACAATCAATAAGTGGGACTTCATGAAACTGAAAGGCTTTTGTAAGGCAAAGGATACTGTCTTTCAAACAAAATGGCAACCAACAGATTGGGAAAAGATTTTTACCAACACAACATCCTACAGAGGACTAATATCCATAATGTATAAAGAACCCAAGAAATAAAACACCAAGAAACCAAATAATCCAATCAAAAAATGAGGAGCAGAGCTAAACTGAGAATTCACAGAAGAGGAATCTCTAATGGCTGAGAGACACATGAAGAAATGGTCAACATCCTTTATCATCATAGAAATACAACTCAAGATGACTCTGAGATTCCATCTCACACCTGTCAGAATAGCTAAGATCAAAATCTCAAATGACATCACATGCTGGCGGGATTGTGGAGAAAGGGGGACACTCCTCCATTGCTGGTGGAGTGCAAACTTATACAACCTTTATGGAAATCAATCTAGCAATATCTTAGAAAACTTGGAATAGCTCTACCTCAAGACCCAGCCACACCACTCCTGGTTATATACCCAAATGATTCCTCACCAAACCACAAGGACATCTTGTCAACTATGTTCATATCAGCTTTATTGGTAATAGCTGGAAACTGGAAATAACTCGGATGTCCCTCAACTGACAAATGGATAAAAAGAACTGTGGTACATTTACACAATGGAATACTTACTCAGCCATCAGAAACAAGGAAATAATGCAATTTTCAGCCAAATGGATAGAACCAGAAAAGATTATCCTGAGTCAGCTAACCCAGACCCAGAAAGATGCACATGGTATCTATTCACTTATAATTTTAGCCATATAATACAAGATAACTATCCTACAACCAACAGACTGAAAGGAACAGGAACATAGACCTTGTTACTTGTTAGTGGGACTGTTTGCCCTAGTGGAGCTACCATGTAGGACCCCAGTGCAAGAGGAAGCTCTTACCCTCATATGGTTGCTGAACTGAAGGGGGCTGATATATAGGGCACCCTACACTAGAGGAATAGGATAGATGGGAGAAGGGGGAGAGGGTGATAGAGTGGGAGGGTGGGCCTGGGAGGGATGGAGGGGGGGGGGACTGTGATGGAGATGTAAATTTAAGTAATAAATAAATATTTGAAAAAATTTAGTAGCTCAGTGCAGTGGAGCATATCTTTAATCCTAACAGTGGGAGGCAGAGGCAGACAGATATCTGTGTGTTCAATCCACCCAGGTATCTATACTGATATCTTGTCTCAGACAAAACAAAACAAAAAGATATTACCATAACATGAAGAGTCATTTACTAATAGCAACAGATATTTATTGTAAGATGTGTATTGACCTAGAAATAGAAACTTTGTTCACTGTGTTCAAACAAAGCTGAAATTTTTGGACAAACTCTTTTTATGTCTTTGTAGTACTTTTAATATTTTGGAGATGTCAGAAAAGAGAAAAAAAATGTTTATTCTACTACTCAGAACCATCATACTTCTCATATAATCAATGTCAATGTTTAACTACCTTTTCCTTTCTGAAAACTACATTTATGGAAAGAACAAACCCTGTAACCGATCTTTTAAATTATTATTTAACACTTATTTATTTATTACTAATTTCACTTATAACAAACACCAACAATTTCTTAACTATTAATCCTATAAATTCCTACAACCCCTTTAACCTATCCACTAAACCTATTGATAATTATAACAACTACTTTCATAACCTTTTAGAATGATACAGTCTCTGGGGCAGGTCCTCAGTCGTCAGGAACACAGTCTTTGTTGTAGATTCTTTAACGCACTTAGCAGTCCTTTTTCTGGATCTCTCAGATGCAGGTTCGTCAGGGTAAGTTGGTTATTACAGTCTCACCTTAAATAAGGATTCATGCTTTCTTCTCTGTGGGAGACCCCAGCCGTCTGCAGGCCAACTTACTTCTTTTGAATCAGGAACTCAGCTGCTCTGCCTCAGTCCTTAAAGCCAGGCACCGTTTCCTTTAGGCCATTGTTTGGACAGATCAAACCCCTCTAGGCAAAAGCTGAGCCATAGGGTCCAGTCCTTGGCCTTTTGGTGTCTTGCTCAGGCTTTCTTTGCTCACCAGCTTCTTTCTGCTTCAGGGAGAGAGCTGGCCATCAATGGCCAGCCCTTTTTTCAGCAGGACTCTTTCTTGGAGCTCTCTAGCATCAGGGACCTCTTCTTCTTCTGGGCTCCACGCACTGTCCTTAAACAGGAGGAACTCTGTTTCAGCTTAATTTGGGCTCCGCCCACTTAGCAGCTGAAAACAATGTCAGGCCAGATACTTTGTTTCTTCAAGTCTATTGAGTCTTTCCTATTTTTCCTGACTTCAACCTTGTTTTTCAGTCTATTAAGTCTTTCCTGTTTTTGCTGACTTCATGCTGATAAAGCTCTTCATGCCCCGAATTAAGAGACAGTATCAGAAACTCCTATATATTTTCTAAATCTAATTTATCTAACCCCTACAAAACCCCTTCTATTTACTCACGTCAGTAAAATTCCAGGCAAGGTCTTCAAATCCCTATGTGGGTAATAATGAATTATAGGACAAAATGAATGAAATTTGCTTCTAGGATTTTGTATGTGAGCTCCAGTGATAGCTCTTTGTTATTGTGCTATCCAAATACTGTGCCCAATTATAGAAATTCTTGATAATTTAAGAAGGAGAGAAAACATTTTTAAAAATTGAAAAGTTCTGGAAGTGTCATTGAAGTGAGGCCAAGCAGAACTGAAGCATTCATATGTGGCTAACCACTGGAAGTCTTTGATAATGTTTTACATGATTAAGTACTTAGAAGTATATTATGTTGTATTGTGGAGGTACACAGTCACTAATATATTTTAAAAATATCAATGATATAGGAGTAATTATTATGCATCAAAACGATATGCAATATACAGATTATGGTTTCAGATTTTGTTGTTACCATTAGATACAATCACTGATGTCAAACTGAAAATGTGAAAATTTGAAATAAGACTGAAAAGAGAATGCCTACATTTCTGGCAATATTTAGTGTTGTTATTTCTATGATTGTCAAATTTCTATGATATCTTTTATTTCCTTCACATTATCCAAAAATTGACAAACTATTTTCCACAACAACAACAGCAGCAAAATAGAACTCTCTATTATTCTACCACTGTGCAACAAATAATACTGGCCTTTTGATATATAACCTCTTCCTTGCATTTATGTAGTAAAGAGTTTTTCCTTTGTAATTTTTGTGGTATTTTACTATCATCAATACACAATCTTTAGAAAATATCTTTAAAATTGTCTTTTAATATTGTATTGAGTGATTTTCATGTACATTAGATAATGGTTTTAGTAAGAAGGAAGGAAGGAAAGATTTTTTTAATTTTATTTTTTTTTACTTGCAAAATTCATTTTATTTACACATAAATGAAATTACATTGTGAATTTGTAGCACAATTCTATATCCATTCATCACTTGAGGTACATCTGGGTTGTTTCCATTTCCACGTTATTGTGAAGAAAGCTTCAATGAACATGGTTGAGCAAGTGTCTCTTTGCTAGAACATGGAGTCCTTTGGAAAAATGTCAAGGATAGACACAGCTGGTTCATATGGTAGATCTATTTTTAGTTTTTTGAGAATGCTTCACACTGATTTCCAGAGTAGGTGCACTAGTTTGTATTCCCACCAACAATGAATGAGAGTGCCTTTTTTTCACACCCTCACCAGCATTTGCTGTCAGTTGTTTTCTTGATTTTAGACATTCTGAATTGGGTAAAATGAAATCACAGAATAGCTTGAAGTGGCACTTCCATGATGGCAGAAGATGGTGAATATTTTCTGGTGTTCTTTTTATCTGTTTTTATTTGTTCTTCTGTTCAGATTTTTTTTTAATTTAGCCATTTGTTTTCTTAATTTTTCAGTTTTTGATGTGTGTGTGTGTGTGTGTGTGTGTGTGTGTGTTTGTCCCTCAACTAAAGAACGGATTTAAAAACTATGGTATATCTACACAATGGAATACTACTCAGCTATCAGAAACAAAGAAATTATGCAATTTGCAGCCAAATGGATGGAGCTAGAAAAGCTCATTCTGAGTGAGCTAACCCAGACTCTGAAGGATGCACATGGCATCTATTCACTTATAGTTGGATTTTAGCTATATAGTACAGGATATCTATACTAAAACCAATGCACCAAAAGGAACAGGAACATAGACTTTTTTTTCCTATCAATGAGACACTTTGCCCTAGTGGTGCTGCCTTGTAGGCCTCCAGTGTATGGGAGGCTCTTGGCCCTCATATGACTGATGAACTGGGGCGGGGGACTGTTATGTAGGGACACTGCACTCCAGAGGAGTGGGATGGAAGGGATAGGGGATAGAGGGTGGGAGGGTGGGACTGGGAAGGGTTGAAAGAGGACACTATGATGGAGATGTAACCTGAAACAATAAATAAATAAATAAATGGAAGAGTGAAAGTAGACCCATATATAGCAGCCTGTGTGTGCATACACACACACACACACACACACACACACACACACACACACACACACACAAATGAACTAAAAGTGATCTGTATTCCTCATTGTGTAACTGGAAATTCTGGAAAAAAAAAAAACACAGACAGTAATTACCTACAAGATATAGGTTTAAAAAGGACTTTGAGCTAGAGCTTCATTTTATTCATGATTTAAGGTCAATAATTGAGAACTGGTACCTCATAAAACTAAAAAAAAAAAATACTCTACAGCAAGGAAATAATCAACAGAGTGAAAGGGGAAGCTTTTAGAGTGGAAAAGAATCTTTAATATCTATTCATCTGATGGAGGATTAATATTCAGAATATACAAGGAAGGAAAGATTTTAATATTTTGGTTTTTTGGGTTTTTTTATTTCTTCAAGTTACATCTCAATTGAAATCCCCTCCCTAAACCCCACTCTATTCCCACCCTCCCACTCTCTTCCCCCTCAACCCACCCATCCACTTCCATTTTTTTTTTAAGTTTAAGGTATATCTTCTCCCCCAACAGCTCCCCATTTCAATCCAACAAATGGATCTTTCTCTTGTAGCAACAAATACAATACAAAACAACAGAAATAATTAAAACAAAATTATGAGAATTATAAGGCTTAGCATATATTCCCAATGTCCAGTCCATACATATGGACTTTACGCACCTGACTTTAACATTCTACTATCCAACCATCTCCATGAGTTTAAAGTTCTATATCCAACTCAGCTTCCATCCTAACTTGTATCACAATTTTAAAAACATCTTCTTAGATTCAGAACACCCTCTTAATTCCTAAACAACTCAACATTTAACTATGAGACTCTAGGTATCTTATCTTCAACCACATCAGAGACCTGAGAGGGATAAATATATATGATGATACAGGAAGTCCAGGACCAGCAACTTCCAAAACTAAGAAATGACATACCAGTGGCTGCCTGGACAGTTCCTGATTTCTCGCCATACATTACAGCATCAATCTTCAGTCATTTGGCCCCGTTTCTCTGACAGACATTGATTGTAAAGCAGGAATTAGATTTTAATATTTTAAACTGTTTGTTTATTATTTATAGTTCTATGCCGAACTGTGCATGTACATGTGAGTTGTGCAGATGAGTGCAGATAACCAGCTTAGCCAGATGTGTCAGATCTCCTGCAGCTGTAGTTACAGTTGTGAGTCACTTGACTTGGAAATGAACTCCACTCCTTGGGAAGAACCAAAAGTTGTCTTAACTACTAAGCCATCTCTCCAACCCATGGCCAATATAATATTACTCATTATATTATTTCCAGTATGGAGTCTCTGTTCACATACATACTTAAGAAATATCTACTTGGTTTGTTCTGTGTCATTAGAAAACTACTCTTTAATCTACCACCTCCATAATTTTGAAGGTCTTAGTGACAACCCAACATCATATCTACCTCAGCCATTTCCTAAAATTTAGTGGCCATCTCCTGTGTTGTCACAATACACCTGTCAACCATAGGTCAGCTAAGACCTTTTCTATACCTTCTTGACTTCCAGAGGCAGGAAAACCAAAGTCGGATCCTACTTATATTTCCATTGAGCAGTTAATATCTATGTCCCTTCCAGTGAGTCTCATCTTTTTCCTGTCCAAGTAAGCACCGGTAAAACACTTCCTTGTATGTTAAACCTTGTGTAAACCACTTCTTATCTTTTGTCAAAGGCCTAAGTCCTTAGACTAATATCATGTCTGCTTAGTTCCTCTTGATATGCCTGCCAACTAACAGCACTTCAGATTCACGTTTGTTTCCAATAGGCTTATAACAGGTTCTTTACTCAATAATGGGGACATAACTACTTTATGTTAAGCACTTTATGACTCTTGGTCAAAAATACCAGTCAATAAGGAAACGAAACATTTTCAGACTTAAAGGTAGAGATTGCTATGTGCAAGCAAAACACGACCTTCAGATAAAAATACCTGCTTGGGGTCAATCATCTAAAAGCTTGAATATCCAGATTTCTGTCTTCACCTGAAAACCCATTATATCTGACTACTAGGTTCCTTGCAGCAACATTTGGTTGGAGCTAAGTGTCCCTGAAACCCTTTTGATGGGTCAGGAAATGTGCTTTCTAAGCCTCGGTCATGTTTCCTTGTTTCTTAGACTGGATTGGTATGGACATTTTCTCTCTCTCTCTCTCTCTCTCTCTCTCTCTCTCTCTCTCTCTGTCTCTGTCTCTCTCTCTTTACATTTATTTATTTCTTCAAGTTACATCTCAATCATAATCCCCTTCCTCCTCCCCATCCTGGTCCCACCCTCCTATCCTCTTCTCCCTCACCCTACTATCTGCTTTATTTTTTTGGGTCTAAGAAGATGTCTTTAAGTTGATAATACAAGTTAGAATGGAAATTGAGTTAGGTATAGAACTTTAAACACATTGAGATAGATGGATAATATAATATTAATATCAGTTGCCAAATATGTATGGACTGGACATTGGGAATGTATGTTATACCTTATAATTTGCATAATTGTGACCTAATTATTCTTATTGTTTTGTATTGTATTTATGGTTATAAGAAAAAGAGCCTTTTATTGGGATAAAAGGGGGAGCTGTTGGGGTGAAAAGATATTTTATCTCTTAATCTACAGCATAAAGGGATGAATTTCTAAGCAAAGAGTGGATATCAGGTTAAGGAAAAACCTGGGCATCTCAACGTCCCCTGTTATAGCACAAACATTCAATCTGCAGAAATCTATGTATCTCTTGAATCATGCTGTCACTGAATACTAGGGGCTGAGATGGAAATAAAAGAAAGATACACTGATCTCTACATGTATGTTATAATGTAGACATTGTAATGTAATTAAAATGTGGAGTTGTAATACCATATAGTATCACAGGTACATATAAATGACACTAAAAGAGAATTGCTAAGCACAAGCTTAATTTCATTCAGAACCAACTGCTTCACAGACATAATGAATGTTTACAAATGTGATGGCTTATACTAATGTAATTTTACAAGATAATTATAAACATTTATATCATCCTTTGGATACAAACTCCTGGAGGTCATAACAGTAATTTTACATGACTTGAAAATGTCTGTTACAAACGGTGAAGCACTGAGAAGTCAGCATCTCAGTCTAGACTGTACCTTTATTTCTAACAAATAAATTTTCAAATAAATGTGTTAAATGTTTGATGGTTGTCACATAAACCAGTTGTTAGGGTTATCAATGTTTTGAAGTATTTTCCAAATATAACATGGCCTGTTCATGTCAGAGTCCTTTCAAATAAGATTTTGAACTATCTCAAGTTAAATTCCTGGAGTTTGAAGGTAACTTTAAATGTTATTATATTTCAAACTACCATCAGCCTACAAAGAATTCTGAGCTTTAGTGTGAGGGATGTCTAAACTCACAAAATCATTTCCCTACCCTGATATCAACTCAACACTGTCTTTCTGCTTTTGGGTAAGCCCTTCGAACATCTGAAAATACTGTCATACAGTCTTCACAAACCCATCAAATGTTTTTCACACATGAAAGGTGTATTTTGATCATTGAACTCATTTCATTTTTCTATCATCTTTATCTACAAATTTCCTATTTGAAGCATCATTTATGGGCTGGAGGAATAAGTTCTCAGAAAAGACTGCAGTACTCTAGATTTTAAAATGTTCACATTCAAGCTTGGCAAAATTATTTTCCTTGGTCTGGAATCCTAATATCTAATGCCTTACTTTTAGTTTCATGTCATCTGTCTGTGTCCATTGAATATAACTATATCCATCTGTCTTATCCCATTGATGTGCTTGGTTTCATCCACTAAACTAAACAACTAGACAGTATTTTTATGTTTATGTGCAGTAAGCCTATAGTTTTTGCAACAGTATTACTGTAAAAAATATGCTTTCTATTTCTCAAAAAGAATCTTTTTGTCTCTCTTTAAAATGCCAGTTGTATAGGTTACCATATTTATTCAGCATATGACAGTTTTCCTTGTGGGAATCTAAAGCTCACCAATTGCTTACTTTAATATAGAACTGTGTTATGATGTTAACAAAAGCCACATTCCTTATTGTAAAAAATACCCTACATTTGGTAGCAACTATAATAATAACAGTAAATCTAATATCAAACAAGAAATCTAGCTAAATGTTAGCACTTAACGTGTTGACAAGTACACATCATCTAATCCAGTTAAGTAAGTAAAAATATTGTTTTGGTAAAATTTGTAGCATCCGTGATGCGTCCTGAAAGACATCAGTATCCCAATGTCACTTTATACAAGTGTGGTTTAGCTTAGGATCTTAAGAGGCAATTACATTCCATCAGGTGAATAGACAGTGAACTCATCAAGGTCCTTCTAAGAGGAAGGTCGGGTTAAGAGAAAGTCACGTGATGACAGAACTTTGGAATGTCAGGATAATGCCTCATAGTCTCTCAAGAAACACAGGCAGCCTAGAAGCTAGCGAAGACACAGAACCTAGTTCTCTCCTGCAGCCTTTGGAAGAAACACAGCCCCGTGGTCCATTTTGGATTCCACATGATGAATATTAAATGCACTTGTGTTGATTTAGTCCATGGAGCTCTGTGATTTGCTGTAATGGCAACAGAAATCTTTCCAGAAGGTAAAAATCACATACAAGTTCTTATTTTGACAGATATTTATTAAAGGACACAAAGCTTTTCTTCTTCGTTTTCATAGTGAATGAAGATTTTTTATATTTTCCAAGTATTCTATACATTATATTTATTATAAATATAAAGGACAAAATTATTATATTGAGTACAGGTTTTTTTTTTTTTCATGGGCACCCAAATTGGTAAAGTAACTTCCCGTCATTGCTATCTAATATCAGAAATTACTGACCTGTAATTATCTTTAAAAGGATCACTAGTGGAGAATAGAGAGATCGCTCAGAGGATAAGAGCACTTGTTGCTCTTGCAGAGAATTCAAGTTCTTTTCCTAGAACCTAAATTATAGCTCACAACCATTTCTAACTCCAGTTTCAGAGGACACTACACCCTCTTCTGAATTCTTCAGGCACCATGCACACACACAGTACATATATACATACACATGCATAATAATTTTTTTAGATGGGTGACCATCTCCTTTTGTTTATAAGTCATTAACTACAGAAAAACTTATGTTAGTATCATTAACTCTAAATGCTAAGTTTTTTTTTCATGTAGAGGTAAGTTTTAACAATGACAAAGGTTTTAGAATTTGATTCTAAACATACTAATAGAATTAGTACTTAAAAAGTTAACAGTTCATACATTAGGAAATTATATGAAGAATAGTATTGCCAAACTTATTAAAGTCATTTTCCATACAGCTAATGCATTTCTAAGTGATCATGGGATGCTTTAGACAGGAATAGAAAAGCAATAAGTAGGGGTTTTAACCATTCATTTCTTTGTGTGGCTTAAGATTTATGAAGCAAAATTGATTTTGAAGTCAGACAAAATTATTGTATTTATCTTTCATTAACATGGATATAACTGCACCATCAGACAAAAATATTAATCACATTGATTATCCATAATCAACTTCTAGTCTTTATTTAAGGTGAAAGAATTCATTTTCTTAAGTATTCTATAAGTCCCCCTGTTATAGTAAAACAAAAAAAACAATAAATTCTAGTGTGCTGAAACAATAAAATCATTTGCTGTAATTTGATATTCCTTTGGACTACATGAACATTAATCACAAGCATAAACCAAGAACCAACATGATTTACTATGGAGTTTCTGAACATAATAATGTGGGTGGATCTCAAGACAACTTCACTTTGTCAACCTTCAAAAATGCCTATGATTTCTTCATTGTCATCTAGTAAAAGGACGGTTGTGACAGAGAGGAAATTGGACTGACAGAATTACAGGTCTTAACTGGTTGAAGTCAAAACGGTTCACTTTTGCAGACGCATATGTCCCTAGCAACAGGTAGATGAAGTCCCTCTCATGAAGGTAATGCCTGGGAATAAAAGGTGCTGAAGCCAAGCTTCATAATTCTGAGGCAGATTCATTCGTCTCCACCACTGCATTCATCCTGTCCTGAATGCTTCCCCTTTTTCTACCAAATTCCCTCTTACAGTGATATCTTCCAGGTTAGGGAGATTTTGCTTTTGTACTTTACATAAATTTAGGCTGCAAAATGTTTCAAAAATATTTAAAACATTGTCCACCTGACTTCCTTAAATGTAATGCATTACATTTACATTGATCAAAGAACGAGAGTAGATGGTTTTTAAAAGAAGTTATATAAATAACCCATAAACATATAAAAATGCTTAATGACCGTGACTCTTTGGGGATATGTAAGTTAATACAACAATGAGCTTTCATCTCATACCTGAAGATCAACTATTACCAAAAACATAAAATAGGCCAGCAAGATGGAACAACTGATAAAGATACTTCCTGTCACCCTTGATGATCTGAGTTCTATATCTGGAATCCTCATAGTAGAAAGAGAGAACTGATTGCTTAAAGTTGTCCTCTGATCTCTGCACACATGCTATGGCATATTTGTTCATCAGCAAAAGAAGAGATAAACAAACAGTATTTTATTACACAAGAGAATCCAAAACTGACATATTTTTTAAAAAAGAAAACCTCCTGTATTTTGCAGCAATATACATGAACCATTTTAAGTAAATTAGAGGCAAAAGGACAAATGCCACTCAGTGCTACTTATGTGTGAGATCTTACAGGTCTCAGTTATGAAAGCAGATGTAAGCGGCAGTTACCAATGGCACGTGAGGGGCTTGGTGAGGTTCTGAACAAAAGATAAACAATTTCAGCTAAAAGAGAGATCTGTTGTGGCAGATAAAGTCAATAGCAACAGGTTATATGCTTAAAAATTACTAAGAGAGTAGAGTTTTCATTAAAAAGTGTGTGATGTGATGTGTGTAAACCAGGTTGGTGTAGTCATTCTACAATATACACATATCTTGAGTACATTCATACAACAAATACATTTCACTTATGTTTTCTGATTAAAAATACCTGAATATATAAATGAATGAACGAGTGGAAAAGTAAGCCTTATTTATTCACTTTATGTCCTAGATCCTCAGCTTATATAATTCCTATAATTCTAATGTTAACTAATGTAATTTCTTTGGCCACCAAAATTTAATTTTATAATTCTATAGGTATTGCTTAGAAAAAAATCAATAAATATGAAATAATCTCACACTACCCAGCAGATAAATTCACTTGTTGAAGTACTTTTAAATGTTCTCTTTAGTTACTGCTGATTGTTGGTTGGTTGAGTTTCTTGTGAAACAGAAAGGTGGAGAGAGTTCCACATTGAAGTGCCTGGGGTCTCTCTCCGTTGAAGGTTAATGACAAACGAAGACAAAATGTCTTCAAAACCATCACACAAATCAGTAAGCAAATGACATTGATTGCAAGTATGATTTTATTAATTATAAGACCACATCTGCTGCATTAACTAAGTTAAAATCAGTAATGGAATTTAAATAAAAGGCAATACTTCAGAAAACACCGCTTTTTTAATAGTAAAATTTTATCAAGCAGGAAATTTATACAGAAAGGTGGACAACTCACGTGTTTGTTGCATGCTAAACTTCACAAAGTGAGGATATCCACGGAACAGATCAAGATCTAGAATGTTAACAGCATGCTAGAGACTCAAAAGTCTTTGACCAGCACTGACCCCAGTCCCAATAATAACCATAATAACCACTGCATTTCTTTCTACCCTTATGGTAGAATTTACAACTATAGGAATACAACTGTATTCCCACATTGTGTGTGTTTTACTATCTGAAAATGTTTGGTTGTTGTTAATTAGAATAGAAAATAATGTGTCACTGTGACACTTTCATATATCTAAATTATCATTTTTGTGGTCCTATGAAACAGCTATTCATGTCCTTGCACATTCTTGTACTATACTCCATCTATTTATTTATCTACTTGTACTTCAATCATTCTGTTAGTCCATTATATAGACATAATCACAATTTGGCTTTGTCATACTGACAGACACTTAGTTGTGTTTGATTACAGTAGACAGTTCTCCTGCAGATGGTTTTAAACATGCCATTTGATTAGGGTTTATTTTTAGTGGAGATCTTGAAATACTATTGCTGATCATCAAGTGTAATTATTTTCAGTCTCTCTATTACCAAAAGGTTTCCCAGACTGGTTACTAAATGTATGTTCCTGCCTTCAATATGTAACAGTTTCAACTGTCAATCACCTTGAACTTAGTTATACAGCAGTAGAGGGGTGTCATATTAGTTAAATATCTACATGTTTATACTGCACTGAAATTGAGTTATATCCTGGATACTGTCAAGTGCACTCCTCTTTCTTGAACTATATAAATTTTTTAAACTAATGAATTATCATAATATATATGGGATTTTTGCCCTTATGTATGTGTGTGCACAATGAACATACAGTTCTAAAGAGGCCAGAAGAAAACATGATATCCCCTGAGAATGGAGTTACAGATGGTTGTGAGTCATCATCTAGTTCCTGAGAGTAGAACCTGGGTCCTTTGCAAGAGCATCCAGTACTTTTAATTTCGGAGCCATCCCTCCATCCCCAAGCAATATGAATATTTACAGATATAATGTCCACACATACAAGATAACTCACATGTATGTGAAGTCTTTTGAAACTACTATACAAACTACTCCTCTGTACAGCTCATTCTCAGGACTACATGATCAAGTTGCAGACAAGAAAAACACACAAAAAACAGTTATGATGTTTTAAGGACATTTGTGAGTCTCTGCTGAACTGCATTCACAGTTATCCTTGGCCATGCATTGCTGAGTCACGGGCTGGAAGTTCTACCTATCATGGGGAGTGTCCCACGAGAGGTTACAACTATTCTTGTTTTCTTAAATTAATTTTCCTTACTCTTTAATTCCAAATAAATATAATCATATCTTTTTTGTCTGTGCCAGTCAAATGTGCATAGAAATAGCAGAAATGTAAGAATACTATGATGTGCTTATCCACTAGACTGATGAATATTTAGGTTAAGTAAAGTTGCAATGAACAATGAATGTCCTTGTACTCGCTCCTTTTTATAATCATTTCTACTGGAGAGAGAGAGAAGAAAAAGAGAGAGAGGGTAATGGATGGTGGAAGTGTCACCACATAAAATAGACACACGTTTGACAATACTTATAGTTTTCCAAGATACCCTGGCTAATTTACATTCCTACCAGAATTTCAATTATTTCATAAACTCACTATCACCAAAATAATTAGTGAGTAAATAGTAATGTTGCATTTTATTTGTAGTTGTCAATAAATAAATGTGAATCAGATTTTAATATGCATACTAGATATCTATATATTGTGTTGCTATGTGTCTGATAAACTCTTTGATTATTGTTATTTAGATCAACAGTTTATTGTCTCATTAGACAATGTACCGTATTTTGGAACAACATACCCTGAATCTCCTTCCTTCCATATCAAACTATCTTAATCCTAAAGCTTTACAGAAAGCCTTCATATTTAAGTATGAACTCCAAATATATTTGAAGAAGAACCCTGCCTGGAACAGTGGCCCTGGGTGAGAGTGAGTCTGGGCAGATCACCCCTTCATGGGACCATATGCATGAGGGCTCAGCCAAGGACCAAGCCAAGATGACCGACCACCAGTCTCGCGCCAAGGAGCCCAGACAGGGAGCTATCCTGAGATGATTACCAGTCCAGCACTGCTCAAGTAAGATGAACTCCTAATGTTTGGAAGTGAGCCCAAGACTAGAGGAATCTTGCCTGGGACTACACTGCACAGGCTGGAGTGAGCCCAAGACAACTACCAATCCAATGCCTTGGGGCTCAGACAGGAAGCTAGCCTGAGATGACCACCAACCCAGCGTCTCATAGGAGTAGGGGGTCTGACCATGCTGGAGATTACCCCAGGCACTCAGAGACCTCACGTGCCACTAAGAGAAACAAGTAAATGGTGGGGAAATGGAAGAGCAAGAGAAGCAGAGGGATGTGGGCACAATGAAGAGAGGCAGAACTGGAAACTCAAGGGTAGTAAGGAACCACCTGATGAGAATAGCCAGTGATGCCACCTGGGACTATGGTGGGGTTCTGGCATGTGCTGTCACTAGGGGCCACATCTAGGTCTCTGACCCTTCAGCAACAGAGTTCTGTTGCCAGCAAAAGCTGGTGGATATCCCTGGTCAGGTTGCCACCTGATTACAATGTCTGAGAGCTGTGCAGAGTGGCCCCACCCCTCACCTAGTCATCATAGGAGAGCTGGCCTTAGGGTTGTGAGAGAGGGAGAACTGACCTCGTCCTTAACCGGGTACAGTACTCAGGAAAGCAGGCTCTCACATCACCCAGAAAGCACAGGAGAGCTGGCCTCACTTTGGGAGTTGTGGAGTTGTGGGTAAGCTGCCCCAAGGTTATGAGCATGGGAGAGCTGGCTCTGTCACTCACCTTCTGTGTGGTGGTATGAGCAAGAGAGAGATACCTTCCACCCCCTCTACTATCTGCAACAGGCCATGAGACCTGATCCCGGGGTCATGAAAATAGGAGAGCTGACCCTGTCCATCACTGACTACAACACTCAGGAAAGCAGGAGGGTAGAACTGTCCCTGGTTGCAGGGGATTGCAGATGAATCACCCCTAAGTGCATGAGCAGGATTGCCCTGGCCCTTGCCTACAGCAACACACCAAAGAGCAGGCCCTGGATCTCAACCTGGGCAACACCATAGAGCTGGCCCTGGGTACAGATGAGCCTGCCCGGAGGTCATGAGAGCACGAGAGTTTGCTCTGTCCCTTGCTGACTGCAGCATTAGACAGGACAGCCTGGGGCAGGTCAAGAGGGATAGCCCAGGTGGTCTGAGTACAGGAGAGCTAATGGGCTGACCAGCTCAGATACCTCTCAGGCCCAGATCCAGGGCTTTGAATTGGCTCACCCCCAACATCTACCCCATCCATGAATTGCTGGTCTTACAAATACAAAAACTACAGGATCTCCATGACAGCAGAGAATTCGCAGTAAGTTTCCAGCACTGACTGTGTAGCGCAAGCCAGAGGCCTCTAACCAGGCCAACGACTTATTGCAATGAGCATTTGTAAGAAAGATATGTGGACAAAGGGATAGACTGTGGGACACACTACAGTTTCCACAAAGAGATTTGTTATTTTTTCTTTTGTGGGGAGGTTGCAAGGGAGAAGGCGAGTATGAGGGGACAGGAAATGAGTGGGATTGAGGTACATGATGGTAAATTAATTCACAAACAAATAATAAAAATTAAAAATAAAAAAGGAATGTTCATGTGACTTCATGTACTTTACATCTCTATGTAATTTGTAGAATCAGCTTTTCAGTTTCCACCAGAAATAAAAATAGTGAGGTTTTTGTCTGGCATGTCATTAAATCTATAAATAGCTTAGAGGATAATTGGCATA
This sequence comes from Lophiomys imhausi, assembly GCA_907164525.1. Classification (NCBI taxonomy): domain Eukaryota; kingdom Metazoa; phylum Chordata; class Mammalia; order Rodentia; family Muridae; genus Lophiomys; species Lophiomys imhausi. The sequence continues at coordinate 2,812,642 of CAJQZJ010032178.1, read as the reverse complement.
CTGAGTTCTCCAGTCTTTGAACATGCTATACACTTCTGCATTTATATATGTCTTCATTACTTTGGGTAAGCAATATTTTCCAGTTATGAAAATAGAAAACTTCACAACTTCTATAGGCTTATTTCTAGGCAATTCATTGATTGTTTTATAATAACATTGTGCATAATGATGTTGAAATTTTCAAGATTTTTTTACTTCTCTCAAGACATTTGATTATATTTTAGTGGTATGGTAAATGGCACTGTTGGTTTTTTTTTTCCTATTTGTGTGCAGCTAATAAAATTCAAATACAACTTTATCTGGGCCTTATATCCCACCCTTAATTTTTAAATGATAAATACTTTATATTTTCTTTATTTCAATTTGTTGAACAAAATATGTAACACTTTTGATTTCACTACACTTATCCAACCTCCTGTGATAAAGATATTTTGTTTTACCCAGACTTTCAAATGTCAGAATGACTTTTTTTAAATAAGAAGAATTTCATAAGATTGCACTTTAATGGTAGCTTTCAAATACTATCTTGATAGTTTCTATCAATCATATTGTTTAACAACATGCTGCTAATATTTAAGAATCCAAATTATCATTTAAGATTTTGAAAATTAACTTTTTTCTCATCAATACAAATCTTGACATTACAAAATCACAGAGCAGAGTGATTCCTTAATTGTTTATTCAAATTAGTGTAGGTTAATTTGACCCTTTAGAAATAAGAAAGACAATAAAAATCAATTCAAGATTAGAGTTATCTCTTTATTTTATTTTATTTTAGAGATTATAATATAATTACATCATTTCTCCCTTTTCTTTCCTCCTTCCTAACCATCTCACACACCTCTCCCTATCCTTCAAATTCATGGCTTCTTTTTTTTTAACTAATTATTATTGAATGCATAAATGTATGGACTGTCCAAGAGATACCCAAAACATACATCCTATTGCTGTTGCCCTTGGTTACCCCACCTCCCAGAGGTGGAAGACAAATCTCTATTTTTGAAGATATCATGACATTTAAAAACAGGGCTCAGAGACCCTTCAGCTGGAACTGTCCTGAATGTCCACTCACTGGGAATTAACTTTCTTGGTGCCAGAAGATCTATACAAGCCTCCAAAGGAGGGAGACAACCAATAATCCTACCCCGCTATAACTTCTACCAACTTCATCAACAACCAGCACAGAACAATCTCTTAATAAAACAAGTATACGGAAGAATGAGCAACAGTGGAAGTCAATCCTGCAGAGGTTTTCCATGAAGAGTGGGAACTGTAATTAACTAGCTCCTGTGTGATCACTACACAAGCAAGCTGTCTCCAGGGAAGACCCTGACCCTTACAGATCAAACACTGTTAGTTCTGCCCATCCCTTTCCACAGAGAAATAAAATTAGAAGTGGGTGTTAGAATAGGATTTGGTGACCAGCTTCACAGGGAAAAGCAACCATCAGGCACTAGATCTTGCTTCCCAGCTTACTCTCTAAAGGGCAACTTAGAGAAAATAGCACAGAGTAAATTCCAGTGCTGATTACAAAGTAACTCACGAACCTTTATTGTGCCATGCATAATAACAATATAAAGGTCACTTGAATTTCTAATGTTTCTCTCCATTTCTTTGAAGAGTCATGGTAGATTATGACAAGGCAAGAGCGAATGTTCAAAATATTCTCCCACCCATATGTAGAAGTAGTAAGGTTTTCATTCAAGGCAGCAGACCAAAGCTCTTTACCCAAAATTGTTGAAAGTTAAGTACTCCTCATGTGTTACAGATTTGTATTCAAGAGCTTCCTTCTAGTATGTTCGAGAGCTTTAAATAAAATTGCCAGAAAGAAAAAATAAGAGCTGGGGAAATTTTTAGGAGGGAAGAGTGCTTTCTCTGCAGTCGTGGGGACAGAGTTCAGCTCCAAGCTTCCTCATAACAAGCAGGATGAACATCCCACAAAAATTGCTACACCAGCACCACGTGAGCTAATGCCATATTCTAAAAACCATATTCATCCAAGGGTATGCATCCCACAACAGTACACACACACACACACACACACACACACACACACACACACACACACACAGAGGCAAGGGCATCTCATATACTTTATAGTCATAATTCCAGCGCCCTGGGTGTATAAAATATCTGCTCCAAAGTTATGTAAGTAAAACCTTTAAAGACAACTTCTGAAGTGTTATTCATTTGGTTGTGGAAACAACAAACAGACACCAAAAGAACTTTTAAGGGCTAGCAGTTAATTGTGCCCATTGCTCTTCCAGAGGGGCCTAGTTCAGTTCCTAAAAATCCACATCAGTCAGTTTACAGCAGATCCAATCGCATCTTTTGGCCTCCATGAGCAGCCATACACATGCATTGATCTACACACACACACACACACACACACACACACAGCACATGAATAATAATATCTTTAAATAAAAAGAATTTTAAGAAGAAACCAGTTAATCTTTAAAAATACCTTAATCAGGCCTCCGAGGTGCCTCAGGGGTCTCCATGAACTTGGTGCTCCTGATTCAGCAAAGCTGGGTGATCAGTTAACTACAGTGATCCAGAGAGATCCACCTGCCTCTGCTTCTCTGTATTAGGGTTGCAGAGTGTGCCTGTGCCTGTGCCTGGCTTTTCGAGGGGACCTAAGAGATGGAAGACAGACAGGATGCCTCCCAGATGCTCCAGAGCCAGTTAATCTGAGGCACACAGTAGAGAAACATCACAGACCTTGTCTCAAACCAGGAAAGTAAGGACCAATGCACTGACTTGTCCTCTGACCTCCAAACACATTTTGTGACTCTCACACACCTTCACACACAGGAATGAGTATGCACATGTATGCACACACGCTCACACAGTATTTTAACTATATATACAGGGATGATATTTTTTCGATTTTTGTGTTAGAATACAGACAACTCAGAATTGTTCTCCTCATGAATGTTTGGCTTTACAACATTGTAACAGCAAGACAAAGTCAATGAAAAACTGTACGTCAACTTTTGAGTTTTGAATTTTTCCCAGAGCAATAACATGCTCACTGGTATGCTCCTCTGACGGTCAGCAGCAACAGTGAACCACAGCTTCCAACCAGCTACATTATAAGGAGACAAACAATGAATATCCGACATCCCTTGTCAAGCTGTGAAGTAGATTTCATGTGTTAAATGCATTTCCAGTTGGTCACATTTTTAAACATGTCATGACTAAATTAAAACAAATCCACATTTGTTAAATTAATGAGCACTTGTATTTACAAGGTGGGCTTTCAGGCATGAAAAGGCCACTTCATGTACATGAAGAATTTCTATAAAATTATGTACGGGATAGGAGAAACCGAGCAGTTATTTTAAAGTCTTATTTTACATAAATGACTCATGCATATATATTTAGTAAATGGATTCCTTACTGAGAGTGGATGTATGTTTTTTTTCACATTTACTGATAACTACTTGCATTTTAAGTTAACAAAATGAGATATCTACTTTATGAAACATAGTCACCTTATGATTGATGGGAGTGCCTTAAATTTGACTATATCTGTATACTCCTTTTCTCATTAATTTGTAGAGTTTAACTAAGCTGTTCCCTTAGGCACAGATCTCATTCAACACAACACATTTAAGACACACATATTTGGCCTCACCTGCAGCCAAGGATGCCACAAATTTCTAGGGCATTCGGGATGTGTTTTAATTTTTCATATATACATTGTTAGCTGACCATATCCCTACCCCTACACCACACAATCAATGACAATATAATATACTGTTAGTTAAAATGACAATGTAAGAAGGTAGCTTTCTTTAGTTCTGTCTTGCAAACTACATGAAGGATTGAGCTAACCCATTAGTCAGCAACAAGATCAAACAAGATCAGCCTTTGTGTGTTAATCAATAGGCAACATTTTTTTGAGGAACTACTGCATTCCAGATGTGGCTCTACAGAGGCACTGGAGATGGAATAGTAAATAAACCAAATAAACTTGCTTCATCAGTTTAATGATAGTTTCCCTGCAATGCAAAAGGTGAAGCTATTTGACTGCAAGAGAGCTATTGCTAAAATTACACTAATTATCAGCGAAAAGAGTTTTATTCCTATTACAATGAAACTTTGCTTTTGAGAAATTCATTATTGGTATAATTATTTAAAAGTGTGATAATATTGATGTCTGTTTCCACTGTAGACCCATGGGCTTATGGACCACTGTCCCATTTTGGGTCAATGTTGCCTTTAGTGGAAGCTGACTTATCACCTGGGGTTTTGGGGCTTTGGTGTGTACATTATAAACATGAATCATAACTGGTCACCTGAATTTTACAGTGGTTAATTATGATCCCTAAATTTAAGTATAGCTGTCAATTCTAAACATTTTTCTCAATATATATATCAGGGTACTTTTAAAGTAAAATAGAGGAACCTATCTCTGTTGGTGGTTTATGGAAAAAAAAGCCCCATAGAATTGGACTTATTGCTAATATGCAGAGGATATTTTTATTAATTAGACCCAAGGGGATAGAAATGTTTTTGGAAAGACTAAGAAGTGTCACTGCCTTGAGGGAGAAAAAGGATAGCCATCCTACATAGTCATAGGAGAGCCATTGTGCCTACAGCATAAAAACACCTAGGACACATAGGTCTCAAAAGTCTGAGGATAGGGCACGCACCAGGTGACAACAAGAATTCTTAAGATTCAGCTAGGAAGTTTGGACTCTGTTTACCTTGTACACATGGATCTTAATTGTGGAAATGAGTATATTTCTTTTTTATGCTTATTTATTTGTTTATTATGCTTATTTATTACTTCAAGTTACATCTCCATCATAGTGTCCTCTTTCCACCCCTCTTGGTTCCACCCTCCCACCTTCTCCTCCTTCTCCCACCCCACACACTCCTACTATGTAGAGTGTACATACATATCAGCCCCTCTCAGTTCAGCAGTCATATGAGGGCTAAGAGCCTCCTCAAACAGTGGGAGGCTACATGGTGGCACCATTAAGGAAAATTATCCCATTAATAGGTAACAAAGTCTATGTTCCTGACCCTTTTGATGTGTTGGTTGTAGGATAGTTATCCTGTATTATATGGCTAAAATCCAGTTATAAGTGAATAGATGCCATGTGCATCCTTCTGAGTCTGGGTTAGCTCACTCAGGATGAGCTTTTCTAGTTCCATCCATTTGGCTGTGAGTTGCATGATTTCCTTGTTTCTGATGGCTGAGTAGTATTCCATTGTGTAAATGTACCACAGTTTTTTTTTTATTCATTCGTCTGTTGAGGGACATTTGTGTTGTTTCCAGTTTCTAGCTATTAAAAATAATGCTGCTATGAACATAGATGAGGATATGTCCTTGTGGTTTGGTGAGGACTCGTTTGGGCGGATACCCAGAAGTGGTATGGCTGGGTCTTGATGTAGGGCTACTCCAAGTTTTCTAGGGTATTGTGAGACTGATATTCATAATGGTTGTATAAGATTGCACTCCCACCAGCAATGAAGGAGTGTTTCGTTTTCTTCACAACCTCACCAGCATGTGTTGTTTTTTGAGTTTTTGATCTTAGCCATGCTGACAGGTGTGATATGGAATCTCAGAGTCATCTTGAGTTTCATTTCTCTGATGATTAAGGATGTTGAGCATTTCTTCAAATGTCTCACTGCCATTAGAGATTCCTCCATTGTGAATTCTCAGTTTAATTCTGTTTCCCATTTTTTTGGCTGGATTATTTGGTTACTTGGTGTTTAATTTCTTGATTTCTTTGTAAATTATGGATATTAGCCCTCTGTTGGAAGTGGGGTTGGTAAAGATCTTTCCTAATCTGTAGGTTGCCATTTAGTTCTATTGAGAGTGCCCTTTGCCTTACAGAAGCTTTTCAGTTTCATGAGGTCCCATTTATTGATTGTTGATATTAGAGCCTGAACTATTGGAGTTCCGTTCAGGAAGTTGTCACCTGTGCCAGTGAGTACCACAACTGATAAATACCTTCAAGCAAGGTGGCTGGATACATAATTAATTTTAAAAAATCAGAAGCCCTTCTTTATACAACAAATAAATGGGCTGAGAAAGAAATTAGGGAAACAACACCTTTCACAATAGCCACAAACAATATAAAATATCTGAGGGTAACTCTAACCAAGCAAGTGAAATACCTGCATGACAAGCACTTCAAGTTCGTGAAGAAAGAAATGGAAGAAGACATCAGAAGATGGAAAGATCTCCCATGCTCATGGATAGGTAGGATCAGCATAATAAAAATGGCCATCCTACCAAAGGCAATATACAGATTCAATGCAATTCCTGTCAAAATACCAACACAATTCTTTACAGACCTGAAAAAGCAATTCTCACTTCATATGGAATAACAAAAAAAAAAAAAACAGAATAGCTAAATCAATCCTGTACAATAAAAAAAAAAAAAAAACCATCTGGAGGTATCACCATCCCTGATTTCAAGCTATACTACAGAAAAATAGTAATAAAAACAGCATGGTACTGGTATGGAAACAGACAAGTAGATCAATAAAATCGAATTGAAGACCCAGAAACAAATCCACACACCTATGGTCACTTTATTTTTAACAAAGAAGCCAAAACCATACAATGGAAAAAAGATGGCATCTTCAACAAATGGTGCTGGTCTAACTGGATGTCAACATGTGAAAGAATGAAATTAGACCCATACTTATCACCTTGTACAAAACTTAAGTCCAAGTGTATCAAAGACCTTAACATAAGGCTGGACACACTAAATCTATTAGAAGAGAAAGTGGGGAAAAGCCTCAAATGAGTATATTTCTATTCTTTGCAGCATGGTTTTCATCTTCATATGGCCTTTAAGAAAAATACCATCTCTATCCTCTAAATATACATTTTAACTTACACTTGTTTCTTTTAACTCCAGAAACTCACTTCATGTGTAGCCAATATTTCCTCCTGTGGTTCAATTCAAAAGATATCATCAGTTATCCTTTGAAAAATGAAAGGTTTGGGGCTGGAAGGCAGTTCCATCAGTAAGGTACTGTACAAGCATTAGGCCAGAGCTCGATCCTCAGCATCCATTTGAAAAGGTGGGGCATGGCAGCATGTGCTTGTAATTATAGAGCCTGGCCTACTACTATATGAACTCCAAGATCCAATGGGAGACCTTGTTTTGAAAAGTGGACATCTCCTAGGAAATACCATCCCAGGTTAGTCCCTAACCTACACATACAGACACAAACACACACACACACGTTAGCCCACATATACAAACACAAATAAATGAATGACAATTTTACAAACTGTGAAAATATTTGCCCTTTCCTAAGTATAGACTTTTTTTTCTGAACTCAGCTCCTGTTCCTTTTAGTCATGAAATCTTGCTTTTATCCATAAAATGCCAGACTTTTGCTCTATAGTCATTGTCTCATTTCTGAACCATATTTGGTTTCACCCAAGATTTTGCCAGCTCTCATCCAAACATAAAGCCTTTCAGAAACTATCTGCTCGTGAAAGATCAAAATTTACTTCTTTAGCATCAAATCTAACAGTTCTCATCCCTCATAGTCTCCCAGTAGCTTGCAATTTTTATAGTGTTGACCATCGCAAACCACTTTCTTCAGCCCACTTTCTCCTTTATTAAAATATTGCACTTTGCAGGTTTATTTCTATGTCTCATTTTTCTTTCTTACTTTTAGAGCCTTGCTTCTTTTTCCTCCTTTTTCCACAATATTACTTAAATGTTTTGCTTTTCTATCACCTGTAAAACAGAGATGGAAAAATGACCCTGCTTTCTGCCCTGTACACACAAAATTTACTAAGAATGATTCAATTTCTATAACCGTCTTCATTTTTCCCCCTCTCCTGAATCTGAATAAATTCATGATCTGGAATATACCTTTGATTTGTGATAAACAGGAAGGGGCTGCATGTGTGATTTCTGAGATGATCATTTGGTATTGAATAACCAAATAATGTGCTCTCGATTTCTCCTGTTCTTGGCATTACTTAATTGCCTGTCATTCTTTATGCAAGGGTGATGCCTCATAGGCCTTTCTGGTCCATGCATTATACAGACTGAGTAGCTTATATTTAGAATATAAGTTGGTACGCATATATGCATGTAGTGATCGTTAGTGTAAAAAGATGCCATACATTTTTTTAAAGCAAGGACAGGTACATGGGAGGGTTTGGAGGATGGAGAGGGAAGGGAAATGATGTTATTATATTTTAATCTCAAAAATAAAAGAACCAAAAGGGTTGAAAAACTTACAGTTGCTCATGACCTGCTTCCTGTTCTTAAAGAAACAGAAAGACGTAAAGACTACATTATTCACAGCTATATCCACTGTGCTTGGTAACTTGCTTTCAGTCATGTAGAAGATACTCAGAAAATTATTAAAATGTGTAAGTGTGCTATGATGAACCTATTATATCTATAAATTTAATGACACAGTCATATGTGTATTAAGGACACAAGCATACACAATTATCATATGTCTATATCTTTAGTGGTTTTGAGCATCATTCAGGCAAGCTGACTGAAAATTTCTTTAGAATTAACCAAGGAACATTAATTTTCTTCAGATTAGTGAACTTTTATCAGTGTAAATGGTAAAGTTAAACGCAATAGGATTTAAGAATTCACAGTTTTAAAGTGCCTGCTCAGTCTCTCTTTAGCTCTGGTTTATTAATAGATTTGGTATACTACAGGGGTCATTATGTCACAAGTACGTGCTTTCAACAGACCATAATATTTTTGTGACCTCCCCCAAAAAAATCTTTTTAATGTTCTATAGCTTCTTCTGAAATACACATTAATTTTCCTCATTGCTTTTGCCCATGATGCCCCCACTGCTCTTATTTTTTTCTCTAAATGATATCTTCTTGGAGTTTCTTTTTTATTGAAGTCAAATTTTTATTTGAAATAAAATTTTCTGTTAGTATTGAACCTTGTGATGAGTTTTTCCTGCATAGCCGCCCATATCATCGATTTCAAACTTCAGAAATTCCTTGGGCAGTCTGGCAATAAATATTCTACACTGCATGCTGAACCTCCTCAAATGCACGCTGTCACTTTTGTCTGCTTCTGCTGATCAGTCAACCGTGTCAAGCAGTGCTGTCATTTACCTAAGGAAGACAAGCAGACCATTCAGTCAGGTTGTTTCTGAAGAAAAGTGGAGAACAAAGGCAGCATTTTCCCCATTTTGGCCTGTGATAAAGAAGCAAATATATTTAGAATTAATATGTAATTAATATATATTTGATAATGATATAACTATATTAAATATGACAATATATTAATATGTAATAAATAATACATAAGAATATTTACTGCTTTATGATTCTAAACGTTTTATATTAACCATTTCATCGTCATGACAACACAGTAGATATTATAGCTTTATCCATTTTACAGGGGAAGGGAATACAAAATGTAAATGTTAAAGTAATTTTTTCTGAGTACAAACAAATCTAACAAAGGGAAAAGCTATGTTTAATTAGCCTCAGACCATTTATTTAATACCAGAATATTTGACCTACTATCATTCTATGATGAATATGTGTAGATTATGGATTTTTTCTATGTATGCATGGTGTATGCTTGTGCACACGGGCATACATGCCAATGGGAATATGCATGTAGATCATAGGAAGACTTCAATGCCCTCCTTTAGCACTTTCTTCCTTAGGTCCTTGAAACAGGGTCTCTTACTGATCCTGAAGCTAGCAGTTTAATCTAGGCCATCTGGCCAGGGCGCTCCTAGCATTCACCACTCTCTGCCCAAACCCTATGATCTCAAGCACACACAACCATGCCTACCTTTTTATCTGCAAGCTGAGGGTTCTCATGCTTGCATTGCAAATGCTCTTATCCACCAAGACATCCCCTCGGCAAGCCCACTATATTTTTTAATATTGTATTTAACATTAGAAATCTGAAGAAAATATCCTGCTTTGTTTTTATTGAATATTAAATATATTAGTTAATTTTCCGTTGCTGTTATAAAATACCCACACAAAAAACATGCTTAAAAGGAAAGGTCTACTTGGCATACAGTTTCAATGAAGATCAGGATCACAAGGCTGGCCTCTCAGTAAGGATGTAGGATGATCACTTTTCGTCTTCAGACAGAAAGAAGAAAGTAGAACAGGAAGTGAGTCAACGTCATAAAACCTCAATCCCCCATGCTCCACCCCCTTGGCATACTTCCTCAGCAAGACTCCACTTCCCAAGTGTTCTACAGTCTTTGCAAGCAGTTCCACCAGATGGAGACCAAAGGCCAAGGGATTAAATACTTAAACCTGGCATCGGGGAGGTGGTTGTCACGCAAATCACAACATAACAGAAATAAATTTATTTCCATTGCCTTAAAATACAGAAGGCTAAATCCACTCTCTTGGCAGGTTTGGAGTAGGATAAAGTAGTGTGCCATTATTGCTAGTTGTTTTAGGGTTCTGTATGTATGGCCTCAAGGCAATGGCGTTTGAATGCCCTCATCTATACTTTATACTTGTTAATTTATGAATCATCCTCCTAGGCATAAAATATGATGGTTCCTCCTTCTTTATCCTCTCCTTATCAGAATATGGAGAATGGGAGCCTATGTGATGCCTAGAATCCATCAGGCACTGTGATAGTCTTCACATTCATCTTTTAAGTGTTTTATTGTTCATATTCTATGAGGGAGCTTAGAATAGATAAATTCCTTGTCTTAACTTATCTAAATTCTCACAGCTTATAAAAGAAAGAGACAACAATGTAAAATCTGACCTCTTCTAGCCTCAAAGCATGCTTTATTTCTTCCCTGTAGAAAGAGGTGGCTTTCCAAATGCCATTCCACATTTTAGTGTGAGACCATATATGTTGTAATTTGTCATTTACAGTTCCTTGAAAATATAATATAACTGACAATCACATTTTAATAAATACTTTCTGGACTGTTAGTTTTAAATAAAAATAGGACAAAAGTTAAATGTATCTGTCATCTATAATTTTCTTAAATATGGTAGAGAATTTGTTTTACAATTTTATGAGGTAAAATTGTTACAGGTGCCTCCTTTTATGGAATAAGCAGGAGAAGGAAAAAAGAAATGTTGTATTTACTGCATGGTTTACTGCTAATTCTAGGTCACCCACTATAAAGAGCATGTCATACAATGAATGCCATTTTAATGTCACTTACTGCATGAAAACTGAGTAAGGACTATCCACATCAACAATACCAGGAAAGCAAATAAGCTGTTCAAAAAACACACAGGGTTCATCAGTATCTCTTGACTAGGTATGATCTGCCAATAACCCAAGCATCACACTTTACCCATGCACTCGATTAAAAGTCTGTCTTTAAGAGAGATATTTTTAAAAAATAATCAAAGGTCAACCTCAATTTTTCATTTCAGATTTTTTTAATTTGTATTTTATGTATTTGTATTTTATGTGTTTTTACGCCATGTATATGTGTGCAGCAGATGTATGCCTGGTGTCCAGGAAGATCAAAAGATCCCTTGGAACCAGAGTTACAGATAGTTGTGAGTCTCCTTGTGAATGCTGAGGCTTGAACCCAGACCCTCTACAAGAACAACAGGTATTGTTGACTACACAGTGTCATGAGAGACAAAACATGAGTTTGCTGAACGTAAATTATAAGAGTGCTTGTATCCATAAGACTATATTATTGGTTAAATAAGTATACTATTTTCCCTCTTCCTGTTCTATATGAGCAGAGGGAGAGGATTTTGTCATAAATATTTATCAAATGAAAAGTCACAATATCTTTTAATTAAAGAAAGTCCAAAAGAAGAGGAGAATTTTCTATAGATGTATAAACCATGAGTCTAAAACACAGGTTGTATCACTGACTCCTACAGTACCATATCATCATCATCATCCCCTTCCTTCTTAACCTCCTCCTCTGCCTCCATCTCCTCCACCTCTTTCTCTACCTCTGGTTCTTGAAAGTTTGTCTTCAAACTGTATAAGAAAAAGAACCATTTGTTGGACTGAAAGGGAGAGCTGTTGGGGGGGGGGGAAGAAATACCTTAAACTAAAAAAAAAAAAACTAAAAAAAAAAAAAGAAGGGAAGAGGGGGGGGAGGGGGGAAGGG
>CAJQZJ010032178.1:2773795-2800464 GCA_907164525.1 Lophiomys imhausi | reverse complement strand
GGGGGGAGTAGGGAGGGGATTGTGATTGAGATGTAACTTGAAGAAATAAAAAATAAATTATTATAAAAAAAGAAAAAAACAAACTGTATAATATTTTCTTGAAATTCATACACAAAACTCACTGCCTGATAGCCAGCTCTTTGGGCCACAGCAGTCATTATCAGAGTCGGTAATTATTTTGTGAGATAATTCATCATGGCATATTTTGTTTGTGGTTCCCAATAATTAATGATGATTCCACAGAACAGCAGTTAAACAGCATAGAAGACATTCATCTTCTAAAGGTCAGTGGAGGGTTGAGGGATGAAGTAAAATAAGCCAATGGCTGCTAACTATCTTTCAACAATCAATCTTTCTGAAGTTGTTTTATATTTTTTTCTTGTGAAAAGCACAGTAGAAACATACATACTTTAAGTTTTGTCTGTAAACTAACCTCGTGGTATCCTTTTAATTAGCTTTGATTTTTTTAAGTTCCTTTAGGAAAAGAACTGGTTTTGCAATGCAACTTGGGCCATGTGTCATGAATGTTGAAGGGGAGGGACAGTTTAACCCTCTGAGCCATCTCTTCCTTTACTCAAAAACATAGTCACATAAGTAATGGAATTGGAGACTATGACGTAGAAGCAAGAAATGTTAAGAGAGGATGGAGGTGAAAGCCATATGCCAAAAGGGAGAGTCTGAGGAAAAAAACAATATTAATGTCTATAGAAAGCAGAGAAAGGGAGCCAGGGGTGTTTCATACCATGCAACAAAAGCTGTAACACAGCCTTGGTTGACTTAAAAGAAACCTGTCTAATTTAAAATTGGACATAGAAAGGACCCAGAAGGAGGGGAAAGTGAAACCAAGGGTGATAACAGGAAATGTTCCTATAATAATGTTAACAAGAAACACATTGTTCTTCTGCTATGTGTTATATTTGAATCAAACTTCACATAAGTTTTAAGAAGAAAAAGCAATTCTAGTTAAACCTTGTGCTTTTCAAATAATCGTAAATACAACATTCTTATGTATAAATGCTTTGAAGTCCTGAGAATCCTATTAGCAATAGTGGACATTTGATGGGGACAGACATGGAGAGTAGCAAAACAGAGTCTGAAATGAACATATTGGTGGTGGAGCATTTCAGTTTGATCTCCTTTCATTTCTCTTGTCTTTTTGTTGTTGTTGTTGTTGTTGTTTGTGTGTTGCTATAGTGCTTCCTTGAATTTTGTTCTATGTATTTTGATCATAACCACACTTACTCCTCCATTCTTCCCAGATCTACCCCCTTCTTTTTTCACACAATGTTGTGTCCTTTTTTTCCCCATCAAGATCAATTTGATGAGACCAAGCATAAATATTATTGAATATCTGGCCTTCCACTGGAGTTGCATATCAGATATACTATATATCAGATATTTATATTATTAACAACAGTATCAAAATTATAGTTATGAAGTAAGTAATTAAGTCACAACAAAATAATTTTATGATTGTGGGTGACCACAACATAAGGAACTGTATTAAAGGGTCACAGCATTAAGAAGGTTTTAGCCATATAGTACAGGATAACTATACTACAACCAATGCACTAAAGGGAACAGGAACTGTTCTTTGCTTCCTGTCAATGAGACACTTTGCCCTCGTGTTGCTGCCTTGCAGGCCCGCAGTGTATGAGGAGGCTCTTGGCCCTCATATGACTGCTGAACTGGGGTGAGGGACTGTTATGTAGGGACACTCCACTCCAGAGGACTGGGATGGAAGGGATAGGGAGTAGAGGGTGGGAGGGTGTCACTGGGAGGGGTGGAAAGAGGGCACTGTGATGGAGATGTAACCTGAAGTAATAAATATTTTTAAAATATCTTTTAAAAAAGAAGGTTGAGAACCACTGTCTATGGGTTTTCCAAATGAGGCACACATATCTAAAAATTGAAAGCTAAAACCCACACATGAGAGAAAATATACAATGTTTGCCTTTCTGGGCTTGTGTTACCACACTTAGGATGTTTGTTTCCAAGCTCTATCCACTTACATGTGAATATCACTTTTTAACAACTGAGTAACATTCCACTGTGTAAACACACCACATTTTCATTATCCATTCATCAGTTGACAGACATCTGGCTGTTTCCCTTTCTTGTATGAATAATTGGGTAAGTATCACTGTCATAGGATATAGAGTCCCTTGAGTATATGCCAAAGAGTGATATAGCTGGAATATAACAATTAATATTTAATATGAGAATACTAAAAAAAAACATAAACTACCAAGCAAGTGCTACTTTGTACCAATTATTTTGGGGAGGATAACACATAAATCATTAACCGGATTGCTCAACACTGTTTCATCTGTAAAGAATTCCTATGAGTTGGGCACTTTTTATGCTATTTTACGGCACACAAATGTAGGAATACTTAGAAATAAGGTAAAGGGAAAGCAAAGAATTGAGTTGGGTGCTATTATGTTTTTGTTAATGTGTCAGTTTGGATAAGCTACAGACTACCACAATAGGGTGTTGTGGGTATGATTCCATCTGGCTGATGTTAAGTACAACAGTCACCCTCACTTACCTGCTGGGCCTGCTTCAAGTTCCCACACACTGCCAGCAAAGCCAGCTTGCCTGTCCTGGGGGCTCACCTGCAGATTCCAGAGTTGTCTACCCATCCCCCACAACTGCACAAAACAACTCCCTACAAAACATCTCTTAATATCTTGTAACACTCTGGCTCTGTTTCTGTGGTTGAACCCTGTCTGATCCAGAGAGGAGGGCCATATATTTTACTTCTAGATAATTCTGCCTTTGTCCAACTGAACCTCAACCTTCTCTTTTTTTTTTTTTTTTCCTTCTTCAATATACTTACAAATAGGTAGAAATACAGGCCGAGCACAAAGGGAAACAGAGCATGTTTAGTTGGGAACACAAGGTCACAGTGTTGGATACATCTCAACAAAGTAAAGCTGTCCTTTTCGAGAATTCCAAAAACAACCAGTTTCTCATCTTACCCCACAAGCATTTCACAGCATGGACAGGACACCATATGCTGGGAAGGTTCACTGAAGCAAACTTCAGGTTTAATACTGGACATTGGCTTCAATTAGACTAGAGGACACACACATCTGTTTCACTTTCCTCAAGAGGCAACAGGCTGCCCTTACATACTCATTAGCATTTCTTTTCACATCTGTCACCAGAGGAGTATACCTGAAGGAAGTGAAAGACCAGCCAGAGGGAAACCTGCCCTCAGTGAGAAGGCTTAAGTTGCTCTTGTCTTTATTTCAAATTCTTTGCTCCAACTGACTGGCCTTTTCAGCTCTGGCTGAAGTGACTGAGTAATAACAGCTGCTTGTCATTCATTCAGTAAGAGCTGAACATTTGTAACTTTCAAAGTCATGTGAAGGAAACAGACAGAACCCAAAGTTCCCAATCGATTTAATGGCCCCACTTCTCTATAAGTACATACTTTGCTCAAGTATATCATCAGAACTCCTAATTAAAGTGCTATAAATTTTAGCAGAAAATTAAAAGGAGTTGGTGAGGAAGGAAGAAATATGTGTGTTGCTAAAATGAGAAGGTAATTAACTTATCCTTTGAGCCTGCTCTGTCCATTTAAAACAAGTTCAAATAATAGTGCTAAGTGAACCCAAAGCACGAATGAGTATTATACTGACCAAGTGAAAAGATGCTCTAAATGGTTTATTCAGGTCATTATTATGATTAGGAAAATTTACATCATGACTAAGAATATGAAAAGTGACTTGATGATTAAGCTTATTATCAACTCGGCTTAGTTATGGTGCCCAAACATTTGGTCAAACATTATCCTTGATGTGTCTGGGATGATACTTTTTGGACAAAACTAAAATTTAAATTGGTAGATTTTTAAAGTGGATCATCCTTTAGAATGCAAGTGGGCCTTATACAGTCAGTCTGAAGTCCTCACAAAGACTCGCCCTTACCACCACCGCCATCACCACTCATGTAGCCGAATGGAATTTTGCAAGCAGACGGTGGTTTCCCTGTCCTCCTTACCTCCCAGAATTGTTGCCATCAGTCTCCAAGGACAACAGGGGAATGTAGGCATGAGCAGGGACTCAGACAGCCATGAGCGTGACAGAATGAGTTCTAGGAACCACGTCAGCAAGATAGTTCAACTTTATTCCAGGTGAACAAAAGCTATATAATCCACACCGTTGGCTGGGGCTAGGTATTCCAGGAATATTTATTTGCATTTGGCAGCATAGTCCTATCATATGAAGGGGAACACAGTACCTAATTATCCTATGGGTAACAGGGAACAGTGTCAAAGGTCACACTCCAGACATGGTTAGAGGCCTCTATGCCTAGAGACATTATCCAGATGAGGTCAGAGAGAGAAGAGGAAGCCCCACTGACAAAGCAAGTCCTCCATATAGCACTGAACTCAGGGCTTTCTGGTCATGGTTAACAACAACCTTAGCAGCAGTTTCTTCCAACCACATACTGCTTTTTTTCCTTGAACTCCAGCCCTTCAATGTTGTCCCCTACTCATCAGATTGTGAGCTCACTAAACTTCCACAACTTCATTAAAAATTTATTAAAATAAAACTCAGAACCTGAAAGAAAGGCAGAAGTTTCTAAATAATTCTCTGAATTTACAAAATGGGGTTTTATTTCAAACTGAGATCCAGTTGACCCAGAGAAGAGCCTCGTATTGGTATAAGCCTTGATTACCCTGAAAGTGGTCCACAAACTATCAACATTAACATTATCTGGGAGCAACTAGTATGTGGTATCTTGAGCTTTATAGTGTATTTCTAATTTCATAAGATCCCCCCCCCAGGTAACTGCATTCACATTAAGTTAGAGACAAAAATATTTCACTGTGGATATGACATTCTGCTACCTAAGAGAAGTCACACAGTAGTAATTGTTCCTACAAGGCAGTAATTATTGCTAATTATCAAATATTTCCAGCAGACTTCCCAAACATCCGGTAGGATTGTCCTTCCCTGATCTTATGAGGTTGGGCCTGCCTAAGTGATTTTTCCTCTGGATAATAAGGGGCAGAATGAGCCTGTGCCATTCAGAGATAGAATTTTTTAAGGACAGTTGTGTGTGTATGTCTCTTTTTCTCTATTTCACAGTAATTGGCAGTGCCTAGGTAGTAATTTCTCAGTCAACAGGAAACCTGGGGCAGAAAATTCAATTTACCTGAGATGAACACAGAGCTTGAAAGAGCTATTGTACTAGGCCCCAGAGGTACAGTGGTACTTTGTTCCTGTCTCACTGATGTACTATATCACCAACTGATTCATTCAGCTCATATTGACTGAGAGTGCCTACAAGGTTTCTTGAGATTCTGTGATTAAATTAGTCAGGGAAGGCCTTTATGAATCTCTCTCTGTCTGAAGAAAGACAGACAAATAAATGACTAAAAGTTTTTTTTTTTTAATAATAATACATACTATAATGAGAATGAAGCAGAGAAAGAGGACAAGACAAGTAATGATGGGGATCATGAGGTTTTCCTTGCCTACGCAGCTGATATGTGACCAGGTATCTGGGCCAACTTAAACACACAGCCATTTGACATCTGGGGAAAGAACCTCAAGGCAAGAGAGGTGTATAATGGCCTTTGGGCAAGAATAAGCCTAGCATGAGAATGCAAGATAAATGAAGTCTCTATGAAGCCTAGCACTAAGCAAATTGAAGTGGAGATTGGTTTAAGGTAAGGCTGGAGAGTCAGTCAAAATCTATATGCCAGAACTTCCAAGTCAGTACATTCAATAGTTTGCTTTATGCTAAGTATGATGCTATCATGTGATCTGAACTACACTTTAGATGGATCACTCTAGACCAGTGGTTCTCAACCTTCTAATGCTATAACACTTTAATACAGTTCCTTATATTGGGCTGACTCCCAACCATAAAAGTTTTTGTTGCTACTTCATAGCTGCAATTTCCTACTGCTATGAATCAGAATGTAAATATCAGATATACAGGATACCTGCTATGCAGAATATCTGATATGCAACCGGTGTTGGGTTCTTGACCCACACAGGTTAAAAACCCCTGCTCTAGGTACTACATTCAGTACAAATAAGAACCTTGTAAAGTGGAGACAGAGAGAATATGGGGGTAAATAAAGGACAGTAAAACAGAAGTAACTTCAAAGAACAGGAAAATGCATCCCTACTACAGGCCTAAAAGATAGAAAACTGTAGATATTTGTTGAACAGCACTGGTGACTAAAGCCTACCATTCTATTTATTAAATACTCTACTGTCTCCCTCAACTCCATATTCCACCTCCCTAGGGTGATGACTCAGTAGACCCACCATTACAGGATCAGTTATGAGTTCAATATCTCCTAGTGATATATCTCAGACTTTTGTGTCAGAGAACCACATGATGATCTTTATGTCAGATTTGGATTTGATTTTTCTTCATCTAAAATCTAGAAACTAAAAAATATGGCTTACACTTCCAACTTCTGTCCCCTAATACAACCACAGCCAATTTGCAAATGTGGAACAAGGAGAAAGAAAAGTTCAAAGTATTTTAAAATAAAAAAAAGAGGGTAACAGAGAGCAATTCTGTGGGTGATGGTGCATGTTCATTATGTATGGGACCTGGAATGCTTCCTTACTAAGCTGTGACTTGAAGAGTCCTCTTCCTTACCCTTTCCCAAAACTCTAAGCTGTATACTCTAAGATCTTCCTGTGATTTATTTCTTCTGGTCCTATGTTCAAAGGACTCATTGGAAACTACATCTCCAAAGCCTTACTTCCCATAAATCTTTTTCATTTTGTATTAATGTACATTAATTGGGCAGGGAAGTGATTTTTGTTGTGAAATTTCTATATATACATATAAGGTGTTTTGTTATCCTAAAGTCTCATAGTCACAGACATATTCAGGCCCTGCAGATGATTTACCTAACAATCTATTCTCCCCAAAACTCCAATTCTTCAGTATGTACACTTATTTTTTCTAGACATACTTCCATTCATTCTTTTCTTTTTCATACCAAAATCGCAATATCAGCAGGAGAACCATTTTGTCCAAGAAGGAGGATTTGTTATATACATTTTCTGAGTCATTGCTCTGAGTCAGACTTTTACAGTGGATGTGAGAACCACACCCCAACATCACACCCATTCCTCCACTAGCACTTCAAGGGCCTTTTTGGTTTTGTCTTTGAAGAGGTGGGACGTCAGTCCACAAGTCTTCAAGTTTACACTTCAATTTTCTTGCTTCCGTCACGCAAACTATTTTATCTTTTTTGAGTTCATTTTTGTGTAATTACCACCCTAACAACTGCATCCAGTGATAGCCAAAAGCAACTGCTAATGTTCTATATCATAAACTAAACTATTCACTGACAGCAAGGGCTGGGGAACGGTGGTACTCCTGAAAGCCAACTCTAGGCAGCAGTCTGATCTTGGGGAATGCCTTCCAAACGGGAAACCAAAGATTTGTAAAAAGAAAATAAGATGTGCAACAGAGACTCACACAACATCCCCAAAATAAAACAGTTACCATCAGGCTCTACACAAAGAATGTTGCCAAGTCCTGTCCTGGAAGCACAAGTACCTGCATCCTGGGATATCTTAGACTCTTTAGCCAAATGTCCATACCTGCATAATATGTGTAACATGGATCTAACTTCCAAACACTTTGCTTACTATCCACCAAACATGACATCAAAGGGATATGTTAGGTTGTTTCTACAGCAATACACCCTTTTCAGTCAGATTAGGCTAGGTTGTACTTGAGGCCCCTTCAGATACAGTCACTCCCTGCCTCAGATTGGTGATGATTTTATACCATTGCAAGCTTCCAATTCACCACAGCAAGAACAAGAGAACTTGGCAAATTGTGTGCTGTCCTTAAATGTTCTGCTTGGAAATGTATCTGCTTCTGATACATTTTAATCTCATCTTGGAAACTGCATGATCAATTTCACAGGGCAGAAAAACACATTTTCCTACAAGGATAAAGACTACAATAACTTTTTCACATGGTCACAAACACCACTACACCTGTAGTCCTGTTCCACAAAGAGAACGTCCATTATGGGCTTCATAAAAGCTGTTCCACTTCATTCATGAATATTCATTAAAAATATGTTTTGCTAAAACCTTTCACATTATTATAGCAATTACATGTTGTATAGTCACATTTGAAGGGCATGATTACTTTGCTTATCATGACATATGAGAAATAAAATATGGAAGACAACAATTTATTGTATAAGCAAAGGAATACAAGAATGTAATTATCTTTGTCATTGAAAGTCTCTATTTCCATTTTACAAATAGTTTCTTTGTATCTTTATAATCATAAAGAATTAGAAACAGCGTATTTTTATAGGAAGCTATTCTAAGAATTATAAATTCTTTTTTTTTCACATGCCAGAACTTCGTTTATTTTGTTATAAAATAAATTCTTAATCTCTAACTTCTTCCATTTAGTCTGTTTCCATTGATTTTATTTTAATAATTATTTGTTTAGACATAATTTTACTAACTTTGTTTTACATTTTGATTCTTATAATTTTATAAATTATTCTTAATTTTATATCAAACATATGCAAAATAATCCATAATGAATCTTTGCTATAGTTTGTTTATAAATTACTTAGCATTAGTACTTCCTAAACTTCTGATATATTTTATTATTTCATTGCAATATTTCAAGAACATGTTTAAAGAAAAAGTACATAGAATACTGTGTTTCTACATTCTTGCTTATTCAAATGTGCTTAAAACTTGAATTTCCACTACAAAGTCCAAGAAACTCTAGACTACACCAATCAGTATTTGTCATTCTATGACCCTGAAAGAATTACATAACTATTATCTTCAAGTGATACCTGCATTGTGGTCTAGACACCAGTTTCTAAGCAGATGATACTCATGTTGTAAGAAGCACCTGGAAGACACACTAGCATAGACACATACTTTATTCCCAAAGCTTTTCCCACTAAGTTTAGCCTTGAAGAAATGATAAATCAGTTGCTGTGTGTAATTGAAACTATTTTCCCCAAATCCTGTAGTAACTCCTTTCTTGCTTCTCCTTATTGCTCCCATGCTGTCCTGCTTCCATCCGGGTATGTGAAGAGACTTCAAAGGAAATCTGTGCTTAATTAGAGCCACAGATATCAATGGGAACCATGAAACCCTTCAACCACTTGACTCCATCCTCTGCCACATACCTTCCACTTTACTGAGTACAAAGCCAAAGCCAAGAGAAATACTGCTGTCTACTTATACAGCGGCTCCCTTCTTTATTTTTACACTTATTGTGGCAATCACAAATTAGTAGCTTAAAATAGTGCCCACCTCTTATCCCATTATCCTATAAAGTCTGTGTTGGGTTCTCTGGTTTAGGTTTCATGAGGTAGTAGATCTCATTTTTGGTTTGGTTTGGTTTGTTTTCGTTTCATTTCATTTCATTTCATTTTGTTTCATTTCATTTGCATTCATTTGTTTGGATTGCTTTTCCTAAAACTTTTGAGAATAAATACACTTCCAGTATCATTCAGAATCCTGACAGAGTTCAGTTCTATATGATTGTAAGAGTGGGCCTCTTGCCTGTGCAAAGACATTCTTTTCAGAGACCATTCTTTGTTCTCCAGCTTCAAAGTCAGAGTTAGAATTACTGCTCACATAATGGATTTCTTCCACCTCCTCCTCTGTACCCAATATTTCTTTGGCTGACTCTTGTACTTTGGCGAACGCATGTGGTTATACTGGGCTGATTCTATGTTCCTTTTATAGGTCAACTGATATGTAACCCTGATTCTCCCTGTAAAGTCACTTTGCAACAGTATCTCAATTGATTTTTTAATTCCCCAGGTTTGGGGATCCTTGAAGAGCAGCTTTAGGACTACAATATTCTATAAAAAACTACTACAAGAACAAGTCTTAGCAGGTGTCCATATCCAGCCTTACCTGAGGCCTTCTACGTGTCCCTTGGAGGAAGTTCTTTCTCTTATCTTTGAGGAAACTTCCTCCTTTATTCATGACTAATTAAGTGTTAAAATGCATTCCTTGCTCTAAGTTAAATTTTAAACACATTTTTGGAAACAGAAATTTCCTCAGATTTTACATGATCTATATGGACTAATAATGGACTTCTTACCCAACCATAATGATAAGATTATTATCTCTTAATAGTCTTTGTTCTGTAAAATGAGATTTGTTGATTTTGGAGAGGTTAATTTGTAGTTAAATTCACTATTTAGAAGACAGGAGGAAACATTTTTTAATGTATTTCCCTTGAATATCATTGTCATTGATGAATTTCACAGGGCTTATTTCCTCCACCAGGAATTTGAATCAAATGGAATGGAATAGATTCTATTTTTGAAATCTGAATTGAAATGCATGGCACACACATATCCAACAGCTAAATTTAAAATGCTAAAGGTTGTATAAAGCATATGTGTTTAGCTAACCCTCTAATGAGAAAGATTCACAATACTGAAGTCTCAAATACTTTCGAGAACAGTGAAGAGAGAAGCCACATAATTTTAGAGTGCCATAATTGGAAGTCCTGGAAAGAGAAAGATCGAGCAGCCAACATGGATTTAGGCCATGAAGAGGTTTAATTTTAATTTAAGGGCTGAGAGCAAAATCACAGTCCTTTCATAATTATCATAAGGAGACCTTGGGTATGTTTGCTCTCTGGCACAGCTGTAGTGCCTAATGAAAAGAGAGCATTTATCTCCTGCTTGGCTTTTTTTATTCCTAATCAGCAGCAGTACTTCAAATTAGTTGCACAATCTTTTAGTCTCTTTCACACATAAAAGACCCTTTTTTTTCCATTTTGATATTAGCATAACTCCCTTTCTCAAGTAACAACAAAAAAGCTCCCACCCACGTCTATAGACTCTTCTGGGTGCATGGTCCCACTCTAAGGAGTTCATCATGTGACACAAAGAGGAGAAAAAATAAGATATGGAAAGAGCCACTCTCTTTTTATCTTTTCAGCATGAGAGGTACTGAACAGTAGAATGCCTCACTGACTAAACATAGTCAGTGAGGAGATAAGAAGACTACAGTTCAACCAAGCAAGGACTGGTGGTCCACACTTGAAAAGTCTTGAACTGAGAAAGGATATCAAACTATAAAGCATATGGGGACAAATTTCTGTTATATTTTATATATTTAGTTTATTAATGTAGATATTGAAACATTAATGTGATTTGACATGCTAAATTGAAAATGCATTATTTGGGATGTTGGGTTATCTAGTATTAACATAATTAACATCTGACTAAGCATGAACTCTGCGTTATAGTTGCATTTTGTGATCCAGAGACTGAATGATGATGATTGCTGAGTTTTTTCATATATTTTATTTAAACCTGTTGCATCACACACATGGCTGAAGGAAATGATCTTACATAAAAATAACTTTCATTCTCTGATTCATTTTTTGTCTTGGAGGCTTATAACCTCCATCTGCTAAACTAGCCTGCATACAATTTAATCTAGACCTAGAATGTTTTCAGCTTCAAGAGTTACTGCTGAATACACTAACCCTTTCTTGTTCTTTTCATACTCTTAGTGGCTGGTTCAACTCATCTGTTCTAGGTCAAACTAACTCTAGAAATCTTTCCTAATCTCCTGGTTCCTTCTCATTCTCTGGCACATTTTATCTTTACCTGTGTCTAGCTTGTTCTCTCTTCAAGCTGTCTCTATAAAACTCTCTCCCAGTAAAACTGCCTCTGAATTCTGTGAATTGAACTGCCTCTCACTCACTGACTCAACAGAATTGACTAGAAGTCAAGAGATCTACATGTGCCTCTGTTCCCTGAGTGCTGGGATTAAAGGTGTGTAACATCACATCTTGACCTCATCTTTTCTTTACCTGAATCTTGCTCTATACCAGGCCAGCCCTGATCTCAGAGATCTGCTTGCCTCTCTCATCTGGGTTAAAGGCATGTCTGTTTTTCAGCAAGATCACAGAGACCTAGAAGGTCTTTGGATGTCCTCTCTTGCTAGAGCAGCTATGATCTGAAAAAAAAAATCCTCTACAATCTTAGCTTCCTTTCTGCTCTGTAGGGAAATGTTTAGGTTGAGATTTTAACCAAGTTGTATTTTAGGTGCTTGTTTTAGCCTCTGAGAAAATAGTCACTGTTTGTACCACTAAGTTTTGTATACATAAAAACTATGAAATATAAAGTTCTTAGAACCTAAGAGATATCTGTGTTAGCTATTATCAGACTCATTAAGTTACTAAAAGTAACTTTAAAAACGAGATATTTCAATCTTAATGAGGATGCTGAGAGTTACTTTGTTTATATCCTTAATAGCATTTGTGGTTCAAACAATAACTCAACTATTTATAAACTATATAATAAATATTATATATAGAAGTTTATAACTATAATAACCTTGACTATTTTGTGTGACTATGCACATACAAAACTCATGTTATAAATAAAAGGAGATAAACCTATCCTCTCTGTCAGAATTTTCATGGAAAATGTCTCCATTAGCCCTTAACTTCATAGCTTCCACATTGAGATGGGGGGAAAAAAGATCATTCTCATTATTATTCTAATGTTTCACTCCTATTATTTTAACCAACCTAAAAATAAGCATGTAAGGCTAAATGATAGGACTTTCTTCATTCCTTGGATGACAGAAAAGGTACAAAACTCACAGATCTTCACATTTTTGCCCAAGGGTAATTTTAGACACTAAAAGTCGGTCTTACTTTTATGTTGCCTTTAGTTGAGCATAGTCAAGCATCAGGAAAGTTTTTGTTGGGTAGGGGTACTCATATCTTCATCATTATTAAGGCTAACCTATAGCATAGTACTTTTGTCCATTAAGGTAAAACTTTCCTTATTTAACTAAAATACTCATTTCAAGAAATTCTTAGTGTAATCTACTTCAAAACATGGTCATGTGAACATCTTAATGCATACCCCCTCATGCCCAGGAGGGTCACTGCAGATTTTTGAAGATGTTAGATATTCAAAGAAGGAAATCTGTCAGATGAAGTTTTTGCTTATAGTATCAGTTCAGTGGTCATTGTTTTTGTCACAATTTAACTGTTCATATAATTATAGAATATTGGAACTTAGAATTTAATAAGTCATAGAATTTAAACTTTATCACCATACAGACTAAAAAATAAGAACTAAAGTCCAACAAGGTTAAATATTTGTTATAGGTCACAGAGCCAACGTATGCCACATGCTCAAATCACTACATTTTTGTCCAACAAATAGTTTTATGATGGAGAGAGCACTTTACAAGGTACTAAAAAGGGAAAGAAATGTGACTAAAGAATCGATGTGCCCTAAAGGCACCCTTCTCAAACTCTAACATATCAGTATTTAGTGCTTTGTATGATCTCCAAATGCTTGGGGCTTGTGTATTCAAAGAATATGAAGAACATCCTCAAACTGGACTACTTAGTAAAAGTTAGAGTTTAAAATCTAAGTTGGACACCTAGCTATGGAGAAAGAGAAGGAATATGAACAAATTTTAGATTTTTGCCTGAAGTGATGTTTTTAAATAAAGTATATATGATAGCTTGTGACCTGGAAAAAAGTATAATTTGGTTGGCTCAGGAGGTTCATTTTAAGCTAAAATTATGTCATGGTCTGATGCTTTTAAATTAAACTTTTACTACTTAGCCATGTAAAGTGTTTGATTTCTGAAAGGACTCTATAATCAAGTAATTAACAAAAAGCGCAAGGACATTTATAAAATATGGAGAAAAAGGAATGTGGCAGACTTTAATCCCTTTCCAATAGGAAGAATTTTTTCTAGACTTAGTTTAAATTAAGAATTTTTTCTTTTTGAGAGAACAAAAAGATAACTTCTCTCTCCTGTTACATATAGGGGGGGAAATCATAAAGTAAAACAAAATGGCCACAGCAATATAAATAAAATAATAAAATAAATTAAGTATATATTGCTACGTGGATGTAAATATGAGTCTATGTCATTGCACACCTTGGGTTAAAAAACTTCATGGTTACCATTATCAAGGATGTGATTTGTGAGCTCTCAGGCAACTGAATCCTACAATATTGAGGACTAGAGAGAGCTGAGTGAGTAATTCCGTACTTGGTTTTACTTTCATATAGAAGGCATAAAGCACACCTTTAAAATGTGGGCATACATATATTATCCTAGCCAGCATTTTTCTCCATAAGACTCATAAAACTGGTGGAACTCACTCCTCACACTGAAACAGGCAAGCTAAGGTGGCCGCCTACTTCATTTCCCACATTCACTTGAAGTTCTTTATAGTTTCAGTTGCCTTCTGGTTTCTCGTGCCTTATTTCTATATGAAATGCTACTTAAGCTTTAGTCATCGGCTCTGCTTGTCGCAGAAAGAAACTCTCAAATGCAGCCTTCATTTAAAATGGCATTATGCAATTTGGGGGCTCTCAAATATTTCTGAGTTTAAGGTGTGGTTGAGAAGGGAAAAAACAATGATACTGCTTTCATACCCAGTCATTTCTTATTCCTCTGTCTCAGAGTTCAGTTAATACCTGAAATAGTGGGACTAGACAGATGCCTCAGCATTTAAGAGTACTTGCTGCTCTTGCAGAGGACCTAGATAATATTATTAGGAAGCACATGGTAGCTCACAACCATCCTAGTTCCAAAGGATCTGGCGTCCACACCTGGCTTCTGCTGGCATTGGGAACAAACACACAGTGCATTTCCATGCAAGCATACACTCATATATGTAAAATAAAACATGTCTGCCCAAATGTAAGCTGAAGAAGGAGAACACCAATAAGCATGTCAAACTGGAAGGGGAAAAAAATCATGAAGATTCAACACTACACAAAAAACTACAGGCAACTGAGTGAAGCTGGGAGTGGGAGAGGGAGAGGGAGAGTTATTTTCCAATTGGTTGTCCAGTCCCAAATAGTCAGCCCTGAAAACATCCATACGATTAGCATATGGAATAAACAAGTATATGAGCTTGGAGCAGAAATGGAAGCAGAAGCCATGGAAGGATTCTGTTTATTGGCTTGCTTTTCCTAGATTACTCAGCCTGCCTTTTTATATAGTCAAGACTACCTGCCAGGAATGGCATCACCCACACTAGACAGGGTCCTCCCTTTCAGTCACCTACTTCAGTCACCAATTAAGAAAATGCACTACAGACATGCCTATAAGTAAACCTTGTGGAGGCATTTTCTTTCTCTTCCCAAATAACTCTAACTTGTGTCAAGCTGACAAAAAACTAGCAGCACAAGTGACCTCACACTGTTAACTCTACAACCATCTATTTATTCTCACAAATAACAACAATAAAAATACTTTCCAAGTTTACTTCCCTAGGAAACTAACATCCTCAAGAGAATCTTTCAGAATTAATTATTCATTTTACAGTAAGAATTATTGTTGATTAATTGAACAATATTTGGATACATGGAGACTTGTGACTATATTTCGAATTTTGTTTTAATAGAACTCATTGCTTTCCCTGACTCTTCTTTAGGAAGATGCCTCACTTCTGGAAGACAGAATAGCAGATGAGTGGAGAAATGTCTGTAGCAACTAAATGAGACATCCATTCTGGTTTTTTTTCCCAGAATGTCCGAAATACTGAGCTTAATGACATGGATCAGATAACAGAATAATGTGGTCTGGTTCTCAAGGAGTTTATCATGCAGCTATGGCTACATTCAAGCATATTAACAACTGGCCCAGGAAGAATGAACTAAAGACAGAAATAAAGTTAAATCCA
Organism: Lophiomys imhausi; assembly: GCA_907164525.1. NCBI lineage: Eukaryota > Metazoa > Chordata > Mammalia > Rodentia > Muridae > Lophiomys > Lophiomys imhausi. The sequence goes on along the minus strand of CAJQZJ010032178.1, from coordinate 2,784,756 downwards.
AATAGTAACCAAAAAACAGAATGTGGAGGAGATAACTAAGTGGTACTATAGTGAGAATTTTCTCAGAAGGAGAAAATCAGTAAAGTTTTATAGAGTTAGGAAATGATTTCTGCAGCAGAAAATGAAAACTTTAAGAGAGCTGAAGCAAATGTGTTGGGGAAAGAAATTCAGTCATTTTGCATAAATGATTCAGAATAGAATCTATGGGCAATCTGTGGTCAATTACTATTATTTTTATGTTGAATTTGGTTTGGTGTATATCAGAATTAACTCCTTTGCATAAGCTTCATAATGCTAGATGCTTAGATACAATGATCCAAAATGGAATGCTGACATCTGAGGTCTGAATCTCAAGTTGCGACCAAGCTGTTTTGATAACAGTCTAACCTCTAAAGCTAAAAGACCCAGAATAAAATACAGTGGAGAGAGATGCTTCCTTCCTAAGGAAAAACATTTTTTTGCCCCTTTGTCAGCCTACTCTTTTAAAGTCTCTATCCTTCCATCACTTCCTAGATAGTTCTTACCCATACACTGTGAATAACTATAAGCAGGAGAAAGTTATCCTCAAATATTCTTGATCTGCTACAGTTTATTTTGTGTCCTCAAAAGGCTCCCTTCTCTCTCTCTGTTGGCCATTTCTCTGCTCTCCAGTCAACTGAGTAGAGTGAGCCCAGTCTTGATGGCAACAGACTCTTTCTCACATGGCTTAGAAATCTAAACCAGAGATCAGCAACCCTTTTCTGATGGAGGACCAGACAGTAAGCAGATATATGCTGTTGCAAAAATTCATATCTTCCATTGTAATATGAACAGAACTATAAACAATATAAAATAATGAGCTCGGTTATGTTCCAAATAAATTCTGGAACTGAACACTGAAATTTGAGCAGCATAAAATCACATCATGTGATAATACTGTCCCCTAGAGTTGTCTTCAATCTTCTAAAAAACATAAGTGCTTAGGATGTATCTCTATTGGTAGAGTGCTCAAGTGGCATGTGTGTTCTATCCAAGTATCACATGAAACTAATATGGTGACCCATCCCTACAATCCTAGTGCTAAGCAGGTAGAGATATGAGGCTCATAAGCTCAAGGTCATTCTTAACTACATAGTAAATTCTATTCTAGTCTGGTGCATATGAGATTTTGTCTCAAAGGAAAACACCAAGTGAATGTTCTACAATAATAAAATAAAAACAAGTCATTCAAAATTTGTAGCTATTGAAAGGGGATTTGGTCCACTAGCTAGTCTGTCAATGCCTGGACTTAAGCATTGAGAAGTGGACTCACTGCACACAGAGCTTTGGACACAATGTATGTATTTCTGTGTAGGAGTTCTGTGCACCATTATCCTCTGTCTTCACTGCTGATGTGCTTGCTCCTGCTCTGTTAGTCATCATGGGCTCAGCTTGTTTTGACCATCTCTGTCTGCTGCGAATACTGCATTATGTGTTGCTTGTTTAACTCTGCAGCTAGCTTGTGATACAGCTAAGAATAACATACTGGGATAAAGCACCATCTATGAGTATACATTTTAAAGTGTATGAGGCAGGAATCAACTAGTAGAGTAATCTACCATTTTTAATATTTATGCATGATTTTCTTTTTTTGTTAAATAACAAACATTTATTGGTGTCTATTACGGTAGAAAAAAAAAGTTCCTACTCCGGATGTTCATGGCCCAATTGTTAAATAGAACATACTAGAATATACCTAAGGTGAACACACACCCGACCCAGATTTTCCCCAATTTTTAAAATTGCCAATTCTGCCTCTTAACGAAAGGCCATCATCTTCTGGGTGCAGTTGATCTGCCTGGACTTTCTTCTGCTCCCCATGGGGTAGCCCAAGTTGAAGTCATCTTTCAGATAGATGTTAATGGTATTCTTTGAGTGACAGCTGAAGACAAAGGTATAGGCAACAAAAACAAAAATCACAATTTTATATTTTCTCACAAAACTTTTCATCAGGTTCTTGTCTGTTTCCTTTTGTTCTTTAGTTTTTCCTTGTTTTTGGTTTTGCTGAGCTGGTTTGAATTCAGGAAGTAAAATGGATATATACATATACATATATACATGCAATAACTTAGTGAAGAGAGAGGCCAAGAATTTGGAGGACAGTGAGGAGGGGTATACAGGAGAATTTGGAGGGAGAAATGTAGCTATATTATAATCTCAAAAATAAAAACCTGACTGCTATGAAAAGGGTATATTTCCCAAATTTTTACTCACATGTGACTGTGTTTCTTGCTATTAATATACTTTTTTCTGATAGCTCTTTCAGTGACTACAGTTTCTTTCTCATTTATATTCTCATCTCTTATGGAGGCAAATTTTTGCAATTCTTCAGTCAAATTTTGCCATTATAATTGGGCATTGCCTTTCAAAGAATAACCACATATAAAAATGAAAGAATCATTCTAACAGGTGTGAGATGGAATCTCAGAGTCGTCTTGAGTTGCATTTCTCTGATGATTAAGGATGTTGAGCATTTCTTCAAGTGTCTCAGCCATTAGGGATTCCTCCTTTGTGAATTCTCTATTTAGCTCTGTCCCCCATTTTTTGATTGGATTATTTGGTTTCTTGGCATTTAATTTCTTGAGTTCTTTGTAGATTTTGGATATTAGCCCTCTGTCAGGTGTGGGGTTGGTGAAAAAGACTAAAAAATAGAAAAAATATAACTAATATATAAAAAATAAATAAAGAATAAAAATTAAAAATAATACATCTATGTCCAAGTTCCCTTTGGTGTGTTAGTTGTAGTATCGATACCTTCTACTATATAGCTAAAATCTTACTATAAGTGAATAGATGCCATATGTGTCCTTCTGAGTCTGGGTTAGTTCACTCAGGATGAGCTTTTCTAGTTCCATCCATTTGGCTGCAAATTGCATAATTTCATTGTTTCTGATAGCTGAATAATATTCCATTGTATAGATGTACCACAGTTTTTTGACCCATTCTTCGGTTGAGGGACATCTGGGTTGTTTCCAGTTTCTAGCTATTACAAATAAGGCTGCTATAAACATAGATGAGGAAACTTCCTTATGATTCCGTGAAGAGGCATTGTATGCTTATTGGTTTGTTTATTTATTAATTCTCTCTCCCGGGCAACGAGACACTTTTCACTGATGGTACTGCTTCGTAGATCCACAATGAATGAAGAGGCTCTTGGCCCTCATACGACCTCTCAACTGAGATGAAGGACTGTTATATAAGGACACCTCACCCCAGAGAAATGGGATGGAAGGGTTAGGAGGTAAAGAAAAAAAAATGAAATGTGATGTTTCGGCCTTTTACTACTAATTGTCATAAACTGTTTAGGATAATTAAGAAATGCAAACTAATGGTTATGCAAGCCGGTCATTCAGTTAGGTACTATGACAGCCTATTATAGTTACTTTCTAAGCTAATCAGAAATAAACCGGCAAGAGACAAGCAACATCTGCTTATCCTAATATAAGAGATAGATAGGGCCTCTTCAAAAACCTCAAGAGATCTGCAGAATATGGCATTCAAAAATGTTTTCGTAACTTTAGATTTTTTTATATCAAGACATATCAACTCCTGACAGCACCCCCTATTCTCCTCCAAGTAGAAGATGAGCATCGAAGAATCTCCAGTGGGAGATGATTGAATTAGTCGCAAGCCTATCTCTTGGTACAAAAAGCCCCTTGCCCCAACTGTAGACAGAATGCTGTCCAAAAAGGACAAAACCTGGAAGCAGGTAAGTCAACAGCCTAGCTCTGCCAAGACAGGGTAGGTAAGTCCTTCATAACCCCTGCTCTACAATCAATGTCTGTCAGAGAAACGGGACCAAATGACTGAAGATCGATGCTGTAATGTATGGAGAGAAAATGGGAACTGTCCAGGCAGCCACAGGTATGTTATTTCTTAGTTTGGGAAGCTGCAGGTCCTGTACTCCTATAAAATCAGATATATTTCTCCCTCTCAGGTCTCTGAGGTGGTTGAAGAACAGATAGCCAGAGTCTCATAATTTAATTGTGAGTTGTTTAGGAGTCAAGAGAGTGTTATAGATCTAAGAAAATACTTTTAAAATTGTGTTGCAAGTTAGTATGAATGTTGAGTCAGATATAGACCTTTAAACTCATGGAGATGTTTAGATAGTAGAATGTTAAAGTCAGGTACCAAATACATATGGACTGGTCATTGGGAATGTACGTTAAGCCATATAACCCTCATAACTGTGGCCTAATTACCTCTGTTGCACATATGGACTGGTCATTGGGAATGTACGTTAAGCCATATAACCCTCATAACTGTGGCCTAATTACCTCTGTTGCACTGTATTGTATTTATTATTATAAGAGAAAGAGCCATTTGTTGGACTGAAAGGGGAAACTGTAGGGGGAAATAAGATATACCTTAAACTTAAAAGAAAAAAAAATGGGAAGAGGATGGGGGGTTGAGGGTGGGAGGGTGGGACTGGAGGGGGAATAGGGAGGGGACTGCGATTGAGATGTAACTTGAAGAAATAAAAAATAAAGGAAAAAAAAGAGAAAAAAAATGAAAGAATCATTTATAACTACAGTTCATATCTTAATATCAATACAAGTAAAAGTAGGTTAATAGCAATAATAAGAGCAAATAATTTTGACCCAGGCATATGACTGAATCTATGCATATATCTATGCATATATATATATATATATATATTCATCTTCCCATCATCACTATTCCTTAAAAGAAATATTTTATGGAAAAATAAACTGACTCCTAGAGAAAATATACAATTTACTTTTGGCTCCTTGCTAATAAGTGGCAGAGAAAGAATCAAGCTCAGGTCATCAGACTCAGAAGCTTACATTTTAACAATTAAGATCAGAGACAACTAACCTAGGCCCATGGGATTCACAGAGACTGAAGCACCAATCAAAGAGCATGTATGAACTGGACCTAGGCCCCCTACACATATGTAACCAATGAACAGATTGGTCATTATGTGGGTCCCCCAGCAAGTTGAGTGAGGACTGTCTCTGACATGTACTCTGATGTCTGCCTTTCGACCACTTCCCCCTAACTGGACTGTGGTGCATGCCCTCAATAGAAGAGAATGCACTCAGTCCTAATGAGACTTCAGGGACTAGGGTAGGATGGTACAGGGCGGGAGCTTCCTTTTTCTGAGGAGAAGAGGAGGGATAAAGGGGTGGGAGGGACACAGAGAATGGGAAGGAGGGGCCTATGATCCGCATGTAAAATGAATAAATAAACTTAATTTTTAAAAAGATCATCAAAAATTAATAACAAAAATTGATAATAAAAGAAAAAAGAAGGGAAATAAAGGGGGGCAGAGTAAATCTAAGAGTTAAAGTAGAAAAAAATCATTGAGAATCACTGATTTGACAAAAGTGTCTGGGGTGTGTGTATGTTTATGTGTTCATGAGAGACGGGGGGCATATATATTTATCAATGTAGAAGAGCATGGTGTATGTGCCACCACCATACCCATATGGAAGTAAGAGGGTAATGCTGGACCTCAGTCCTCCTCTTGCACCTTGTTTGAGTAGAGTCTCATGTTTGCCTCTGTATAAATCAAGTTAGCTGCCCCATGGCCTTCCTGTTTCTACTGCCCACCTCGCCATGGGAGCACTGGGGTTAGAGATGTGAGCTACCATGTCCAGTATACATGGATTACCTACTGATCCACCTCCTCACACCCAGCCTCCTTGTCCATGGCTTTATGGAGCGGCAAATGATTTCAACTCCTTTGTTTTTCTCTATAACCACTTTGCTATTTATGATTCCCATGCTGTTGCCTAGTTCTATATTTATGTAGTCCCATACTTAAATACCACCTTTCTTCTCATCCTTATTGACAGAAAAGTACTTCTAAGGCCTTGAACCTTCTAAGCTCTCTTTGATTACTTAAAGTCTGTACTATTTAAGCAAAATCAAAGCCTATCAAAACATATATTTTCTGCCTAATGTGGATTGAAATGCATGATTCCCTGTGAATGCAAGGGTTACAATAATGTAATCCATTGGTATGGGGCTTCCTTCAGATGAATAAGTTCATTTCCTGCAGAATTGTAATCAGCATGGCTATCTTCTTTAATAACAGTCAAACCAGAATGAAAGTGACCTCAAGCATGTTGATACAGGACAGATTCCGCATTAGTGACAAGAGCACTTGACTCACGCCAATCTCTGTGGCTTATTGCCTCTGATTGAAAGGACCCTTAGGTGTCCTTTTTCCCAGCTCTGAAAGGAAGCTTCTCCCAATATAAATCATGGAGGCTAATGGCAGGTAACTGAGCAGAAACAATCAATTGTTAATGCCTAATAAATAATGAAAATAAACAATAAAACTTCATGTGGTTTGTTCTTCATTCTTGCAAGAGTAAACAGTATTGTTCATCAAGGCTCTGTGAGTCTTTGTAGCATACATACCTTTATTCTGTAACTTGCACTTGAAAATCAGATTTTATTGATTGACTGGTTAGAAAAAAGAATTCATAGTATACACTTTGTAACTTTACTCAAGTTGAATTAAAACTAAGAAGTCTAGGGCATATAAAATCAGTATCATAGAGCACAAGAATGTTAAGTTTCTATAATATAAATGCATAGTATATAAGTACATACATTTGTTTACATATCAAGTACAGGCCTATCTACAACATAAGTTGTGATCAAAGTGCACAAAATAATAAACTATAGTTTAATATACTAAAATTAACATTAATATCTTATATTGGCATGCAATATCAATAAACCATTTTAGTATATATTATTGTATGCCTTAGAATAATTACTTGTATCATAATTGAATTATGTGATTGATTCTAAAATCATATAATTACAATTCTGATTATCGTAACAAAGAAGAATAAAATTTAAACTATTAAGTTATTACAAGTATATATTACTATTAAGTCTCAGGAAAGAATCTAAGAATTAATATCTGGACAATAATCTCACTGTTTTTCTCCTAGGTTACAGGTATCTCTGAGAATAAATAATTCAGGAACATCCAAACATTACAGAATGAGACAAACTTACCTCAGACTAACTGGACTCCAGAGACTCTGCTCCATTTCTTTCTTCATCAATACAATTCTCTGTTTATTCTTTGTAGGGAAATTAGCAGGCTTATTCAAGTTTATAAAATTAAAACTTTCAAGAGAAACAAAATAAAGAATTTGTGAGAATAAAGGACAAAGAGGAAACAATAATATGACAGAATCTGGTAGGCAGAAATATAAAATCTATCACTGGATTAGATGGTTACCTATGTAGATATTGGTTATGAATGAAAAAATTATATATAGTACAATAATGGATATTCTACTGTTATAATAACAAAATTCAAAATCAGCAGAAAATTATTTTAAAATCACTACTGCAATGTGTAACACTGGACTAGAGAGATGGCCTAGTGGGTAAGAGTGCTTGCTGTTCTTTCAGAGGACCTGAGTTGAGTTTCCAGCATACATGTCAAGCAGTTCACAACCACCTGCCCCTCCTTCTCCAGGGAATCCACTGACTTCTTCTGACCTCTGCAAGGTTCCATACACACTTGGCATAGACTCAAACAGATGCATACACATAAGTAAAAATAAATCTGTTTTTATGAAGAATAAACTGGTTGGTGGTAGTGAAAGTCTTCAATCCAACACTTGAGAGGCAGAGACAGCTGGATACAGAGGGACTTCTAGGACAGCCAGAGACACAGAGAAACTAACCTCTCTCTCTCTCTCTCTCTCTCTCTCTCTCTCTCTCTCTCTCTCTCTCCCTCTCTGTCTCTCTTTCTCTCTCTCTCTCAAGAAATTAAAACCTAAATTAAAAAGAAGGTAGCAATAACATACCTTAAGAAGATGGGGTAGTATCTTATTAACTTTTTAGTGGGATAAATCCTCAATAGAAAGCAATAACATGTACTGTAAACACATAAAACTCATGTATAACATCAAGATGACAGTAAAGAATGCCATTCAAAAGTTCAAAATAAATAACATGCTTGAAGCAGAGATTTTTGCAAGTCAATTTGAGCCAGAGTTTTTAAGTAAACTACAGACAACGTGGGGATGGGGAAATGGCTTAGCTGTTAAATGTGCTTGAGGTGTCATTGAGGACCTGATTTTGATCCCCAACATCTCTTTAAGAAGACCCGATGTGATTGTGCGCACATCTGTAACTCCAGAGCTCTGGGAGGCACAGGCAGAGGATCAGTGGGGATTACTGCCTGCCAGCCTAACTCCAGGGTCAGTGAAGACTCTCTGTCATGGACATAGGTGGAATGTGACAGAGCGGGACACCCAGCATCCTTCTTTTGTGTCTGCAAACACACCCGGCAGACACACATGTGCATATGTGTACACCTCACACACATTGCTTTGAATGTGAAATAGCCTCTGCCTCCGTTGGCTCCTGCATTGAACACTTGGTCCCCTGTAGTGGAACTAATGCTTGAGGTGCTGGAAACTGAGAGGAAGGTCTTAGCTGAACTAAGTAGGACACCCTGGTTGCCTTTCAGTGTTACACTTAGTTTCCCTAAGCTTCCTTTTTACCATAACAAGAGTAGCCTCTTCTACATGATCTGATGCCATGATGTTCTCACCTCAGGCCCAGAATCACTAAAGAACTGTGGACTAGAGATTGAAAACTCTGACAGTGTGTGTTTTAATAATCTGTCCCTTTAAATTGTCTTTTTTTGAGAATTTGGTCACACTGAGGACAAAACTGACTAAAGTATCCCCCATGACTTCATGTGGCTTAAACACTTGCTATCTTGTTGAGCTGCTAAACCTTCTAAGATGTAGAGCTTACTATGAAATTCGTAAGTGGCAAACATGCCCTTGGTGTCATTGACACAGTATTCTTGGAACCCCAGTGAGAACTCAGCCTGTGACTTTGGCCTCCTCTCTTGCAGTATGGTCTCTCACTCCCACACATATATTTCCTCCATGACTACACCTGCTGTGAAATGAAAAAGCCATGGAAGACACACTGGAGCTAGAGACACATTGTGAGAAGTTCTAGCCTCCAAAACTGAGAGATGAATGAGTTCTATTTTTTATAAATATGTCATATTATAGTAACAGGAAATAGGCAGTTAGTGTATTTGCATGAAAATTTTACTCCTGAGCTGCAGGACTGAAAAACTAAACTACAAAAAAAAAAAAAAAAAGAAAAAGAAACCTAAATCTGAGACACTCTTAAAGGGGTTACATTCACTAGATTGTCTTTAATCCTCACAATACAACTTGAAGACAGTCAACCTATGCTATAAAGAAAGCAAGATTTGAAGAAAACTTATCTTTTAAATGGCAAAGTAGAGACATGAACCTGCCTGTGTCTCTGTGTTCATTCCTCTCACTATCTCACCTTTGTAAGAAGTATGTGATGGGAGGACTGAGAGAGTCAAGCCAAAGACAAGAGACTTAATCCATGGTGAACACTCTCAGAGACAAAGAAGTCACATCTCTAAAGAATAGGTGATAACATCTGCTATCAAAGGGACAGTTTAATTTCCACAATTATGACAGTGTATGTACATCACCTGACCATACAGCAGTGGGAAGAGCCTCAAATCTACATATCTGCTGCAGACTCATATTCATTTTTATTCATGAGCACTATGTGCTAAAGAAAATGGTCACAGAAGATGTTTATAAATTGTGATGCAAGTTAATATGAAAGCTGAGTTAGATATAGAACTTTAAACTCATGGAGATGGTTAGATAGTAGAATGTTAAAGTCAGGTGCCAAATACATATGGACTGGACATTGGGAATGCATGCTAAGCCATATAACTCTCATAATTGTGGCCTATTTATTTCTGTTGTTTTGTATTATATTTATTGTTATAAGAGAAAGAACCATTTGTTGGACTGAAAGGGGGAGCTGTTGGGGGGAAAAAGATATACCTTAAACTAAAAAAAAAAAGGGAAGAGGATGTGGGGTTGAGGGAGAAGAGGGTGGGAGGGTGGGACTGGAGGGGGCAGTAGGGAGGATTTGTGATTGAGATGTAACTTGATGAAATAAAAAATAAATTATTTAAAAAAAAGAAAATGGTCAATCTTATCATTTAAGACAGCTTTACAATACTTCAGTCTTTTCATGTATTTATACCCAGCATGCTTGTTCTACTTTATAGTCCAATATTTTGCTATAATCTGTACAATATTTCCAACTCTTTTAACTGAAACCATTACTAGTGTGACACTTGAAAAGTGATTTGTATTTAATTTTGTGGGAATCCATAAAAAAGTAATCATATAGCTGTACTGGGGAAGATACAGATCTTACTATTTCTCAGTTAATCATAAGTACACAGTACATAACAACTTTTGACCAAAGGCATTGCAACCTGACATGGAAAGGAAGAATGCACAGCTTAGTTCTGCTTACAGTCCAGTTAACTGCTGAAGCAGCAAAGCCTAAATTAAACAGAATAAAGTTGTAGGCGAGAGACTGGCCACAACTAAGTCGAATGGATTATTTTTCATGAAATAATGGCAGTTAACTGAGAAAGCTGTGCTCCATTAAAAAAAACAAATAGATAGGAGCAAGAATTGATTCTCTCTTGCCATTCAGACTGGAGGCATTACGCAGAAGCCACTCGGTGACCTAAAAGAGACCACCACATGTTCTCAAAATCCCGACACACACAGACAGCAGAAATAAAGTCACACAAGAGGCATCTTCCTTTACTACTCTCCATGTTGTTTTGAGACAGTGTCTGTCACTGAACCTAGAGGTCATAGGAGTCTACCTAGACAGCGAGCTCTAGGAATCCTCCTGTCTCTGCCTCCCCAGCACTAGGATTACAGGTGTGTGCCACTGTGCCCAGTTTTTTACACTGTACACTGGTGAGATCTGAGCTCAGGTCTTCACGCTTGCTAAGTAAGCAGCTCACCCATGGAGCCCACTCCCCAGCTTGTTTCCGTGTGTGTGTGTGTGTGTGTGTGTGTGTGTGTGTGTGTGTGTGTGTGTGT
>CAJQZJ010032178.1:2725900-2769822 GCA_907164525.1 Lophiomys imhausi | reverse complement strand
TGTGTGTGTGTGTGTGTGTGTGTGTGTGTGTGTGTGTGTGTGTGTGTAAGGGGGATTGGCTTAGCTCTCATTAAATGCTCACTGTTCCTGACGGCCCTTTTGGTCTACCCTGTGTTAATTATAATGCCATGTCTGTTGAGACACTTAACCCCAACTCTCTCTGAAGGAGTTATTTAAAAAAATGTTAGATATCTCCAAACCCTCAGGTATGGCATAAAAAATTGCTGCTTTAGTAGCACAATGCCCTTCCAGAAAAAGCACAGCTGCCGTTATGGTACATAGCCTGGTACCCATGATCCAGGGGGTGGGTGTCTGAAGGACGACCAGAGCTCAGACAAGCCACATACCTCTACCATCAGGCTTGCAAAAAGGATGCCTTGCTGCATAGGACAGCCACTTTTGTTCTCCATATCTCAGCAAGTCTATCTGCCAGAGAAAACCAGGCCATATACCCCTACTACAGTAGCAAGAGAATCTGAATGTAGTGTTAATAACTACTAACTAGAAACTAAAAAAGAGGGGAGCTGAATATGGATGTTGAGCAAGACAACCTAAATTACCAGCTTTGTTCCTTTGATCAAGTTAAGAAATAAACATTCAGCCTCCCTCAGTTCCTCCATATCCAATTTCTTTTTCCCTGATGCCCTCCAGCAGACCCCCTACAGCTACTTAGGAGGTCTTCCTCCTTTACCCTCATCTCAAGTGGATCACACAAATCTTCTCCTCCAAACGTCCCTTCCCCTAGTCATTGCTTTATTCCAGACCCTAACTCCAGAAGGCATTCACTAGGAACCCTCGGGCCATTCCAACCAGGAAAATAGTTAAGCTAAGTGCAGATCTTCGCCTGTCCCTCCTCTTCCAAATCCAATCTTCCAGTTTTATCCCCAGCTCTGAAGATCACCTGCTGAGATATCATCTTCTCTGTCTTCCATCTCTGTAGGAACACTTAGACCTTTTACCCCAACCTTCCTCTGGACTCATTCTGGTACCTTATCCCCCACCTCCACCAGGCATGGTCTAGGAAGCTCCAGCCAAGCCACCCAGAAAAGTGAGTAGCCGCATAAGGAGGTAAGCTTCAGATCGCCATACATTCTCATCACCATATCCAATGCCCCACTCTCTTTTCCAGCTCTGTACAAGACTTTCTGTTGTGACCTCTACAGAAAGAGTTAGAAGGAAAATTCCTACTTAAAGAAGTTAACCCACCAAAAAACAAAAAACAAAAACCAAACAAACCAAAACATACAAGAAATAAAAAATCCCAAAGCAGCAAATCAACAAAACACACACACACACACACACACACACACACACAGAGAGAGAGAGAGAGAGGTGGGGAGAATCAGCAAACATTGATCACTGACATCTCTCACAGCAATGGTCCCAATTTCCGAATAAAAATACACATACTAACAGAATGGATGAAAAAAATAGGATCCATCCTTATGCTGCATCCAAGAAACAAACAGACAAAGATATACATCACTCCAGGTAAAAGGTGGAAAAAAGATATGCCAGGCAAACAGGCCTAAGAAGCAAGCCAGTGTAGCCATTTTAATAACTGATAAAAATAGACTTTAAACCAAAAACTAATCAGAAGAGATAGGGAAGAACATTATATACACATCAAAGGAAAAAGCCACCAAGAAGATGTTTTAATTCTTGGCATATGCCCCAAACACAAGGGCACCAAAGTTTGTAAAAGAAACACTGCTACAGCTTAAATGACATATTGACACTCACACACTGATAGTGGGTGACTATAATACCCCACTTTCACCAATAGACACATCATCCCAACAAAAACTAAACAGAGGAATAAATGGTGGAGCTAACTGTTGTTATAAACAAAGTTGACCTAACATATTTACAAAAGATTTCACCAAAACACAAAAGAATATTTTTTCTTCTCAGCACATTATGAAACTTTCCCCAAAACTGACCACATAGTCAGGCACAAAACAATTCTCAAGAGATACAAGTAATCTTAAATAACACTCTGCATCCTATCTGAGCACCACAGATTAAAACTGGATGTCAATAACAACAGAAACAACAGAACTCTTGGAAACTGACGAATCCTATACTTAATAAAAGATGGATCATTTTCTAGAAATTAAGGACTTTCTGGAATTGAGTGAAAAAGAATACATAACATATACAAATGTATGAAATGCAATGAATACTGTTCTAAGCGCCAAGTTCATAACACTAAGTGCTTACATAAAAAAATGGAGAGATCTCATACTGTTAACTTGACAGCATGTCTGTCAGTTCTACAATGAAAAGAAGACATCACACCCAAGAGGAGTAGTAAACACCAAGAAATAAACTCAGGTTGAAATTAATAAAACAGAAAACAAACACAAAAATATTTTTAAAAATCAATGAAATGAAGAATTGATTTTTGAGAATTTCAATAAAATTGACACTTATCCAAATTAATTAAAAGGAAGACAGATAATATTCAAGTTAACAAAATTAGAAATGAAAATAGGGATGTAATAAAAGACATTGAGGAAATCCAGAGAATCATAAGGACATACTTTAAAAACCTATACTCTATCCAATTAAAAATCTAAAAGAAATGTATAATTTTCTACATTCATACCACTGAAAAAAGTTAAATCAAGATCAGATAAGCAATTTAAACAGACCTATATATCCTAATGAAAAAGAAGCCATAATTATGTCTCCCAATTTTGAAAAAATCCAGGGCCACATGGTTTTAGCACAGAATTCTAACAGACTTTCAAAGAAGATTTAATGCCAATATTCTAAAATTATATCACAAAGTAAAAGCAGAATGAATATTGTCTAATTCATTTTCTGAAGCCAGTTACCCTGTTACCTAAACTATATAAAAATCCAACAAAGGAGAAGAGTAGAGTTCATCCCAGAGACACAAGAAAACCACATGATCATCTCATTAGATGCCAAAACAGCCTTTGACAAAAGCTAACACCTCTTCATGATAAAAGTCTTGGAGAAATTAGGGATACAAGGGACATACCTAAACATAACTGGCAATTTACAGCAAGCCAATAGCCAAAATCAAATTAAATGTAAAGAAATTCTCACACTAAAATCAGGAACAAGACAAGACTGTCCAGTCTCTCCATATATTTTCAATATAGGACTTGAAATCTTAGAGCAATAAGATAAAGAAGGAGATGAATTGGAAAGAAGTCAAAGTATCTTTATTTTCAGTTGATATGATATTATACATGAGAGATCCTAAAAATTCCACCAGCTGATAAACATTTTCAGCAAAGGAGATGGATACAAAATTAACTGACAGAAATAAGTAGCCATTCTATACAAAAATGACAATTGGTCTGAGAAAGAAGTTAGGGAAACAGTACCTTTCACAATAGCCTCAAATAACTTAAAATACCTTGGAGTGACTCTAACCAAACTGAAAGACCCGTGTAATAAAAGTTTTAGGATATTGAAAAAAAAGAAATTGAGGAAGACAACAGAAGTTGGAAAGATCTCCTATACTCATGGATCAGTAGGATTGATATAGTAAAATAGCCATCCTGAAAAAAGAAAAAAACAATCTACAGATTCAACAAAATTCCCATCAAAATCTCAACACAGTTCCTTACAGGTCTCAAATGAACAATTTACAGCTTTATGTAGAAGCAGAAAAACCTAGGAGAGCTTAAGCAATCTGGAATGATGAAAGAAATCCTGGAGCTATCACCATCATCAATTTCAAATTTTACCACAGAGCTTTCATAATTAAAACAGCATGGTACTGGCACAAAAACAGACTCACTGTGTATTTGGTTCCAGGATATGGATATAAATTCACACACCTACAGGTGTCTAATTTTTATAAAGAAGATAAAAATATACCCTGAAAATAAGACAGCATCGTCAACAATTGATGCTGGTCAAACTAGATGGTTGCATATAAAAGACCAGCTATCAAGCAGCATAAAACTCAATTCCAAATGGATAAAAGACTCCAGCATAAAATCACATACGCTGAACCTGATAGAAGAGAAAGTGGAAAATAGCTTGAACTAATTTGCACAGGAAAAGGCTTTCTGAACGGAATACCATTAGAACAGGCACCAACATCAGCAATTAAAAAATGGGACCTCAGGAATTTGAAAAGCCTGTCTAAGGCAAAGGATATAATCTTTCACAAAAAGCAGCAGTCTATTGTGGGGTCCTGTGGGTCTCCTCTTTTCCTCATGACTATTGGGCACCTGTACATGTAATCGAGGGAGCAGAAGATGGGGAATAGGGTTTGGGCAGCCACAAGTACAAAGGGTTAACAAATTGGGATCAGTTGCAGACAGGCAGAACTATTTTACTGGGGTGAATGAAGGTTATATAGAACTTTGGGGTATGGGGGCGTCCAGAGAGAACCCAAATCTTTGGCTGTAGCTAGGATTGCCACGGATGCTTCATTTACATTTGTAGCATGGTCCTATCATATGAAGGGGGGACACAGAACCTAATTGTCTTTATGGGAAGCAAGGGCGAGTGAGAATGTTAGCAAGGAACTGCGCCAAAGGACACTCTCCAGATGTGGTTAGAGGCATTCCATGAATCCCAGGTGTTCCCTGAACTGGTTCTGATCAGGAAAAGGGAAGTTAAACCTGTAACTTCATGACATCCCTCAGGTAAAGAGTGTGGTGGTCAGGTTCCCTAGATCAGGCAGAGAGAAGAAAGCCCTGCAGAGAAAGGGAGTCCACCATTCAGTGTAAAACTCTAGGCTATTCAGACATGGCAGACTACAACCTTAATAGTGAGGTCCAACAGTCTACAGAATGGAAAAAGATTGTTATCACCTACACACCCAATAGAGGACTGATATCCAAAATATATAAAGAACTCAAAAAACTAGATATCAAGAAAGTTAATAAACTAAATTTAAAATGAGCTAAAGATCTAAACAGAAAATTCTCAAAAGAAACTCAAATGCCCTAGAAACACGGCAAGAAATGGTCAGCATCCACAGTCAGCAGGGAAATGCAAATCAAAACTATTTTGAGACCTTAATCATACACCAGTCAAAATGGCTAAGATTAATAACACAAGTGATAGCTCATGCTAGCAATGTTGTGGAGTATGAGGAACACTCTCCATTGCTGTTGAGAATGCTAATTTTATACAGCCACTATAGAAATCATTGTAGCAGCTTCTCAGAGAGATCAGAATTGATTTCAGTCTACGGCCAGACATTTTTGTGACTATGTTCATTGCTGGTATATACATAATAACCAGAAATTAGAAACAACCTAGAAGTTCCTCACTCCAGTGCAAGAGGAAGCTCTTAGCCCTCATATGACTGTTGAACTGAGAGGGGCTGATTTGTAGGGACACTCCACATTGGAGGAGTGGGATGGGTAGGAGAGGGATGAGAAGGTGGGAGGATGGAACTTGAAGGGGTGGAAAGAGGTAACTATGATGAAGATGTAACTTGATGTAATAAATAAACATTATAATAAAAAGAAGACGAATGAATAAAGAAAATGTGGTTTATTTGCACAATGGAGTGTTACTAAGGCATAAAAAATGTGAAATCCTGAAATTCACAAGTAAATGGAAGGAACTAGAAAAAAATCATCCTAAGTGGAAACACAGAGACCCATAAATACATGGCAGACTCCCTTTCTCAGCATGGCTTCCTTCTCTCTGCCTGATCTAGGAAACCTGACCACCACACTCTCTACCTGAGGAATGTCATAAAGTTACAGGCTTAACTTCCTTTTCCTGATAAGAACCAGTTCAGGGAACACCTGGAATTCATGGAAATATGGTATGTGTTCACTTATATGTGAGCATTAGCTGTTAAGTCAACATTAAGCAAGTTACAATCTGTAGAATCAGTTTTATAGGTTTAGAGTAAGGGACTGGAAAGGGGCAGATAGGTCTTCCTAGTAAAGGCAAATAGAATAGATAATTATGGATGGACTGAGGGGGACTACTGGAAGAGGAAGATCAAGTGGAGAGGGTGATGAAACAGGAGAGTAAGGAAGGAAATGCAGGGAGAGAAAACTAAAATTAAAAGACATTTGAGTGGTGGTATGGAAACCTAAAACTGCAGAAACTTCTTATAATATGTGTACATATATGAAGGTGATCTAAATGAAATTGACAAATAATGGAGGAGACGGAGCCCAACTGGTCATCTCTTGCCATCAAATGAAGCTTCCAGAACCAGGATAGGGTTGCGTCAAATTGAGTTGTTGTCCAAAGAAGTTCCACAGTAACCCTCAACTAACCCAGGTTGTTATCAAAACTATATTCTCCACAAATGATGCAAAGTCTCCATTGCTGAAGAAAATACATACACAACTGATTAGATTTGCAGAAGTCAAGCTGGTGCCTACAGAGAGCCTTCATCTCCACATGTTGTCATATTTCATACAGAACAGTACTGAAGAAACTTAAAGGAGAAAATCCAACAATAAACCAAATCCAAAAATTTGATCAGCAACACTGCCTTGCCTACAAGACATGCTAGTGCAGTGGTGGCATGAAGCTTATGGGAATAACTAACCAATATCTGATTAGATTATAAGCCCATTTCACAAGATAAACTCATACCTGACAATGCTTTTCTGACCAAAAATCTGAGACTAGATGGCCCAGGGATCTAAGTAAAACCAAATAAGTAATTTTCTAAAAATAAATTAATAATAACCAATGCTTGATTATATTCTACTATGCTCATAGATCAGTGCCTTGCTCAGGCATCATCAAAGAAGCTTCCTCTGCAACAGATAGTAACAAACAGGGACCCACAGTCAGACATTGTACAGAAAATAAGAGACCTTGGAATTCTCAGATATAAAATGGATATCTTCATAGAATCCATTCCCTCAGTGTTCCAGGAACCCTGCTGAAGAGGAGGCAGAAAAAGTGTAAGAGTCAGAGGAATGACAGACACCAAGAAAACAAAGCCCTCCAAATCAACATGACAGA
The DNA here is from genome assembly GCA_907164525.1 of Lophiomys imhausi. NCBI lineage: Eukaryota > Metazoa > Chordata > Mammalia > Rodentia > Muridae > Lophiomys > Lophiomys imhausi. The sequence goes on along the minus strand of CAJQZJ010032178.1, from coordinate 2,762,871 downwards.
CATACAATTGAACTTGCAGAGACTGAGGCAGCATGAAAGGGCCTACAGGAGTCTGTACAGATGAACTTTAAGAGGTGAAAGGAGAAGTGGACACATGCCCCTATCTCTAACCAGAAACTATCTCCAATAGATAACCACTTGCAAAAGAAAATTTAGTTTTCTCCAACAGAAAAGTCTCACAGGAGAAGCAAAATATTCTTAAGGGTAGATTGCATGCCCAGCAGTGGATGGCCATCAGAAAATGAACTTAGAGTCATCTTTAGGTGTTCTTGGCCTTAAAATGTCATATCAGGGCTTTTCCTTTTAGAAAAATTATCTTATTAATTTTAATTTTTATTTATTTTATTTTCTCACTTTACTCTACAGGACTTTTGCATATATATAATGGTTTCCATTTATTGTTTTTATGGGATTCTGGAGAGTACAAATGAGTAGGTGTCTTGTTTCTTGTGTTTTCTCTTGAACTCTTATCCTTCTGTTCATTTGTCTTGTCCAATACCAATGTGTTATTTTGTTTTATTTTATTTATTTTATTATTATTTCTTTGAAGTCTGTTTGTTTTCTAATGAGAGCCAGAATGGGGGTAAATTTGGATGAAAGGGGAGAAGGGAGGAACTGGGAGTAGTAGAGGGAGGGAAAACCATAATCAGGATATATTATGTGAGAAAAAAATCTATTTTCAACACAAAGAGAAAAATGTAGAGCAAAAAATAGAAAAGGTCATGAATATGAGATGGAGATGGGGAAACACAGAGGTAATTAGAGTCGGAAATGAGAGGGTGGAAATAATGTAAATGAATCATGTATGAAATTCTCAAAAGTGAAAATTGTAATTAAAAACAGCAACAAATAAATAAATAAAATTCAGGTGTGTTTATGAACAAATATTTAGTAAGAAAAATAACCTGTCACTTATTAGAAAGAAGCTGAAAAGTAAATTAATCACTAAAACCATGAATATAAATGGAGGGAGTGTAAATATTTCCTCAAAATCAAGTATTGACTTGTCTATTTTATACTAAACATCTGGGGAGTTTGTCTGTTTAGATTTTCCCTTAGAAATAAAAATAACATTTGTTTATCTACTATTGCTTGGACTATGTAACAATACCTACAGGTAAGACAAGTCTTTTACGACCAGATAATCACTGTTAAAGATTAAGAAATCCCTTTCCATACTAAAGGTATATATAAAAGAAATAATAAATCTAAGTTTTAAATAGTGAGAAATTGTTGTGTTCTGCATAAATTACTTAGCAGAAGATGGAGTTGCCTAATGCTTTAAGACAATCATTACTGTCTTCCATAATACAACTTTTAGAGTTGTATTCACTGATAGTCTGTGAATGAATGGATCTTTTGGTGGGCCAACAGTCCCATGTTGAGGGTGCTGGCCAACCACTTTGCATACAATAAAACCAGAACAGCTAAAGCTGTGCTTTAAGAGTGATAAATATGTAACTTCAGTCCTGGTTATTATTAAATTTTAACAGTTTAACAATCATGGTCTGTACTAATGTCTAGGAATGAGCATATTCCTCCTGTTTTCTCATCCCTCTTGTATCTCTCATCATTAAATCCAGGCCCTCTAACCTGCCAAATATGCCGCCAACACCTTAGTTTAAGCAATATCTCCCATTTCCACCAGCACTGACTTCATCAAGGAAATTACCATCTTCCCATTCTGGACCAAACACAATTAGCCTCTTAATCTCATGCCTCAACTATGACTCTTCCTTATAATCACAGCTTTCAGAGGAACAAATCAAAAGGCTCCCTTCTGCCTCTTGGCCTTATTCTGCCAATCCCCAATTTTCAAATGTTGTGTCACTACTTACCTTCGTCACTCAGTGCTCCAGCCATGAGGAAGGTTTTCCATTGCTTCCCAAGTTTTCCACAAATATCACATCCTCTGATATGAAAGTCTCAGGGAAGCCATTGCAGAACATAATCCTCATACAAGGTGTTGGTGATATAGAATCCTTTCATCTGATGAGAAACTTGAAGGTCTCTGTGTTTTAAAAGTGGTTTCAAGGCTGAGAATATTGCTCATTAAGAGAGGTGGCTGTACAAACAGGAAGACCTGATTTGGATGCTCAGAATTCCAGAATGCAGGCGGAGTTGTGTATGTGTCTCCAACTATAGCACTCAGTGACAGAAACAAGCTGATCATGATAGATAGTTCGCTAGCCAGTCTGGCTGAATAAATGAGCTTCCAGCTCAGTGAGAGACCCTCTCTCAAAGGAAGAAGGGGAAACTAATTGAAGATACTTGACAACACCTTTTCTGGATTCCACGGATGTACACAAAGGTGCACACATCCACATCCTCTAGTGCATTCACCACGCACACATCGTTCTACTGCACACTAGCTTTATTATTTCTTTGAGTTGCATGCCAACCCCTTTAACATCAATTATTTTCTATTTGATACTAATGTACTGACGTCCCATTCTGGTAAATAGTCACAACACAGATGTCCCTTATGAATTCAGCTAATTAAATATTAATTGTAACACAGAGATATGATTTAAAAGTTCTCCTTGAGAGCAAAATTAAATTTAATAAAGTTGACATATGTATTGAGAGTAAAAGCTTTGATCAGTAAGAGAAAATAAATCAGAAGACAGATTCCTGTCTCCATGGAATGAATTCCCAATGCTAGTCCTAAATGGGTAGAAGTTGGGGATGTGGAGTACAAAGAAAGCCAGAGAACACCACTTCCTTAAATAAAGACTGAAAATAAAGAAAAGTGAGAGTATTTTCTAATGGATCAGACGTGTAAGCATGGTCTGGGTTTCCTTCCCAAAGAGAAAACCAGGGCCAAGAATAAATCATAGCCAAGTGGAAATGAATCCTAGTCAACTGACTTTATAAAAAGTTATTGCTAGTCTTTGAAAACTAAAGTATGTCATACTGCAAATTATGTATGCTTTGTTTGTTAATTTCAGACTATTTCATATTCAAAGTTGTGATTACCAATTGCTTTTTGGGAAATAGCTAGGGCACAGTGGAAAGAATACTAACTGAGATTTGACATTCAGTAGCTGTATTATCTTTGGCAAGTTATGTTTGTGCTCTATTGTCTAGAATATAAATATAACTATGTATTTCACCAATTTTCGAAAACATTGAATAATATATAAAATGCTTCTCACAATTCCTAGAGCATACATGAAAGATTATAAATGCCATCTTCTTTTCTCTTTTCTCATCACAATGTAGATGTGCAAAAATGAAAGTACAAGAAAAAAGAGAGAAAAGAAAGAAAGAAAGAAAGAAAAAGAAAGATAGATCAATAGGTAGATAGAAAAAGAAACCTGACTATTTTGCACAAATATGAGACAGGACTATGGAATAAAGTCTGAGGAACCCAATAATGACTTATTCACAATGGGATGGCCAAGAATACAGTAGCTTTTCAAGCCATGATGCTGGATGTCTTTGCATTCCCAGGCTTGTGCTGGAAACCGGAAGGATTTCTAGAGGGATGCTGCTTTTCAATCTACATTGGAAGACTGAAGAAGTTGGAATTAATCTCAACCTCAGCAACAGGGTAGAAAAATTTGCTAGCAAGAAGTGAGGGTAGGCAGTCCAAAAGCAAGGAGTCCTTATCTTTATGTGAGTAGTCACTACAAGGTATAGCTCAGATTAAGGGTGGGTCTTCACACTTCAAGTAATCTGGTTAAGAAAACCCCAAACAAACTTGCCTTGCATCTTGAGTTTTAGTTATTTTCATATGTACTCAGCTTGACAACCACCATTCGCCCTCACACCAACTGAACTATCTCCCTAGACCAGTAACATTTTAAATGTTAGTTTTATGTTGCAAAACTTCAGCTCAAAACAAAGCAAATAGAAATAAACGTGAGAAAGAGATGCTTTTAGGGAAAATAGAGGGCAAAGGCAGTTAAAAGAGGTTGGTAATATGAGTACTCAGTGTAAATTATTTGCTTGTATGAAACTGTCACTGAACAAATTTAATTCACAAAACCTTAATTTAAAAACTTTCAGATCAAAGGAAGGGAAACATATATTTATAACAGCAAACATACATCCAGAAGTGCCAATAGGTGTGACCCTCCCACAACTTCATTGTGTATGCTTTTTCACTTATTCCTTATTATTAAAAGAAATTTGTATTTTATTTATTCTTCATTTCCCACAGGTTCTGCCAAAACACAGCTCTTCATATGCCTGCCTTACCCCCTCCCACAACACTCCTGACTGATCTCTGCTCAAAGCCAATATGTTGTTAAATTAAGTGGATAGTGAGAAGCAGGAGCAACGATCCTACAAGTAAAATTTAAATAAATAAATGCATTCCCTTCTCTGGAGAACTTTTCAAGTACGTTAATTCAAAGTAAGAAAGTACACAGTATCACTTATGCAAAAAGTTTTCAACAAAGTCAAAGGCACTGTTCAAAACACAAGCGGCTAAATGGAGGAGAGAAATTTATAGAACAAGTACATAATGTAAAGGGATAGTTGTCATTTGGAAATGGCTTTCTTAAAATGGAGACTGTTTGCACAGAGAAGTAATGAGCAACAACATGCTTGTAATTAGGAGACAGCATGAGATAATCATAAAGGTATTGCATTATAGAAAAACATTGCTAAAAGCAGTTATTAAAATCTATAAAAAAAATCACAAGGTCCAACCCTTCTTGGTGGTTTTATTTGGTAATAAACATAACTCAGAAATAAAGTGTAACTGTATTATTTTTTATTTACAGACACTTCTTATATTTATATTTATTGGTTACCTATAAAACACCTATCTATGAACACTTAATACCTATAACTTTAATTGTTTAATATTCTTAAAATGATATCAATATTCTTAACGTAAGTCCATGCAGGGTAACCTGATTTATGGCAGTCCCAGCAGGCAAGTTCCTTTTAAACCTGGTGTCCGTTGGGCGTAATATTGCCAGTACTCAAGGCCAGTTTATTTCATCCACCGAATTGTGACTAGTTTATAAAGACAGTCTGTTCCAACTGCCAAACTGAGGGCTGCTCAAAGGGCTTTCAAATTCTACTCACCTCACTCATTCTTCTGGGCTCTTTAATGAACTCTCTCTCCAGCAGTCCTGTCTTTCTTAGTGCAACAGACATCCTCTAGCAGCTTGTCTGGCTTCTTCTTTTATCCAACTGATGTCCTCTTGCAGTTTGTCCTTGTTTTTTCCTTTTTTCCTAACTGATTTCCTCTTGGAGTTTGTCTAGATTCTTTGCCACGCCCCTTCAACAGGGCAGTTCTTAGAACTATGCACTCTGTCCATTTCAACAACTAAAGGGACACCAAACTTTATGTGTTTCCAGATGCCAAGCTGAACTGCATAATAATTTACTAAACAGACCTAACTTCTACCACAGTAAAACACAACACAACTGTAATTATTTATTTATTCATTTATTTTTTTATTATCTGCTTCCTAATAGTAGTCTCCCCCTTCCCAGGAGCATGTATTACAGCCCACTTGTGACTTCTATACTAACTCTAGAAGTTGTTTCCAGCTTTTCACCCTGCAACAGGATGTTATTATTTGTGAAGTTTTCACTCAAGAACTGGACAATCAAATACAAAAATGAAATAAAATAAATAAATTGCGATGCAATTTCATAAGGTTATAATTTTCCACTGGGCCACATTTTTAGCTATCCTCAATTACATATAGCCTGAGGGCCATGAGTTAGACATGCAAGAATTTTTAAAGCAATTCAATCTCTTACAGTCTGTGTTACTAGTCGTGAGTTCAATTCTGTAATACAACTGCCCATCCTTAATATGTTACTTTCAAATATTTTCAAATATTTTGAATATTTTCAAAGCTCCCTATCACATTTTGAGGATGGCTTTTTACCTTCCCCAGTATGACATTCCCCAGGGGAGCATCAGCAAATGAGGAACTAAAACATATGCCTGTACCTGTAATCTTCTACAACTCCAAAGCAAAATTTTTCACTTCTCTGAGATGCTGTAAGTGTAGAGAGTGGAGCTACCAATCCTGGGTCTTTTTAGGTCTAATGATGTCTAGAGGCACTTTTTCTTTCGTGGCACAGTCCTGAGTCCATGGACATTTTCCAGTAACAGAGTATTTCTCACACAGTCCATTGGCATAGGCTTTTGAGCTAATATTTCAACTAGATATGGTTCTAAGCATAGGAAAGCTGCAACTGAGGTCCAATTTGACTTCATTTATTCTTTCGGACAGATTCTCCATCTTGTCTCTGTGGCCCTGCCTCCTAATCACACACCTTCCTTTCTCTAAATAATCTCTGGGAGCCCCATTATGTTTGAAATATAATACTACACTCTGAAAGCGTAGACTGGTCCAGCCAGCTGCCAAGGTGATTCAGAATAGTGTGTCACACAAACTATGTTTGTATGGCTGGAAGAAGGTATGGTTCACAAAGCAAGTATTCCAATGTGATCCCTTGAAAATCCAATTGTCTAAAGAAGTATGCCCCCACACTCTTTTTTTTTTCTTTTCTAATAAATAAATTTATTTATTTGTTGCTTCAGGTTACATATTCATCATATTGTCTTCTTTCCCCCTTCCCAGCCACACCCTCCCACCCTCTACCCCACTCCTCTGGAGTGGAGTGTCCCTACATAACAGTCCCTCGCCCCAGTTCAGAAGTCATATGAGGGCCAAGAGCCTCCTCATGCACTGGGGGCCTACAAGGAAGTACCACCAGTGAAAAGTGTCTCATTGCCAGGGAGATAAAACTAAGAAAGAAACAAACAAACAAAATAAAAATAAACTAAAAATTAAAAGTCTATGTCCTTGTTCCCTTTGGTGCATTGGTTGTAGTACAGATATCCTGTACTATGTAGCTAAAATCCTACTATAAGTGAATAGATGCCATGTGCATCCTTCTGAGTCTGGGTTAGCTCACTCAGGATGAGCTTCTCTAGTTCCACCCATTTGGCTGAAAATTGCATAATTTCATTGTTTCTGATAGCTGAGTAGTATTCCATTGTGTAGATGTACCACAGTTTTTTAATCCATTCTTCAGTTGAGGGACATCTGGGTTGCTTCCAGTTTCTAGCTATTACAGATAAGGCTGCTATGAACATAGATGAGGAAATTACCTTATGATTCCATGAGGAGTCAATTGGGTGTATACCCAGAAGTGGTATGGCTGGGTCCTGAGGTAAAGCTATTCCGAGTTTTCTAAGATATCGCCAGACTGACCTCCATAGTGGTTGCACAAGCCTGCACTCCCACCAGCAATGGAGTAGGGTACCCCTTTTTCCACACCCTCACCAGCATGTGCTGTCATTTGAGCTTTTGATCTTAGCCATTCTGACAGGTGTGAGATGGAATCTCAGAGTCGTCTTGAGTTGCATTTCTCTGATGGTTAAGGATGTTGAGCATTTCTTCAAGTGTCTCTCAGCCATTAGAGGTTCCTCCTTTGTGAATTCTCTATTTAGCTCTGTCCCCCATTTTTTGATTGGATTATTTGGTTTCTTGGCATTTAATTTCTTGAGTTCTTTGTAGATTTTGGATATTAGCCCTCTGTCAGATGTGGGGTTGGTGAAGATTTTCTCCCAGTCTGTAGGCTGCTGCTTTGTTCGAATAACATTTGCCTGACTGAAGCTTTTCAGTTACATGAGGTCCAATTTATTATTGTTGGTCTCAGGTCCTGAGCTGTTGGTGTTCTTTTCAGGAAGTTGTCACCTGTGCCGATGAGTTCGAGGGTTTTTCCCACTTTTTCTTCTAGTAGATTTAGTGTGACCTGACCGGCCTTATGTTAAGATCTTTGATCCACTTGGATTAAGTTTTGTTCAAGGTGATAAGTATGGGTCTAATTTCATTCTTTTACAAGTGGACATCCAGTTGGACCAGCACCATTTACTGAAGATGCTGTCCTTTTTCCATTGTGCGGTTTTGGCTTCTTTGTCAAAAATTAGGTGGCCATAGGTGTTTGGGTCCATTTCTGGGACTTCAATTGATTCCATTGATCTACTTGTCTGTTTCTATACCAATATCATGCTGTTTTTACTACTATTGCTCTGTAGTACACTTGAAATCTGGGATGGTGATACCTCCAGATGTTTTGGTTTTTTTGTTGTTTTTTTGTTTTTTTTTTTTTTTGTACAGGATTGATTTAGCTATTCTGAGCTTTTTGTTGTTCCATATGAAATTGAGAATAGCTCTTTCCAGGTCTATAAAGAATTGTGTTGGTATTTTCATAGGAATTGCATTGAATCTATATATTGCTTTTGGTAGGATGGCAATTTTTATTATGTTGATCCTACCTATCCATGAACATGGGAGATCTTTCCATCTTCTAAAGGCCTCTTCAATTTCTTTCTTCAAGGGCTTGAAATTCTTTTGTACAGGTCCTTTACTTGCTTGGTTAGAGTTACCCCCAGGTACTTAATAAAATAGTAGCAAACCGAATTCAAGAACACATCAAGAGTATCATACACCATGATCAAGTAGGCTTCATCCCAGGAATGCAGGGATGGTTCAACATATGAAAGTCAACCAATGTAATTAACCATATAAACAAGATGAAAAAAAAAAACATGATAATCTTGCTAGATGCAGAAAAAGCATTTGACAAAATCCAACACCCCTTCATGCTAGAAGTTCTGGAGAGAACAGGCATAGAAGGACCATACCTAGAAATAATAAAGGCAATATACAGCAAGCCAGTGGCCAACATCAAATTAAATGGGGAGAAACTTGAAGCATTTCCTCTAAACTCAGGGACAAGACAAGGATGCCCACTTTTACCATATCTCTTCAATATAGTACTTGAAGTTCTTGCTAGAGCAATAAGACAACTAAAAGAGATCAAGGGGATACAAATTGGAAACATAGAGGTCAAATTATCCCTATTTGCAGACGATATGATAGTATACATAAGCGACCCCAAAAATTCCACCAGAGGACTCTTACAGCTGATAAACACCTTCAGCAAGGTGGCTGGATACAAAATTAATTCAAAAAATCAGAAGCCCTTCTTTATACAACAAACAAATGGGCTGAGAAAGAAATAAGGGAAACAACCCCCTTCAGAATAGCCCCCGCACTCTTAATAGATATATGGTAGAAAGATAAATAGTAGATGATAGATAGATAGATCATAGATAGTAGTTACATAGATAAATCATAGATAGTAGATACATAGATAGATCATAGATAAATAGATCACAGATACATAGATATACTTAGATATGTATAAACATATTCATTTAACTTAACCTGTAATTAAATAAGATTCACTTTATATTTCACCACATATACATATATTACATATAGATATATATCTATATATAAGCTTAAGGATTTCTCTGCTGTTTTCTCAGATATGTGGTCTAAAAGGAGAAATGAGTTCATCTTATGATTGCCCTCCCTCAAACTCACCAGGAAGAAAGGAAAAGCAACACATTTCTTTTATAAATAAACCTGCAATGAAAGCAGTGTAAAAAGAGCAAGCTTGTATAAGGCTTTTGTATGAGGTACTTAAAATATATATATATATATACATTCTCAAATTTTCCCTATTTCCAGTGTGGCATATAATCATGAGGACACACCATGATAATGTTAGCACTAGAGAATTTGATAGAAATATGTTTTAAAATTTTTTGATAAATTACATTCTAATAAGTCAGTTCAGTACTCCAGGCTGGTAGTGAAATACTAATACATTTCCAAAAGGGGAAAAATTTTAAATTTTTCCCCACAAATGAATTTTCCTCAAAATAGGATAAGCCAAGCATTAATGATAGACTTCAGTTTTGTGAGTGGTTAAAGTATAAAGACAATTTAAATTACATAGTTGATTTAAAATGATACCCAACCACTGCCCCACCCTTACTTGATAAGGGATCTATATGTAGACCAAGTTGCCTATCCTTTATATCTGTATAGCTGTATAGCAGGTTCTAGGTCAAGTCTAAGCTTTTTTTTTTTTTTTTTTTTTTGGTTTTTAGAGACACAGTTTCTCTGTTTAACAGCTCTGGCTGTCCTGGACTCATTTTGTAGACCAGACCTCCCAAGTGCTGGGATTAAAGACGTGCGCTAGCACACCTGGCTAAATCTAAGCTTTTTTCCTTTTTTTTTTTTTTTTTGGTTAGTGTTTCAGTCTCTGTAAGTCTCTAGAGGGCTAGGTTAGTTAGTTCTGTTAATCTTCATGTGTCGATCTTGACCCCTCCAGGTCTCTCTATTCTTCTTCCCTCTCCTATATAGGACTTCCAGAGCTCCACCTAATGTTTGACTGTGTGTCTCAGCATCTGTTTTGATCTTCTGCTGGGTGCAATTTATTGTAGGATAGCTATGCTAGGTTCATATTTCTTTGGGTCTGTGGGTTGTAGGATAGTTATCCTTTACTATATGGCTAACATCCAGTTATAAGTGAATACATTCCAAATGCATCTTTCTGGATCTAGGTAAATTCACTCAGGATGAGCTTTTCTAGTTCCATCCATTTGGTTGCAAATTACATGATTTCCTTGTTTCTGATAGATGAGTAGTATTCCATTGTGTAAATGTACCACAGGTTTGTTAGTTTATATATATATATATATATGTGTGTGTGTGTGTGTGTGTGTGTGTGTGTGTGTGTGTGTGTGTATCCATTCTTAAGTTGAAAGCCATCTGGGTTGTTTCTAGTTTCTAGCAATTACAAATGAAGCTGCTATGAACATAGATGAGCTGACGTCCTTGTGGTTTAGTGAGGATGTATATCCAGAAGTGGTATGGCTGGGTCTCAAGGTAGAGCTATTCTATGTTTTCTAAGGTATTACCAGACTTATTTCCATAGTAGTTGTACAAGTTTGCACTCCCACTACCAATGGAAGAGTGGTCTCCTTTCTCCACAACTTTACCAGCATGTGTTGTCCTTTGAGTTGTTGATCTTAGCCATTCTCACACGTGTGAGATGGAATCTTAGGATTGTCTTGAGTTGCATTTCTCTGATGACTAAGGATGTTGAGTATTTCTTCATGTGTCTCTTGGTCATTAGAGATTCCTCTTTTGTAAATTTTCAATTTAGCTCTGTACCCCATTTTTTGGTTGGATTATTTGGTGTTTAATTTCTTGAGTTCTTTGTAAACAGTCCTTCTTTACACAATTCACAATAGCCACAAATAATTTAAAATACCTGGGGGTAACTCTAGCAAGCAAGTGAAACACCTGTCCAACAAGAACTTCAAGTCCCTGAAGAAATAAATTAAAGAAGATATCAGAAGATGGAAAGATCTCCCATGTTCATAGATAGGTAGGATCAAGATAATATAAATGGTCATCCTCAAGCTTGTCACTGAGCAAGAGAAAACCCTTGCTTCAACTATAGACAGAATGCCATCTGAAAAGGACAAAATTTGGAAACAGGTAAGTCAACAGCCTAGCTCTGCCAAGAAGGGCAAGCAAGTCTTTCATAATTCCTGCTTTACAATCAATGTCTGTCAGAGATACTGGGCCAAAAGTCTGAATATAGATGCTCTAACGTATTGAAACAAATTGGGGACTGTCCAGGCAGCCATTTGTCTGTCGTTTCTTAGTTTTAGAAGCTGCTTACTCTGTACTTCCTGTTTATTCAGATACATTTACCCTTCTCAGGTCTCTGATGTGGTTGAAGACTAGATAGTTATAGTCTCACAGTTAAATTTTAAGTTGTTTAGGAATTAAAACGATGTTCTCAGACTAAGAAGATGTTTTTAAGTTGGTAATGCAAGTTAGGATGGAAACTGAGTTAGGTATAGAACTTTAAATTCATTGAGATAGATAGATAATAGAATATAAATATCAGTTGCCAAATATGTATGAACTGGATATTGGGAATATATATTATACTTTATAATTTTCATAATTGTGGCCTAATTATTCTTATTATTTTGTATTGTATTTATTGTTATAAGAAAAAGAGCTTTTTATTGGACTAAAAGAACAAGGAGTGAAAGATACACCTTACATTAAAAACAAAACAAAAGCAGATAGAAGGGTGAGGGGGAAGAGGGTAGGCAGGTGGGACCAGGAGTCAGAGAGGGGGAATATGATTGAGATGTAACTTGGAGAAATAAATAAATGCTAAAAAATCTATAATTATTAAAACAAACAAAATAATGGCCATCATACCAAAAGCAATATACAAATTCAATACAATTCCTATCAAAATACCAACACAATTATATACAGATCTTGAAAGAACAATTCTAAACTTTATATGGAAAAACAAAAAAAAAACAGAATAGCTAAACCAATCCTGTACAATAAAAAAAAAATCTGGAGGCTTCACCATCCCTGATTTCAAGCTGTACTACAGAGCAATAGTAATAAAAACAGCATGGTACTGATATAGAAACAGGCCAGTTGATCAATGGAATCAAACTGAAGACCCAGAAATAAACCTGCACACCTACAGTCACTTAATTTTTGACAAAGAAGTCAAAACCATACAATGGAAAAAGTAAAGCATCTATGACAAATGGTACTGATCTAACTGGATATCAACATGTAGAAGAAAGCAAATGGACCCATATTCATCACCTTGCACAAAACTTAAGTCCAAGTATATCAAAGACCTAAACATCAAACTGGATACACAAAATATAATAGAAGAGAAATTGGAGAAAAGCCTCAAACTCGTGGCATAGGTGACAACTTCTGGAACAGAACACCGATAGCACAGTCTCTAATACCAACAATCAACAAACAGGACCTTATGAAACTGAAAATCTTCTGTAAGGCAAAGGACACTGTCATTAGAACAAAATGGCAGCCTACAGATTGGGAAAAGATCTTCAATAACCCCACATCCGACAGAAGGCTAACCCAGTTTATGGGTTTATTAATGATGTAAGAAATTCTGGAGATCTGAAAGAGATAAAGGATTAAAAAACTAACAAAATTTAGTCATTATTGTTTTTAATACATAATATCAAAATCATGATCTTTACCCATATTTAAAGGAAAGGCAGCTAAAGGAGTCAACATGACCACACTAGCTTAATTCCAAGCTTTAAATAAAAAAACAAAAACAAAAAACTTGATCTCTTTTTTAAAATATGCTTACAAGTGAGTGTGATCACAAATACAATAGGCCTTTCTGGATATTAGGACAAACTTTTAGCATATTATGATTATGAATGGTATTGATAAAATAGGGACTTCTTAATTAGTTTAATGACTTAATGTTTAAAGATATTTATTTAGAATGGATAGCAATAGAGAGGCTCTGTTAACACTTACTTATTCCTATGTATCAAATATCAAATATAGTTCTGTCAGCTTTCTACTGAAAGGAAGCTTCCTAAATTATCTAATCTTTCCAAGACACCACAGTTAAAGGGTTTTACTTGGTAATGAGAATAGATATCAGTCTGCTTTCCACTTAGACCTATAGGTAATAGTTGGTAACCTTCTAAAAGGAGCAAATGTAAAAAGGAATTCTAACCTCTTTGCCAATCACTACTTTCTTTGCTCCATACAAAAATTGCATTACATCTAGCTGCGATGCTTCTTCTTTCTTCCTGCTGGGCCTCAATGACTTTTGAAAGAATACAAGCAAGAATGATTTCTAAATAAATTCTCTTAACCATAAACTTGAGCTACGACATAGTCTCCTCCTTTGCCGTAGGCAGACAGTCTATCTGTGGAAAGACGAAACCATGTTTCACTGTGGCAGAAAATGCAGCAGTCTGCTATTCCCATCTGTTTCCTGTAGAAAGAAAAAAATATATATCTGTAACACATGGGGCTCAAAGAGCCTGAGGCTCTGTGGAACATGTCCATCTGAAAATTAGAAATGGAACGATATGGCATTAATGCATAGTGTTTCTTTTGCAAACAGTATTGTATATTTTCCTCACCTCTTTCATAGTCCCTATTGATATTCTTCAAAGAAAATTGAGCATAAGTTCACTGATTCAAGTTGAAGAAATTGGTTTTTTCAGTAGCATAGAGTTTTCCTTAGAGTAGGTATTATCCTGTTAGAATAGTAGATACATTTGGTGAGTCTAGAATTACACTTCACATATCCATACATCTATAGAGCTGGGTCATTAAATATGCAGACAATTGAGTTCTATTGAGATGGTAGTTGTTATGACCCTTGATAGCAAACATTGAACTTTAGTCTGTGTAACTTAAGGAAAATAATTCAGTGTTGGAAAGCTATTGAGTTTTCACAGCCTATGAGAAAGAACATAATCTAAACTCAAGTTTAGATCTGCAGGACAGTGACATGCCTGAAGTTCCCATTTACAGAAAATGAATGGATATATGGAATCTTGGCACTAAGTCACATTGTTCACTTAGATTATACCTCCTAGCTTCAAATTCTATAAAACAGAAACCGCTTGAATGGGCTTTAGTTATGACTTTACCTCTTAACAATGGTAAGTGCTGATGGTAGTTTTGAGTTGATGATCAGAATAGGATCTTGTGAATAGAAGGACTGTGAAGGAAAACTATTGCCAGTCCTATTCCTAGAGGGGGAGACAAGGGCTGATAAACATACAACAGCAGAACTTACTACCAGGAAGTTGTTTTTAAAATGGTTCATGCATTTATGGATTGACTATAGTATCTTACTGTAAGTTTCCAGTTGTTAGATGGGGTGATAGGTCCAAAAACACTTCTTTTTACTGTGAGAAATGAGAAATAGATGATATTAGTCCAATGACAGCAGTGTTCGTGCAGTGTTCACCTAGTTCTAAATCTCTAGATCGGCCAGTGGCAACAGCATATACATGTGTAATCTAGTTCTCAGTCTCCTGTCTCATCGTATTGTGTCCCCTGTTTCCATCAAAGTCATTTTAAATGAAATTCTGTAATGTTTATACTTCTCTGTCATTAGTCACTACTACAATCTGCATGTTCATGTTTATATCCTGAAAATGAATATGTTGGAGTTTAATATCCAGTGTAGTTTAATATCCAGTGGAGTTTAATATCCAGTGTAGTACTACCAAGAGGTTGGGATTTTGGGAAGCAGCTAAGTCATAAAGACTGTTCTTTGATTATTTGGATATTCACCCTTATGAAAGAGGTCCTTTTGAGTTCACTTAACCCCATGTGAGAAGACAGTGAAAAGGTACCATCTAGGAAGGAAAGAGAACTCCCCTCCTAGAAGGCCTGGCTGGTCATTGATCATGGAAATGTCAGCCCCCAGCACTGTGAAGAATAAACATACAATGGTTTGGAGTTGTGTGGTATGTTTTTATGGCACCACAAATGAACTGAGATGATTACTCAAGAACTTTATACTTTGTTCACCTTTTCCTTTAAAATGGATTTTATAAGTGTATATGTCTATCTATATACATTCTATTTTCTTTTCAGGTAGTTAAATAACCTGATAAGTTCAGTCACTTCTAGGTATTTATTTGTATAGCTCTTTAGTCATTTCTTATACAACCAAATCATGTTCAAAGAATGACAGTTTGATTATCTTTCTTTCCAATTCTTATACTTTGATTTCTTTATTTTTACTGCATTGACTACAATACCCAAGGCAATGTTTTTTAAGCTTTTCTTCTCCCTTTTATTCTGCAAGCTATAAATATTTAGTGCTTTATTCATTTCACATTTTCTTTTTTTTATTGTTCCTTTTTTAATGTTTATTTATTACTTCAGGTTACATCTCCATCACAATGCCCTCTTTTCACAACTCCCAGAACCGCCCCTCCCATCCTTTACGCCCTATCTCTTCCATCCCACTCTGGAGTGAAGTGTCTCTACATAACAGTCCCCCGTCCAAGTTCAACAATCATATGAGGGCCAAGAGCCTCCTCATACACTGGGAACCTACAAGGCAGCACCACTAGGGCAAAGTGTCTCATTGACAGGAAACAAAGTCTATGTTCATGTTCCCTTTGGTGCATTGGTTGTAGTATAGTTATCCTGTACTACATGGCTAAAGTCCTATTATAAGTGAATAGATTTCATGTGCATCCTTCTGAATCTGGTTAGCTCACTCAGGATGAGCTTCTCTAGTTCCATCCATTTGGCTGCAAATTGCATGATTTCATTGTTTTTGATGGCTGAGTAGTACTCCATTGTGTAGATGTACCACAGTTTTTTTATCCATTCCTCAGTTGAAGGACATCTGGGTTGTTTCCAGTTTCTAGCTATTACAAAAACAGTGAAGCACTGAAAATAGGCATCTGTGTCTTTTCCTCAAATTTAATAGAAAGCTTTTTAGAGCCACCATTCAGAACAATGCTCCTAAGAATTCTTTATGAGGTTAAAGAAATTGGTTTATATTACAATCTTGTTTTTAAAATGAGTAAGTGGTGCTGATTGTTTTTTGTTGAATCAATGTGCACATTTTATTTTTTTCTCTTTATTTTTTATTTCTTCAAGTTACCTCTCAATCGCAATCCCCTCCCTACTCCCCCCTCCAGTCCCATCCTCCCACCTTCTTCCGCCTCAACCCACCCATCCCCTTCCTTTTTTTTTTAAGTTTAAGGTATATCTTTTTCCCTCCAACAGCTCCCCCTTTCAGTCCAACAAATGGCTCTTTCTCTTATAATAATAAATACAATACAAAACAACAGAGGTAATTAGGCCACAATTATGAGAGTTATATGGCTTAGCATACATTCCCAATGTCCAGTCCATATGGATTTGGCACCTGACTTTAATGTTCTACTAACTAACCATCTCCATGAGTTTAAAGTTCTATATCTAACTCAGTTTTCATACTAACTTGCAACACAATTTTAAAAGTATCTTCTTAGATCTCTAACACTCTCTTGACTCCTAAACAACTCAAAATTTAATTATGAGACTCTAGCTATCTGTTCTTCAACCACCTCAGATACCTGAGAGGGATAAATATATCTGATTATATAGGAAGTGCAGGGCCTGCAACTTCCAAAACTAAGAAATGACATACCAGTGGCTGCCTGGACAGTTCCTATTTTCTCTCCATACATTACAGCATCTATCTTCAGTTGTTTGGCCCTGTTTCTCTAACAGACATTGATTGTAGAGCAGGGGTTATGAAGGACTTGCCTACCCTGTCTTGGCAGAGCTAGGTTATCGACTTACCTGCTTCCAATTTTTGTCCTTTTTGGACAGCATTCTGTCTACAGTTGGACCAAGAGGTTTTCCTGCCAAGAGATAGGCTTGCTAATAATTCAATCATCTCCCACTGGAGATTCTTTGATGCTCAAGTTCTACTTGGAGTAGAATAGGGGTGCTGTCAGGAGTTGACATGTCTTGATATCAAAAAAATCTAAAGTTAAGAGAACATCTTTAATTGCATGGTTTTCTACATGTATTAAGATGACCATATGATCTTTGAACCTTGTTAAATAATATTTTATTAACTCCTTGAGAAATTTATACAATATGTTTTGCTCATATTCACCCCTTCTGTCAACTTCTCCCAGATCTACCTTCACCTCTCTATCCACTGAAATTCAAGGGTATTTTCTGTATCTTTTCTAAACCCATCAAATCCAATAGATGTTTCCATACAACTTTTGGGAGTCAGGCCTTCCCCAGAATGTGGTAAACCTACCAGGGGGTCACACCATTAATGAAAACTGACTCTTTCTTTCCTATCAGCTATCAAATGCTAATATCTCCTCATCTCTTGGTGGGATTTGTCTCCTTATCACCATCCTGAGATTTTTGTGGGCTTTAGCTATTATAGGTTTTGTACATGCTGTTGTGATTACTGTATGTTCATACATGCAACTGCCTTGTTGTATAAAAAATAATAATAACCACTGTTTCCTTGTTGGTACCAGTGGGATTCCGCTGGCTCTTCTGAACTTCTTGCCCCCTGTTCTATGAAGATCTTTGATGCTTGGCAGGTAGACTGTGATATGGATGCCTCACTTACGTTTGATCACTTGACAATTTCTTATTCTCTAGTCACTGAGAATTTGTGTTAGTTAGAATCCACTGGGAAAAAAAGAAGCTTATCTGAAGAGGGTTTAAAGTTGCACTGATTTGTAGATTCAGTAATAAGTCACAAGGAGTCATGTTAATATTGTATTCAACAGCACAGAATTAGGTTCTATCGTAGGGCCTAATGACCTATGTAGCAACATTCTTGGCTCCATTAATAGTTTCAGGAATGGTTTCCATCTAATTGAGTAGATCCTATATCCAATCAGAAAGTGGTTAGTTGCTGCTGTACTATTAAGGCCATTATTGCCCCAGTAGGCTTGTCCTGCCAGGCCAATCTTATCATAGTTCACAGTTCACAGTTGAATAAGACTAATGATTACTTTATCCTCTGGCAGTTTGCATAGCACTTTCCAGCATCATGAAATATAGCCAGTAGGGATTAAGCTTCCAGGTGAAGAAATTAGCTTAATGTCTCCAAATTCTATGTCTGAAGTATGTGGTACCTTCATCAGTAAGAACTTAACCATCAAGTTCTAGCAGTTAAACAAAAGCCCATTATATTTCAGGACCTATTCTTTTATATATATGCCTGTTAGCTTTGAATCCTTAGATATGTATGCTTCATTTGGAATACATAGAGGTAAAGTAACTAGCAAGAGAGCATGTTGGAGAGGGTGATCTTTCAAGGGAAGAGATATAGAAAATAGTGATATAAAAGAGGCAAAGGAACAGGATGGATCTTTTCGTGGCTGAAAATCGACATTATATTTTTCCCAGTCTGGATGCATGAACCAGATTTCCACTGTGGGTGAGCCTGAGATCTCTCTGAGGGCTCTACAGGAGCCTGTTCTCATGTTTCTTGGTACCACCTGGTGACATCAGTAAAATTTGTGCTCGTAGATTGGTGGGGAAGATCACACCAATTTTTGCTTCATTTGGTGCATGCTTTTCTCCCTGTGTGTTTTCTGCCTCTGTGCATTCTTATTCTTTTACTTTACCAATGTGGTTATTTATAATAGTAGAGCTGCCTTCTATGGGCCAAGTTAAGTTGGTTATAATATATTATCATTTTAATATGCCTTTAGATTTTACTATAAATCTATTAAAATGTGCATTTATCTTAATGATTAAAATTGTCTTCACATTTTGTCTCTTCTCTATCAGTTTTTATTTCAAGACTAAATCAGTCCTGTAAATGAATTATAAGTTATGAAACATGAGTCCTTCATAATTCTTGCTTTACAATTAATGTCTGTCAGAGATACTGGGCCAAAAGGCTGAAGATATTTTCAAATTAATATCTTATGTTGGTATCCAGTGTAATGGGTTGAGTCATAATGTTTGCTTCCTCTATGTCATTAAACTGTGAACTAACTGTGGTACTCTTTTGTAAAGTGCAATTTCCGTCCTTTGGGTATATGCCAAGTACAGTTGGGTCATAATAGTAGATCCATTTTTAGCTATTTAAAACTCTCCACATTGATTCTCATAGTGGCTACCCCAGTGTGGAATCCCACCAACAGTAAATAAAGGTTCCTTTTCCTCCACATCCTCACTAGCATTTGTTGCTGGTTGTTTTTAGTCTTTCTTACTGGGATAAAATAACATTTAAAGTAGTTTGAATTTGCATTTTCCTAATTGTTAATATTTATTGATATTTTAGTAAACTATCACTGTTTTAGTATTTTTGTCTTAATGTTTGCAATTTATCTCAATTTATTAGTCTAAGAATTTCATACCTTGCAGTGTGATCATATCCACGCCTCATCACACCTTTCCAGATAACCACCCTCCCTTACCTATCCACCTGCTTTGTTTAACCCACCAAGTACAAGGGGCTTTTCCTACCAAGAGATAGGCTTGTGACTAATTCAATCATCTCCCACTGGAGATTCTTCGATGCTCATCTTCTACTTGGAGGAGAATAGGGGGTGCTGTCAGGAGTTGATATGTCTTGATATAAAAAAATCCAAAGTTACGAAAACATCTTTGAATGCCATATTCTGCAGATCTCTTGAGGTTTTTGAAGAGGCCCTATCTATCTCTTATATTAGGGTAAGCAGATGTTGCTTGTCTTGTAGCAGGTTTATTTCTGATTAGTTTAGAAAGTAACTATAATAGGCTGTCATAGTATCTAACAGAATGACCGTCTTGCATAACCATTAGTTTGCATTTCTTAATTATCCTAAACAGTTTATGACAATTAGTAGTAAAAGGCCGAAACATCCCATTTCATATTTTTTTCTTTACCTCCTAACCCTTCCATCTCATTTCTCTGGGGTGGGGTGTCCTTATATAACAGTCCCTCATCTCCGTTGAGAGGTCGTATGAGGGCCAAGAGCCTCCTCATTCACTGGAGGTCTACGAAGCAGTACCATCAGTGAGAAGTGTCTCGTTGCCCGGAAAAGAGAACTACTAAACAAACAAACCAATAAGCAGACAATAGATAAAAAAGACTAAAAAATAGAAAAAATATAACTACTATATAAAAAATAAATAAAAATTAAAAATAAGAAGTCTATGTCAAAGTTCCCTTTGGTGTGTTAGTTGTAGTATCGATACCTTCTACTATATAGCTAAAATCCTACTATAAGTGAATAGATGCCATATGCGTCCTTCTGAGTCTGGGTTAGTTCACTCAGGATGAGCTTTTCTAGTTCCATCCATTTGGCTGCAAATTGCATAATTTCATTGTTCCTGATAGCTGAATAATATTCCATTGTATAGATGTACCACAGTTTTTTAACCCATTCTTCGGTTGAGGGACATCTGGGTTGTTTCCCGTTTCTAGCTATTACAAATAAGGCTGCTATAAACATACATGAGGAAACTTCCTTATGATTCCGTGAAGAGGCATTTGGGTGTATACCCAGAAGTGGTATGGCTGGGTCCTGAGGTAGAGCTATTCCAAGTTTTCTAAGATATCGCCAGACCGACCTCCACAGTGGTTGCACAAGCCTGCATCTTCCTTGTTTTCTTAAACTGCATTTCATTGAGTTTCTCACCCAAGTTGCTGATTTCTTCATCCATTTATTGACTTGAAATTTTAACTTCATCTGTCTGCTTATTTTGAACTTGAAGTTTGAATTCTTTGACAAACTATCTGAACAACTCCAGTATCTTTAGATTTTATTATTGAATCTTTTTGAAATTCTATGAATATTGTATACTTTTTTGTATTTCTTGTGTTTCTATTAGTTTTATTTTTTAAGCTTTTAAAAAGGAGGACACATCGAGTTGAGCTGCTTGTGACTGGGTGACTTATTTCTTGTATTCTCATGCTTTGTATCCTGTAATTCCCATATTCAATAAATGGAAGTTTATTCTTTAAGTCTGCTATTCAGGGCCATAGTTACATATTGTACCAGATTATTTTTCTTCTATATTTTAGTATGTAAACTGTATCATTCTTTAAAGTTTTTTGTTGGATACCACCTAATCTGACATATATTATTACAGTACTAGTAAATACAAAATAAATACATTGTTTATGGATAACAGAACAATGTAGTATAGAATTTAAAAGACTGCAGACTTAAAATACAGTACCAAGGTTCTGGAGAGGTGGCTCAGTGGTTAAGAGGACTGGTTGTTCTTCCAAAGGATCCGGGTTCAAATCCCAGCACCCACATGGCAATTCACAGCTGTCTGCAATTGCCTGAAGTGGCGGTGAACACTTTTAATCCCAACACTAGAGAGGCAGAGGCAGGTGGATCTCTATGAGTTCAAGGCTACAAAGTGAGCCCAGGACAGTCAGGTATACCCAGAAAAACTTCCTCTTAAAAAAAAAAAAAAACAAAAAAAAAAATCCAGTACCAGGTTAAATCATACCTATGAAACATGGAATGTTGCTTCATCTTTCAGATTAAGTCATTTGTAAAAATGTAAAAATTGATTACAGTGTTTATCTGATTCCATTGTTATAACAAATAATAACTTCCTTTATTCAGAGTCTAATTTTTTTCACTTTGTACCTCTTTTTTATTCTTTTTTTTAATGTTTATTTGTTACATCTTCACAATCCCCTCCCTCCACCCTTCCCAGACCCACCCTCCCACCCTCTCCCCCTTCTCCCACCTATCCTACTCCTCTGGGGTGGGGTGCCCTGCATATCAGTCCCCTTCAGTTCAGCTTGGACTAAATGATTTTTTTTATTCTACCTTAAGTGAATTTTCATAAGATATTTTTAGGACGAGAGACTGATGTTATGAAAGCCACTTTTTAAAACAATTCCCCCATCTTCTATTAATTTATATCGTTTATGTCCATTGATTCATTTTTGTTATTATTGTTATTATTATTATTATCATCTCACATATTGCCTCACAACTGCAGTTTCTGCTCCTTCCAGGCCTCTCAGTCCCTCCCCTCTACCTCTCCTCTCCCCAAGATCCATGTTCCTCTATTTCCCTTCAGAAATAAACAGGCCTCCCAAGGGTATCTCCCAAATATGACATAACAAGTTACAATAAGCCTAGGCACATCCCCTCATATCAAGGCTGGATGAGGCAACCTGTAGTAGGAAAAGGGTTATATTTTAAATTCCTGTTTTAAACAGGAGATTCCAACCCACATTCATGGCTGCATGTCCTAAACAAAAGAGATCTAGCTCCACTTCCGACATTCTAGCCTCTCACTCATATTTGTCCCTTCTTGCATCTTCAAAATATAATTACTCTTAAGCTTGTCAGGGCAGAGTAACTCTCTGACTCCACCATCAGGCAAAACTAGATATTGTGATTGTAGTCATATGGCAAAGAATGATGGAAATTAGTCAAAAGGAAGCCACACTGCACAAGCCCCTTTAGTCCATCAAAAACGCTTATGGTGAAAACCCTAGATAAGAAAACTGCTTTCAAAGACCAATACCAATGTGGCCAAATATACTCTTAATTTTGTATCAATATACTAAGATCAGTACCGATGTAGCCCAATACAATCTTAATTTTGCATTAATATACAATGATCAATACCAATTTAGCCTAATATAGTATTAATTTTGTATCAATATGCAAAGCTATAAGGGCTTATTTAATAATCTGTCTTTTTTCTTGATCTTTCCTATACTATGTCTATGTTCCATTTTTTCTCAAGTCTATTCACTCCTACATAGGAGAGAAAGAAGGATACAGAAAAGAAAAAGAGAGCAGTCCCTAGGTCTATCCTCCAAAACCCATTTAACAAGACCATTTAACAGCTTGTAGTCTCTTCCACTAACTGACAAAGTTACAAAATTAAGGGTAACACTTCTTAAAAGCATTGTACCTAGTAATGCTTAAAAAGGAAATGTGAAGTTTTGGCCTTTTCCTACCAACCATCATAAACTGTTTAGGATAATTAAGAAATACAAACTAACAGTCATGCAAGCGTGTCATTTTGTTAGTTACTATGACAGTCTATCACAGTTATTTTCTAAGCTACTCAGAAATCAAGTTGTTAAGAGACAGCAACATTTGCTTATCTAAACATAAGAGGTAGATAGGGCATCTTCAAAAACCCCAAGAGATCTTCAGAGTATGGCATTCAAAGATGTTTTCTTAAATTAAGATTTTTTTGATATTGAGACATGCCAGCTCCTGACAGCATCCCCTATTCCACTCCAAGCAGAAGATGAGCATCAAAGAATCTCCAGTGTGATATGGTTGAAATAGTGGCAAGCCTATCTCTTGGCAAAAAAAAAAAACTCTTGCTTCAACTGTAGACAGACTGCTGTCCAAAAAGGACAAAACTTGGAAGCAGTTAAGTCGATAGCCTAGCTCTGCCAAGACAGGGTAGGTAAGTCCTTCATAATTCCTGCTCTACAATCAATGTCTGTCAGAGAAATGGGGCCAAACGGCTGAAGATTGATGCTGTAATGTATGGAGAGAAAATGGCAACTGTCCAGGCAGCCACTGGTATGTCATTTCTTAGTTTTGGAAGGTGCAGGCCCTGCACTTCCTATATAATCAGATATATTTATCCTTCTCAGGCCTCTGAGGTGGTTGAAGAATAGATAGCTAGAGTCTCATAGTTAAATTTTGAGTTGTTTAGGAATCTAGAGGGCGTTCCTGATCTAAGAAGATGTTTTTAAAATTGTGATGCAAGTTAGTATGAAAGCTGAGTTAGATAGAGAACTTTAAACTCATGGAGATAGTTAGATAGTAGAATGTTAAAGTCATGGGCCAAATACATATGGACTGGACATTGAGAATGTATGCTAAGCCATATAACTCTCAGAATTGTGGCCTATTTATTTCAATTGTTTTGTACTGTATTTATTGTAGTAAGAGAAAGAACCATTTGTTGGACTCAAAAAAAAAAAGAATTATGCATTCTGGGGGAAGGGTGAGAGGGTAGGAGGGTGGGGCTGGGAGGGGCTGGAGGGAGAGGGCTGTGATGGAGATGTAACTTGAAGTAATAAATAAACATTAAAAAAAAGAAAACTGCTTTCAAATGGATGGAACTAGAGAAGCTCATCCTGAGTGAGCAAACCCAGACCCAGAAGGATGCACATGGCATGTATTCACTTATAATCAGATTTTAGCCATATAGTACAGGATATCTATACTACAACCAAAGCACCAAAGGGAACAGGAACATAGATGTTTTTTCCTGTCAATGAGACACTTTGCCCTAGTGGTGCTGCCTTGTAGGCCCCCAGTGTATGAGGAGACTCTTGGCCCGCATATGACTGCTGAACTGGGGCAGGGGACTGCTATGTAGGGACACCACTCCAGAGGAGTGGTATGGAAGGGTTAGGGGGTAGAGGGTGGGAGGGTACTGTGATGGAGATGTAACCTGTTGTAATAAATAAAGAAAGAAAAGAAAAGAAAGCAAGGCACAGAAAAGAAAGAAAGAAAACTGCTTTCAAAGGAAGGTCTTAATTCTTGCCAATCTGATTTACACTGATCTCTCTTTATTAAGCACACAATAAAGAGTTCCCTGGGAGAAGAAGCCAAGTTCAGTCCTGAGATAAAACAAACAGTTCAGAGACTCAGTATAGATTAGCTTTGCTTTTGATGTGTTTGTTCTGTGAAGTGTCTGAGCTGTCAAGCTCTTGGTCCTGGGCCAGACATCTTCCACCCAGTGTGGGGAACCTGTCTCTAAAAAAGAGAAACCAAAGTGGTATTTACAATGTCATAGATGCATAATGTTGATTTTTTTAACATTAGCAAGATACAATCTAGATAAATTTTATTAAAATGTTAAAATCTGAGGCCATAAAAAATGAGACAAAAATACACAGTCAACCAAGTAATTATTAAAAAGCAGGTTGACAGATTTAATATGTAAAAGTTAAGGAAATTTTTAATGAAATTGATGAGGAAAAGAAACACTTTTCTTCATAAAGTAAGCAACGTCACAGAAATCCTTGTTATGAGAGTTTCATACTTGAATACAAAACAATAAATAAAGGGAAAGCTGGAAATTAAAATAAAAAGAAGTTTTTAAATGATTAATAAGCATATGAAAATGTGTGAAACCAATAATTAAGGATTGAAAATTACTGTAATAGAAATTTAATAATTACTTTTCTACAATAATTCTTATTGTTGTCAAGAACAGAGGAAAGACATGTCCTAATTTGTTGATAGAGTGGAAACTAGAAGGAGACTTGGGAAAACAATTGGCAAAAGTAACAATGATCTTTAAAATGTTATTATTCTGACTCACACTTATTCAATTATTATGAGATGATCAGAAGTGTGCTTAGGGGAGTAGAGGGTGGGAGGGCGGGACTGGGAAGGATGGAAAGAGGACACTATGATGAAGATGTAACCTGAAACAATAAATAAATAAATTTTAAAAAAATAAATAAATAAAATAAACAAACATAAGTACACGTGAGTGTGTTTGTTTGTAAAAAATAAAATGCTAGGAATCACCTCCTGTAAGGCAAGAGGAAAATAGGGCCCCTGTGCAATTGAATGACATTTGGATTCATTTTATAAATGATGTTTTCCTACTGTGTCAACAGTAAATTATTAATTTTGAAGTTCAGTGAAAAATAAAATATGTCTAGAGTGGCAGTAGAATCTTGAAATTGTCTTAACTTTATCAATTAGGGTTTTTTTCTGCTTTACTTCAAAGTTTATAAAATTTGATTTGAGGGGGGTGTATTTTTGTAATTGCTTCTAGGGGAAGAATAATTCAAGGTTCAATATGGAACCTGAGATGATAATTATAACCACTTGATATGTACTTTTTGATAAAATATTAGGTTGATAATCTTGTGAGAATTGAGTTTTTTTTCAAAATTCATTTAAAACATGTACCTTCCTATATTTTATTTTAAGAAACCATAAGTATAAAACTATATATTAAAAGCATCATCTCAATTATGTTAAAATTTATCCACTAATCATTGAACATCTGCTTAATGAGGTTCCATTTGCATCTCAGATACTCTTTTAAGCACAGCCCATGTGCTTCTGTGTGGGGAGAATGTATCTGCCCACACAGAGTTGCAATCTAGAGAGAGGCAATCAAAATAATAAAAAGAAGAGCTGTTACCTTTTGTTAAATGGTTAAAGGAGAAAAATAAGTCAAAGAACAGGAATGGGGTACATGTGGTAGGGAAATAAGGTTGAGTTTTAAAAGGTATACACAGAAATCCTTTACATGACATTTGCTAGAGTTGGTTGCATGGTTGTGAGAGTCATCTCTATGCTCTGAGGAACAGACAATAAAACAGCATCACAGCCTTCAGTACTATTTTCTGAGGGGCTCCATAAACAGCATGGAAGTCACTGAGACTAGAGCTCAAGGTCAGGTGAGGGATGGGATCGGACCCTTTAGCATCCTGGAACTACATTGAGATGGTTTATTTTTCTAGGTGAAAGGAGAATCCCTTAAGGTGCCAACCTGAGTTGTGAAACACACCCAGAAAGCTTGCATTATAAAAGCACCCCTCTATGAATTTAAAGTTCTATACTAACTCAGTTTCCATCCTGAACTTGCATTACCAACTTAAAAATATCTTCTTAGACCTAGAACATCCTTTTAATTCCTAAACAACTTAAAATTTAACTGTGAGACTACAGCTGTCTAGTCTTCAACCACATAAGAGACCTGAGAAGGATAAATATATCTGAATATACAGAAAGTGGAGAGCCAGCAGCTTCCAAAACTAAGACATGATAGACAATTGGCTGCCTGGCGAGTCCCCAGTTTCTCTCAATACATTAGAGCATCTATCTTTTAGGACTAAAAGGGGAGCTGCTGGAGAGAAAAAGATAAAGCTTAAAAAAAAAGCAGATATAAGAGTGAGGGGGAGGAGGTTAGGAGAGTGGGACCAGGAAGGTCAGGGGGGGTGCAAAAATTGAGATATAACTTGAAGAAATAAATAAATAAATAAGTAAATGTTGAAAAAATAATAAAACAAAAAAAAATAAATAAAAGGATCTGTCCAGCTTCTGGATTATAAATGAAATGGAGGGAGGCAAACACTGATGTGTCCTGGAGGAAAATGGTTCCAATGGTACTGATGTAAGCAACAAGGTTAGTGAAGCTCTTCCTTCATAAAGAAGGAACAAGTTTGCATGAGTTTATGTTCATACATGTTAATTTTTAAATTTTGTCAGGATTGTTAGATTTCCAACATTTCATAGATAGTTATACGTATATACAAATGAAGTTAAATTTCCAGGGGTAAAGCTTGGTCTTAACCGCGTGTCAACAAATACATTGGCTTTACCTTCATTGGCCTGAAGAAAATTCCTGAGGAGTGAGTGGAGTAAATAGGAGGTCCATGACCTACCCGCTGGCAGTCCAACCCTTAAAGGACACAGAAATGAGCTAAAACTAAAATACAGTGAACACACATAGTAACGATACAAAAGGAAGCAGAGCTTGTGACGTCCTTTAAGGCAGAGGAAGTGTGTTCCAGGGGAAGAAATCATTCTGTCAAAAGAAATGAGAGTTGAGAGTAAATCATTGTGCTTAGGAACCAATACTATTTCATAAAGACGAGTATATAGGATAAGAGTTCTATGTGCATTTGTGTGGTTGTTTGTTTAGAGATATATAAAGTAAAATAGTAGCAGTGTCTAAACATATATTTTATGTGCTATACAAGAAAAGACACCTTAGGTAAAACTTAGAGAATTCATTTACAAAAGTATTAAAAGTTGCTTTCAAAACCTAAGATGATTTAATAACTGTCACAGTATTGTGTTATATTTTTTAAATATACAGCTTAAATACAATTCTTCCTAAGGCGAAAGAAAGAAATAATAGGAAAAGTTAACTTTCTAGTGGTCTTTTAAAGAAATATGAGCTCCTCCTGACAAATGTGTGTTTACATGATTTCATCATTGTGCAAATATTATAGTCTGTATTTATGCAATGGAGGCTGCTTACGAAATTGCTTGACATGTAAATAATCTTACAGCACCACCACTACACACATAGCTTTGCATTGACAGAGGCATTATTATGCAATACATGTGATATTATGTCATGTGATGTGTGGGGAGCCACAACCCTAAGATGGCGCCTGGCTTGATGCCAGAAAGCTCAAGCTTAGCTGTAAACAAGCCTTAGTTGGTAGTGGCTGCTTAGCCCGGTGTGCTTCCTCCTTTTGTGAGCCTATCTTGGATCACCAGGTGGCATGATCTGATTGGGTTTGAGTAGGCATATAAGGGCTTGGGGGAGGAGAAGCGGAGACACAAGCAGGGACACAAGCAGAGACACAAGCAGAGAAGCAGAGACACAAGCAGGGATTCGGAAGACTGTTTTCAAGGGACCTGAATAAACTGCTTGAGAAGAGCTTTTGCGAGTTGCGTCGTTCTTGCTGGTCGAGGGGGATGCGACAGTGATGGTTAACATTCATTGTCAGCTTGATTGACTATGGAATCACCTCAGGGTATGTCAGGAAGGTTGCTTCCAGAAAGGTTTTGTTTTTTCTTTGTTTGGTTTTTGGTTTTTTTTGCATTTATTTATTTCTTCAAGTTACATCTCAATCATAGTCCCCAACCATCCTCACCTTTCCAGTCACACTCTCCTACCTTATTCCCCCTCACCCTCCTATCTGCTTTTTTAAATTTAAGGTAAATTAAATCCCCCCAACAGCTCCCCCATTTAGTCCAATAAAAGGCTCTTTTTCTTATAACAATAAATACAATACAAACCAATAAGAATAATTATGCCACAATTATGAAAATTATACGGTATAACATATATTCCCAATGTCCAGTCCATACATATTTGGCAACTGATATTAATATTCTATTATCTATCTATCTCCATGAGGTTAAAGTTCTATACCTAACTCAGTTTCCATCCTAGCTTGCATTACCAACGTAAAAGCTTCTTCTTAGACCTAGAACATCCTCATAATTACTAAACAACTTAAAATGTAACTGTGAGACTATAACTATCTAGTCTTCAACCACATCAGAAACCTGAGAAGGATAAATATATCTGATTATACAAGAAGTGCAGAGCCTGCTTGTTTGTTTGTTTTTTAGTTCTCTCTCCCGGGCAATGAGACACTTTTCACTGGTGGTACTGCCTCGTAGACCCCCAGTGAATGAGGAGGCCCTCATACGACCTCTCAACTGAGATGAGGGACTGTTATATAGGGACACCCCACCCCAGAGAAATGGGATGGAAGGGATAGGAGGTAAAGAAAAAAAAATGAAATGTGTAGTTTCAGCCTTTTGCTACTAATTGTCATAAACTGTTTAGGATAATTAAAAAAATGCAAACTAATAGTCATGCAAGCTGGTCATTGTTCAATATTGAGATGTCCTCTTGGTGGATATTTCCCTTTAATGAGTATGTAATGCCCCTCTCTGTCTTTTTTTAGTAACTTCAGTTGGAAGTCTATTTTGTTTGATATTAGGATGGCTACTCCGGCTTGCTTCCTGGGTCCATTTGCTTGGAAAACCTTTTCCAATCCCTTTACTCTGAGATAGTGTCTATCTTTGATAGTGAGATATGTTTCTTGTATGCAGCAAAAAGACAGGTCTTGTTTACGGATCCAATCTGTAAGCCTGTGGCTTTTTATTGGCGAGTTGAGTCCATTGATGTTGATGGATATTAGTGACCAGGGGTTGTTATTTCCCATTAGTTTGGTATAGGTGGTGGTCCTGTGCCTCTTTTGCTTTAGTTGCTGTGGAGTTTTCTATTCCCTTTGTTTTCTTGGGTGTAGTTTTCTTCTCTGGGTTGGAATTTTCCTTCTAGGATCTTCTGTAGGGCTGGGTTTGTGGGTAGATATTGTTTAAATTTGATTTTGTCATGGAATATCTTGTTTTCTCCATCTATGTTGATAGAGAGTTTTGCTGGGTATAGTAATCTGGCTGGGCACATATGTTCTCTCAGGGCTTGTAGGACATTTGTCCAGGCTCTTCTGTCTTTTAAAGTTTCTGAGGAGAAGTCAGCTGTGATTCTGATGGGTCTGCCATTGTATGTGACTTGACCTTTTTCTCTTACAGCTTTTGATATTCTTTCTTTGTTCTGTATATTTGGAGTTTCAATTATTATGTGGCGAGAGGAGTTTCTTTTCTGATCTAATCTGTTTGGTGTTCTGTAAGCCTCTTGGATTTTTATTGGCATCTCTTTCTTCAGGTTTGGGAAGTTTTCCTCTATGATTTTGTTGAAGATATTTCCTGGTCCTTGGAGTCGGGAGTCTTCTCTTTCCTCTATGCCTATAATTCTTAGGTTCCATCTTTTCATTGAGTCCTTGATATCTTGGATGTTGTGGGTGAGAGATTTTTTAGCCTTCTCATTTTCTTTGGATGTTGTACTGATTTCTTCCATCGAATCTTCCATGCTTGAGATCCTGTCTTCCATCTCTTGCATCCTATTTTTGATACTCATATCCATAGCACCTGTTCTCTTCCCTTGATTCTCCATTTCCTCTTTTAACTCTGACTGTGTTTTCTTTATTGTTTCCATTTCCATTTTCATGTCTTGAATGGTTTTATTCATTTTGTACATTTCCTGCTCCAGTTTGCTTTTCTTTGCCTGGAAATCTTTCATTGCCCTGTCCTTTTCCTGTTCAAGTTGAGGCACCTTGGCTGGGAGCTCTCTAATGGTATTATCCATTGTTTTCGCTTGTGAAATTGTGGCTTCTTTGAATTCCTTCATAGATATAAGTTCTTCTTGAAGGGACTCTATCACTTTCCATAATGTAGAATTGTCATCCTTTTCATGTGTTTCTGCTATGGTGAGGTCATCAGAATTGGATGAACTAGGATAGTTTTGGGTTGTCGGAGTCATATTTCCTTTATTTCTGTTTT
The DNA here is from genome assembly GCA_907164525.1 of Lophiomys imhausi. NCBI lineage: Eukaryota > Metazoa > Chordata > Mammalia > Rodentia > Muridae > Lophiomys > Lophiomys imhausi. The sequence continues at coordinate 2,731,811 of CAJQZJ010032178.1, read as the reverse complement.
TTTCTTGGACCTCTGGCCATTTGGATGTTTTTAGCTCTTCCTGTTGTCTTCTGGTCTTGTATCCACAGGGGGTGCTTTGGTATAGCAGTCGAATTGCTTGGCGATCTGTCACTGCTTACAGGGGGATCTCAGGGTCACTGTGCTTCTAATAGCCTGAAGCACTGTGAGCTGGTGCAGCCTATTCCCAGGTAATGAGGAATGGCCCAGGATTGTTTCACTGCTCCCAAGCCAGATCTCTCTATGTTGCACACTGAGTTTTCGCCTGCAGTGGCTCTGGTGGTATGGTCCTGTGTGCCCTGGCATAGATTCTGTGGACTCTGGAGGTCCCTAAGGAGTCTGAGAGGGCCCGAATCCACACCTGATATGTCTGGGCTTTCCAGAATACAGCTGCGGGCCCCCTGGCTTCTGGCCTCCATGTTTTGGAGCCTTCAGCCTCTATGCGCCTCTGCAGCATGCTGCTGCTGCAGCAAGCTGCCGCCTCCCTGCTGCTTTGCTGTGCTTGCCTCCACCCCACTGCTTCACTGCACACCTCTGCCCCCCTGCCCATGGCGTCACTGCAGCACACTGCTAGGATTCTCACGGGTCCGCAATCTTTTATAAATAGCTGGAAGGTCCGCATGATTTGTGTGGGACCCAGTAGGCTACTGAGTGATCCTGTGTGGGGTCCGAATCTGCCGCTGCCTCTGCTGCCATCCTCGGCCACCCACAGCACACGCCAATGCTGCTGCCACCATTTCAAAGACTCCCATGGGTCCACAACCTTTTCTAAATAGCTGTATGGTCCGCGTGGTGTGTGGGGTGCCCAGTAGGCTGGTGAGTGATCCCGTGTGGGATCCGAATCTGCCTGCTGGGTATTAGAGTCGATCTTACCAGGCATCTCTCCCAATGGGAGTTCCCGATTCCCAGATTCTGCGGCTTCTGTGTCCGAGAGAGGTGAGGGGGAGAGCCTTGCCCAGGGACTTTTAATATTCCCTTGGGAGCTGGATGAGACCCCGATGGGTCTAATCACTCAGATTTTTGCAAAGCATCCTACAACTCTGTGCTTTTGTGGCTGTTTTCCCCAAGTTCAAAATGCGTCCGTGCAGGACGCTGCCATCTTGGATCCTGTTTTTGTTTATTCGTCATTTGAGTTTTTGATCTCAGTCATTCTGACAGGGGTGAGATAGAATCTCAGAGTTTTCTTGAGTTGCATTTCTCTGATGATTAAAGATGCTGAGCATTTCTTCAAGTGCCTCTTGGCCATTAAAGATTCCTCTTTTGACCACCACCTACAATAAAATAATAGGAAATAACAACTTTTGGTGAATTATCAGTTTAGCTCTCGTCTCCATTTTTTGGTTGGATTATTTAGTTTATTTGCATTTAATTTCTTGAGTTCTTTATAAATTTTGGATATTAGCCCTCTGTTGGATGGAGAGTTTGTAAAGATCTTTTCCCAATCTTTAGGTTGCCATTTTGTTCTAATGACAGTATCCTTTGCCTTACAGAAAGTTTTCAGTTTAATGAGGCCCCATTTATTGATGATATGACAATATACATAAGTGACTCCAAAAATTCCACCAGAGAATTCCTAAAACTGATAAACACCTTCGGTAAGGTACCTGCATACAAAATTAATTTCAAAAAAATCTGTAACCCTTCTTTATACAAAAGATAAATGGGTCTAGAAAGAAACCAGGGAAATAACCCCCTTAACAATAGCCACAAACAATATAAAATACCTGGGGGTAACTCTAACCAAGCAAGTAAAGGACCTGTACAACAAGAACTTCAAGCCCTTGAAGAAAGAAATTGAAGAGGCCTTTAGAAGATGGAAAGATCTCCCATGCTCATGGATAAGTAAGGTAGTATCAACATAATAAAAATGGCCAAAAGTAATACACAGATTCAATGCAATTCCTATCAAAATACCAACACAATTATTTACAGACCTTAAAAGAACAATTCTCAACTTCATATGGAATAACAAAAAACCCAAAATAGCTAAATCAATCTTATATAACAAAAAAGCATCTGGAGGTATCACCATCCCAGATTTCAAGCTATACTACATATAGTAGTAAAAAAAGCATGGCACTGGGATAGAAACAGACAAGTTGATCAATGGAATTGAATTGAAGACCTAGAAATAAACCCACCCACCTACAGTCACTTAATTTTTCACAAAGAAGCCAAAACTGTACAATGGAAAAAGGACAGCACCTTCAACAAATGGTGCTGGTCTAACTGGATGTCAAAATATAAAAGAATGCAAATAGACCCATATTTATCATCTTGCACAAAACTTAAGTCCAAGTGGATCAAAGACCTTAACAAAATGCCCAACACACTAAATCTAATAGAAGAGAAATTAGGGAAAAGCTTCTAACTCATTGGCACAGGTGACAACTTCCTGAACAGAACACCAATAGCTCAGGCTCTAAGACCAAAAAAGTTTAATAAAGAAAAAAGACTTACCCTGTATGTACATGACGTCATCCCATGGGATGGGGTCTTAGACTAAATAAAGAGAGCAAAAAGAGGAAGTCAACCTTCCATCATCATTCATTTCTCTGCTTTCTGACTGAATACAATATGACAAGCTGCTTCAGGTCCTAATACTATGTGTCTCCTGTCATAATAGATTATATACTTAAACTGTGAGCCACAGTAAGTGTTTTCATCCCCAAAATGCCATTGTCAGCAATGAAAAATATAACTAGAACATTTCATATTACTTGTTGATTTTTTTTTAAACAAAATTGTTGTGGAGACTAAGTTGTAAATGTACTCTTTTTTTTTTTAAAGATTTATTTATTATGTATACAGTGTTCTGTCTGCAGGTATATCTGCAGGCCAGAAGAGGGCACCAGATTTCATTATGGATGGTTGTGAGCCACCATGTGGTTGCTGGGAATTGAACTCATGACCTCTGGAAGAGCAGCCAGTGCTCTTAACCACTGAGCCATCTCTCCAGCCCCAAATGTACTCTTTTTTAACAGCCTAGAACACAACTGTCATTGCATAAATTTCACCTATCTTAACCATGAGTTCCAAATTTCTAAATAGTAAAATTCCAAAGATGCTCCTGAGGTATAAAGTTCATAGAAGATTATACATTTTGAAACTAGCATTCTTGTGAGTCTCAGGGTCTATAAACAATCATCAGTACCCCAAAATTTTATGGGAGATATCTAACATTCCCTGTTTCTTTTAGGATATTAAATGTTATAAATTAAACCTTTTCTCTCTGTATAATTCTAGAGAACCAATAGAATATGTGTAGATTGTATGTATAGATTCTGAGAGTAGATAAGGCAAGAGGAGGGAGCGGGGCTGTGGAGATGGAGAGACAAAAAAAAAGGATATTTGTTTTTTAAACATGGTTCATGGGATTACAGTGTGACAAGTCTAAAGTTTGTATAGTAAACCTGAGGATTAGAAACCCAAGGAAGGGCCCATGTTTCCATCCAAGATGTAACGTACTGGCTGACAAAATTCCCTTCTGTTGCAGATAGATTCTTCTTCCAGTCAATTGAAGTCTCTCAAATGTAAGGCCTACCACTCTATGAAGGTCAACCTACTTATCTGAAATTCCAATGATTTATATGTTCATCTCATCCAAGTCATTCTCTGGGAACATCAAAAATACATTTTAAATACATATCTAGATAATATGGCCTCACCGGTTTAACACATGAATTTAGCTATTACATCTCCTCTTTACTGTGAAAATATGTCCCTCAAGCTGCCCCATGCCAGATCTAGGGAGTATGCTGATGTCTACTGTTTCTTCTCATTAGTCATCAAGTTGTAGCCTTCTTAATGGATCAAAACCATCCCATCCTCCCCTTGAGCTTTAATCCAGCCTTCCTTGATTTGCTTCACCCTGTTGTCTCCTCTGCCTTTTGCTAGTGCAACAACGTCAGTTTCCTGAGCTAGCCTTTCCAGACTCAAGTTGGAGACTGCAGAACTGTTCCAGAAAAACTGAGGACAACCTGTTTAAGCCTCCTTTCACCTCTTCCTATCTCTTCTCTTCCTTCATTTCCTTGGTATTTTTACAAAAGTTGGGCATCCTTGCTTCTGTTGCCTCTCACTTAGTTCCATGAAGGAAGTACTGCCAGGCTTCCCCTCCCATGTTCTATATGAAAAGCACAGTATTTCTAAATTTTTATAATTTTAGGAGCACCACCTAAGACCACCTGGTTAAGATAAAAGTTATTGTTTTTCACATAATTCTCCTTGCATTAATATTATCTTCTCACTGAAAAATAATTTTCACTGATGTTAAGGAGTACCATGCATTTCCTCCATGATAAACTCAGGGCCAGGCACTTAAAACATTCTATGCACCTTTTGGGCAATTGAAGGACAAATGAAAGACAAAATGGCAGGGTGTTTACTAAAGCATTGATACAATACATGCAAACACTTAAGCACACACACACACACACACACACACACACACACACACACACACACTCCTCATTGCTAAGTCAGGATCTATTGCTTAACTATTTTCTCTTGGGCAAGTAATTTCATTGATCTTAGCCTCATCCACGAATAAGAATCATAAAGATCACAATACCTCTCAGATAAAATAGGGGATGTTTTAATACAGGCAGCTACATTCAGCTATGCAAGCCAAGTACCTCTGATTTCCAAGAAGCCATTTACTACAATGGATGACAGAGGAAACTTCACCCATGCATACAACCCTATTTGAACAAAACGATAAATGTAAACCATATGGGCCATGACTTGTTCAAAGCAGTCTCTTAATATATATACACTTCCTTTTCTAATTTCCTCCTTAAGTAAAAAGTGTGTTTTAGACTTAAATGATAGTTCAGATTATTGTGTAGCTACACAAATCAACATAAAACATCAAAAGCTTGAAAATTCATATTTACATACTAAAAATAGATTTATTAATCTTCCTTATTTTGTGTTTTATAATATAAATAAACAATAAGATACATTAATCTTCCTTACTTTATATCTTATGATATATTAATTTTCCTTTTTTTATTGTGTCACTTCATTTTCTTACATTCACTATTTAATTACACTCATTCAAGGAAACTGGCAGGTGACAAACATTGAGGACCAGGGTATTCTGTACCATGTTTCATTATGCACCCACTGACATTTGATTTCAAACAGGCATAAAACAGGAAGGCTACCTGTGAAGAGTATGTATGGAGTTGGGTGTGGCTCCATGTTAAAAGCTTATCCTTCTTTTCTGAATCTGTGACCCCTCAGTCTACTCATCTGTTCTATTTCTCAAGGAAACGTCATGCCCAGCCACGAGGAATCATGATGAACACTGAAAAAAATAAAGTACATCACCAAGTGGTGGCTGACACACCTTATGGTAATCAGCGTCTTCTCTGCAACATGCCAAGATGAAAATTATGCTGGAAAAATTAGACTCTATTCTGTTAAACTAGATGAACCTACCAAACACCAAATAGTATGAAACTCCATAAAACACAAAAATGGGAAACTGTTATATCCTGAGATTCTTTTAAAACCATTGTTTCTAATCTAATAACTGTTTTAACTTACTCAAAATAAACTAACATAGTAACTGAAGAACTGAGAAACTCTCAGAAGAGACTTTGGACGTTTAAATGGTGTTAATACATTTGCAGTTGGACTGAATGCATTTTGCATTGTGATATGGCTACAAGCCTATGGGAGCCCAGAAGTGGGGATGTGGTGGAGTGAATGGCAATGCTGCATATAGATTCACATATTTCAAGGTTTAGTTCCCAGCTGTTAGAACTGTTTAGGAAAGATTAAGAGGTGTGGCCTTGTTGGAGGAGTTTTGTCATGAGGGGTGAGCTTTGAGGTTTCAAAAGCCAGTATCAGGCCCAGTCTGTGTGTGTGTGTGTGTGTGTGTGTGTGTGTGTGTGTGTGTGTGTGT
>CAJQZJ010032178.1:2697911-2724350 GCA_907164525.1 Lophiomys imhausi | reverse complement strand
TTTTTTTTTTTTTTTAGTTTAAGGTATTTATTTTTCCCCCCAACAGCTCTCCCTTTCAGTCCAAATAATGGTTCTTTTTCTTATAACTATAAATACAATACAAAACAACAGAAATAAATAGGCCACGATTATAAGAGTTATATGGCTTAGCATACATTCCCAATGTCCAGTCCATATGTATTTGGCACCTGACTTTAACATTCTACTATCTAACCATCTCCATGAGTTTAAAGTTCTATATCTAACTCAGCTTTCATACTAACTTGCCTCATAATTTTAAAAATATCTTCTTAGATCCAGAACACCCTCTTGATTCCTAAACAACTCAAAATTTAACTATGAGACTCTAGCTATCTATTCTTCAACCACCTCAGAGACCTGAGAGGGATAAATATATCTGATTATATAGGAAGTGCAGGGCCTGCAGCTTCCAAAACTAAAAAATGACATACCAGTGGCTGCCTGGACAGTTCCCATTTTCTCTCCATACATTATAGCATCAATCTTCAGCCATTTGGCCCCATTTCTCTGACAGACATTGGTTGTAGAGCAGGAATTATGAAGGACTTACCTACCCTGTCTTGGCAGAGCTAGGCTGTCGACTTATCTGCTTCCAAGTTTTGTCCTTTTTGGACAGAAGTCTGTCTACAGTTGAAGCAAGTGGTTTTTCTTGCCAAGAGAATGGCTTACCACCAATTCAATCATCTCCCACTGGAAATTCTTCGATGCTCATCTTCTACTTGGAGTAATATAGGGGGTGCTGTCAGGAGCTGACATGTCTCGATATCAAAAAATCTTAAGTTAAGAAAACATCTTTGAATGCCATATTCTGCAGATCTCTTGAGGTTTTTGAAGATGCTCTATCTATCTCTTATATTTAGATAAGCAAATATTGCTTGTCTCTTAGCAACTTGATTTCTGAGTAGCTTAGAAAATAACTGTGATAGACTGTCATAGTAACTAACAAAATGACACGTTTTCATGACTATTAGTTTCCGTTTCTTAATTATCCTAAACAGTTTATGTCGGTTGGTAGCGAGAGGTCAAAACTTGACATTTCATTTTTAAGTATTACTACAAACAATACCTTTAAGAAGCGTTACCCTTAATTTTGTATCAATATACAAAGATCAATGCCAATGTGGCCAAATATAATCTTAATTTTGTACCAATATACAAAGATCAGTACCGATGTAGCCCAATACAATCTTAATTTTACATTAATATACTAGGGTCAATACAATTGTGGCCAAATATAATCTTAATTTTGTATCAATATACAAAGATCAATACCGATGTAGCCCTATACAATCTTAAATTTGCATTAATATACAATGATCAATACCAATTTAGCCAAATATAATATTAATTTTGTATCAGTATACAAAGGTATAAAGCTATATTCAATAATCTGTCCTTTTTTCTTGTTCTTTCCTATACTATGTCAATGTCCCATTTTTCTCAAGTGTTCACTCCTATATAGGAGAGAAAGGAGGATACAGAAAAGCGAAAGAGAGAAGTCCCTGGGTCTAACCTCCAAAACCCATTTAACAAGACCATTTAACAGCTTGTAGTCTTTTCCCCTAAATAACAAAATTTTCTATTATCTATCAAATAACCAAAGGGGGAGAACTCTTTTTAATTTTCTCTTTTTTATTGAAAATAGGTTCTTCTCTCATACAATAGACCCTGACCACAGTTTCCCTTCCATCCAATCCTCCCAGCTGCCCCCCACTTCACTTTCTCCCAGATACACTGCTCCTCCATTTCCTCTTTACAAAAGGTCAGGCCTCCAAGAGACAACAGCCAAACAGGGCAAAACAAGATACTATTTTTAGGATTTATTTGTTTTTATAAGCATGAATGTTTGTGTACCGTGTGCATAGCTGATATCTGTGGAGGCCAGAAAAGGGTGTTGAATCCCTTGGAAATGAAATTATCCATGGTTGTGAGCTACTGTATATGTGTTGGGAACTGGACCAGAGTCCTCTTCAAAGGCAGTAAGTGCTCTTAGCCACGGAGCCATTGCTTTAGCCAATTTTTGAAACACATTTATCTAAATTATGAGATTTAATTCCCTTTCCACTTTTACGTGTGAGAGGTAATGAATGCTCTGGTCTTGGCTATACAGATCTATTTTCAGTAACACACCCACCCAGATCTGCTACAGATGTTACCAAGGAGATATTATACGTAAATTAGTCTAAACAAATAAAATATACTATTCTACTTCACAAAATAATTATTTAGTGAAAATATGAGGTAATATTTCCCAAATAATGTCTGACACTAAGTAATTAGTCTATAATAGATTGGCATCATCTGCTGTAAATGACAATAATAGAAAGGCTACATGGCATTAAGAAACATTCTACTTCCCAAGTGGTTAGCACTAAAGATATGTACATAGGATTAATGCTAAATGGATTTAGTAATATATTGTATACATACACACACACACACACACACACACACAATAATAGTAGTTAAAGAGAACAATCATTTGGTAGATGAAGAAATGAGAGGAGCTTAGGAAGAGTTATATAGATAGTATTCACATGCAAAGTTCTCAAACATTATCATAAAAAAATAAATTTTCTATTCCCGTGGATCAGAACTGGAGGAATTTGCTTCCCTTTCCTGTGTCCATGGCAGAACAACTGCCAGCCTCGGGAAATTTGTCAAAACTAGTTGTGGGTGGTGTTCTTTGTTTCTAGTAGGAAAAGGAGGAGGACTGCTGGAGATCCTTCCACACATGTATTTGGCAAGACAATTCATCAACAAAGAACTAAATAATAAAACAGCAATAGTACCTTTCTTTTTGCCAATGCTTGTCCAAAGGTTGGTCGTGAAAAGATACCTTGACAAGGCAGGAGACTTCCACCACACTGCTCATCATCCCCACAGCAGAGTCGTTTGATGGACGTGTTTCATGGCTTTCAACAAAGAAAACAGGCTGATTGACATGCTGGGGCAGGGTTATGATACCCTGAGGGCATGGAGCTGGGAGTTACACTGTTTTGTGCAGAAGTACCAAAATCTTGTCTGTGTGGTCTCTGCACACGCCATAACACAGTCCATGAGTTTACAAGGATAAAGAGTTCCCTCAACACATGAAAACTCACTTTCCATTGTCACAGAGAAATGTACTTTCAATCTTTTACTTTTGTTTGTGCACTATGTACTTTCTAGGAAGACTATGATTTCGAGTACATTCTCCAAAAAAGAACACATTTTTCAATAATTTTGCTTATGTGATTTTATGCCTCCCTCTGGACACCATTTTCCTAGTAGTACTGCCTTGTCTTGCCTTAGTGCAAGAGGAGGCACTTAGTCCTGATGCAATTTGTTGTTCCAGAGTGGATTGGTGCTAGGCTGGGGGGTGGTATGGAGGAAGGGGGTGGTGGTAGGGACTGGGAGAAGGGGAGGGATGGGTGTTGCGATTGGAAACAAACAAACAAATTTTAAAAATCTTCTGCTACCTACATATCAATAGCTTATATTGTATTATGCTATACTATACTATACTATATTATATTAATTATATTTACTACTTTATGCTATAATTCCAAAGTGGAAACAAATCATCTTTACTCTTTAAAATATTTTGAAAAATGTGCATGTATTAGGGACTGCCCTGTTGATGCTTTTGAAGTCAGTCTCCTAGAAACTGAAAACAGTCCAGATGTCCCTCAACCGAAGAATGGATAAAAATACTGTGGTACATTTACACAATGGAATACTACTCAGCTATCAGGAAAAAGGAAATCATGCAATTTGCAGCCAAATAGATGGAACTAGAAAGGCTCATCCTGAATGAGCTAACCCAGACTCAGAAAGATGCACATGGCATCTATTCACTTATAATTGGATTTTGGTCATCTAGTACAAGATAACTATCCTAAAACCAACACACCAAAAGGAACAGGAACATAGAGTTTGTTACCTGTTAGTGGGACACTTTTCCCTAGTGGAGCTGCCATGTAGGCCCCCAGTGCAAGAGGAAGCTCTTAGCCCTCATATGACTGCTGAACTGAGGGGGGGCCAATATAGGGACACCTCACTCTGGAGTAGAATAGGTGGGCGAAGGGGAAGAGAGTAAGAGGGTGGGACTGGGAGGGGTGGAAAGAAGGCATTGTGACAGAGGTGTAACTTGAAATAATAAATAAACATAAAAATATAAAGTGAGCCTCTTGGAACATCTTGAAAAATGCAAAGTAGTAGGCAGAGCGTATTTCTTCAGGGCTGGGAGTGGGATTTTCATCTGAAGGAACAGCTTCCTACTCCTGCTGGTGCAGTTCCCAGTTTTAGAAATGAGGAAAAGTACTCTAAAGGATGAATTTCTGCACAATTAAGGCAATCATATATGCTAAACATTTCAAAATTAGCTGTTCAGTGAAACACTAGTTTCTATTAAGTTAAAGTTCTAATGTCATGGTGGACAAATGGCCTATATTCCCTCCTTTGAAGGACAGTGAAAAGAACTGTGCTGGTGGGTTAATTGTTGCATAATTGCTTAATAATATATACATTTAAATTCTGGCTGAACACGGTTTAAAAGAGAAACCAGTAACCAAATAAGCCCTTTCTACTTTTGTGAAAAGGACACATGCCCAAAATGAATCAGGCCTGCCTCATGACAAAATCTCAGAAGTAAGTACAAATTTCAAATTGCAAACATAGAAAAATAAGGTAATAAAATTGGAGAAACTTGAGTTTTAAATCTTGCCTTGCCCTTTGTTTAACTGGGTGACCCAAAACCACTTAGTCTTTTGGGGTTGATGCTCTCAAGTAAAGTACAATAGGAGTAAGAACAACCTTATAGCTTTGTGGTAGATAATTAAAATATTGCATATACTCACATAGCCTCATAAGTACATGTTGAAAATTGCTAAAGTCATTGGTTGCCTTCATCGTAGCCAACTGTCCCCAGAATACACTGTCATCAAGATGATTCCACAAGTTCTAAATACAGTGAAAACTTACAATACTTAGCTCAGGAGGACTGCTAAGGTTTCATGAGAGTGGGCTGCCCAAATTTATCTATAAGATTCACTTTAGCTGTTCCATGGTTAATATAAATAAGCAGACTTTGTCAGTAAGGAGCTTTTCCCTCTGAAATACAATAATAGTGAAAATGTATAACTTCTTCCAAATCAATACAAATAAAGCTACAAATGTCCAACCACATTGAATTTTTATCAAACTGATCCTGAGTGGACCATAATGTGATGACATTCTCATCTGTCAATATGTAGAGTGGGACTCATAGCTATTCTTAGAGGCATACAGCCCATGCACTGCAGGTTGGACATGGATGGTAGATAGTCACATAGGAACTGAATTATGTTCTACGTGCTCCTCTTTGTTAGCATCTTACCTCGTATTGCCATCCAATATGAATTAGCATCTTATCTACACTTAGTCTGCTCACTTCTCTGAGGAAGTCATGTGTTTATTTTTTTTTTCAATACTTTTTAATTTGAGATGCTGGAGATGAAGTTCAACTTTATAAAAAGTCAATTTATTAAAAACAGAATTGATTAATTAAAATTACAAATCAAAGTTAATTTTATAGAAGACAGAATATGGGCCAAGGTTACCAAGATACAATTACACAGTATTCTATATCATGGTGGGCAATTCCACAGAATCAAACATTTTATAAGAATGATGTTACAGAAATTTGAGGCTTCTTGATATAAAGAAAAGATTCATGCTTGAGAAGATTAGAAATGTTCTTTACCCTAATCTTACTTTGCATAATGTGTACTATGTAGATCTGCGCAATTATTTTGTGCCAGTTAAGAACAAAAAGAAGTCAGCTTGGTAGTATACATACAAACCTAGTTCATCCTTCTAACAGAATTAAAATTGTTATTACCTTATACTCTAAATATTCCACACCAGCATAAAAGTGACAGAAAGAAATATTAAATACTTCTCCCTTCATTTACTATACTGTACATCAAGTGACAGGGTTAAATAAAAGTGATGACAAATGACATTTCTAAACTGCTTTGTAAATTTAAAATACTTTGGCATAAATAATACCTATTAGTCAATTATAACATTGAAAAGACTCTGACCCCAATAATCATGAATTTATTTTAGCACATCTTTCTTTAACATCTTCTACACAATAGACCTTGAAATTATCTTTGAAAAAAGGCAAGGGTGATGTGAAGGGAGATAACAAAAGAACAAGGCAAGATTGAAATGGTATTAGTCATCATTTGGAGATGCTTTTTAGCATGAAAATCATGAAAAAGATAAGCAATGTTTTTCTTTTGCATCTATGTTTTTATAAATATGTGTGAATGTGCACACATATGGGTATTCTGTATGTGTGGGTTGTGTATGGGCATATGGTGGCCAAATTTATCTATGTGGGTATGTCAAGGCCAGAAAAAAAAAAAAAGAAAAATATTGGTGTCCTGATCTATCATTCTTTGCCTTATTTCCTTGAGACAGGATCTCTCACTGAAACTGGAGCTATGCCGGTAGCCAGCAAGTCCTAGAAAGCCTTCACATGCCCACACTTGCCTTTTTATGTTAATTCTCAGGATTTGAATCCAGAGCCTCTGGCTTATGCAGCAAGTGCCCTTTACAACTGAGCAACTCCTCAACTAAGAAGAAAACTTTCTAGTGTATTTAAATCATATTTCCTGTAGATACAAGATAAACTCAATAGATAAAGTTTCTCATATTTCAAAAGATATAGATAAAGTATAAGTGACTTTTAATACTTAATAGCCTTCAAATTTCTTCTTACAGACAGACTACCACAGGTGTAAGGGGAATGAGGGTCAACTATGTCATAATTTTAGCATCTTTGTGACCAACCATCAACCAAATTACTAAGGCTCTGCAGTTCTAGAACACATTTACCAGTGGGATGTCCTGAGTTCTTTGTCAGTTCAAATGGATGCTGTGAGTAGATAAACACATGAAATGGCCATCATTAGATTCATTCAAATCGATAGTTTATTTGGTCATTTAGATGCAGGTGCACAAACAGCACTCACTCCAGTTCTCGTTATCCCTAATCAGCATTGCACATGCAATGCTGCTAGAACAGTGGGTATAATGAAGTTGTATTAAGCATTTTTCCAAGACTGTACTACTGCCATCATTAAGGCTTTGCTAAATAGAAGTCTGTTGCTTAGTAACACAAATACTGCATTGGAGGTGGCAGAAAACTATTTTTCTGTTATCATGACTCTAATTCACTCTCAGTCCTGCCAGAGCAGCATTAGGATTAGTGATGAGGCCCTATCCTGACAGTGTGTTCTGCCTACCTTTTGTGTACATAGCAAGGTGCAAACCAAAGCCTACTTGTGCTCAATGTTTTTTTGTCTCAAATGGATTCGGTGCTCATGTTTTCTCACCTCCCAACTGAAATTGGAAACGGTTATCATGAAAGAGTCATGGATGACCTTTCATTGTACAGAAATCAGCTGAGAAAAGGAGGTTGTACTTGTGAAATGAAACTTGCATTTGATCAAAAACAAGAAGGACTTATAGACAAATATAAACAAATAAATGCCAGTGGCCAGGTAAATGCTCTTCTCAGAGTAAATATTTGCAAAGCACTGATGAGGCTAGACAAACCTTCAGAACACATTTTTTCTTTTTTTGAGAATTTAATACAACATATTTTGATATTATTCTTTTCCCAATTCCACATTCTTTCTCTCTTTAAAAAAAACAGAAAGATGAAAAGGAAGCACAAAAATGAAAAACAAACAAACAAACAACATGGGGTCTGATTTGTATGAGCCAAATACTCCTGAGCACAGAGCCTGTTCTGGTGTGTAGTTGGTATACCCAGTCACATTCCACTAAAGAAAGCTGATTTTCCCTATCCTGGAACCTATGAATCACATATAGCTTTCCTACTTAGGGGTGGTATTTTGTGTCACTTGACCTTCTGTGTGTGCTGGTATTTTAACTTGGCTTGAGTTCGTGCAGGTCTTCTGTGTGCTGTTAAAGTCTCTACAAGTTCATATGTGTCTGCCATATTTCATAGAAAATGCTATTCAATTGGTACCATTAACCTCCTCTGGTTCTTACAATCTTTACTTCACTTCTTCTGCAAAGATTCTTTAGCCTTGAGTGGAGAAACTTAATATAGACATTCATTTTGGGCTGGCCACCTCCAAAGTCTCTCACTCTTTAAATTGCCCTGTTGTGGGTCTTTGTGTCAATTAACATCTCCTGCAGGAAACTTTTCTGATGAGGGCTAGCTAATGCACTGATCTATGGGTATAATAATATGATATTAGAAGTCCTTTTACTATACTCATTTTTCAGAAAATTAGCAGTAGGTTTTTCACTAGGACCTGTGTTATCTCAGGTGCCTGGCCTCATTAGCAATACTAGATATGGGTCCTCATGGAGCAGTCTTTATATCCAGTAAAAATAATGGTTAGTTACTCCCATAACATTTGTGTCACTATGCAACAGTGGGGATATCTTGCAAGACAAGTCATTATTGTACCTCACAGAGTTCATAGTTTGGTGAGATTGGAAGTTCAAACCTATCTATCTATCTATCTATCTATCTATCTATCTATCTATCTATCTATCTATCTATCTGCCTTCTTTTCTCTGTCTCTCATAGTGACATTTGCATTGAAAATATATATGTTAACATACACAGGAAGTTTAAATAAATATATGATATCAGAAACCATGCAGAAAACAGTAAAAATAACTTTTACTCCCTCCAGTGCCTCCCATCCCAACTTAATGCCTTAAAAACATAACCAACTGAGTCAATCACTGCTGCTCATCTGCTCATGAGGTGTAGGGTACCATCAATTGGAGCACAGATAATATACCACAGACCACATTACTGTATAAAAGTTACAATCTAAATGTGTAGTATTTAGGTAGGAGATTACCAAAAGTAAATAAAAAAAATAATAAAATGTATAACATGTTTCCTATACTGCAACTATTTTGAAATCTAAAATGGTCTTAGACCTTCTTACCCTGTCAGTCATAGCAAAAAGAACAGTGCACTTCAAGTAAATGTCATGCTGATTTTTGGTTGAACACAAACTTTTTTCAGAATCAATATGGAGAGATGTCACAAACTTGGTGAGATACCAGTATGTGCATTAATCTTCTGTTGCTGCCATAACAAATTACTGCACACTTGATAGCTTAAAACAATACAAATGTACTGTACTAACTTTCAGTTCTGGCTGCTAGTTACTGACATGGCTCTTGCTGGGTTGAATAATATGCTATCAGAGTCTTATTCTTTTTGAAGACTCAAGAGGAAGAATAATTTCCTCAGCCTTTCATGCTTCTTGAGCTACATTTCTTGACTCATGCCTGGCATCTTCCATCTTCAAAGCCAATAGAATGTCCATTCCCTGCTCATTCTCCCATAGCCACTCATGTCTTGATCTACAGTCAAACAAGGTTATCCTCCTCTTTGATGGATCAAGGTGTCTAGGTTAGGTCAGCCTGCACAATCTCCTCATCTCATTGTCCTTAATTAAATCATGTAAAGTAGCATGCTCATTGGGGCTAGAATTGAGAACAGGAATATCTTGGGAGAGGACAGTACTCCATCTTTCTCCATTTAATATAGTAATAATCTTTTAAATAGACTACAAATCTCATACTTGAGTATTACTAGCTATGCAATCTTGGTGAACGTATTTAACCTTATGAGCTTCACTTTACACATTGGTTAATAAGATATCATAATATAGAGCCTGGGGTGTTGTTGTGTAAAGTGGATATGTTAAGTACCTAGTACAAACTCAATAAATCATAATTACTGTTTTTCTTGATCCCTAACAATATTGGATAGAAGCCAGCTAGATGAAATCAGACTTCCTTATAGAACTTAAACCCTTAAATCCCTCCCATATTAATTTTGATTGCCATATTTAACTTCACAGAAGAGAAAACTTTCTGAGAATCTTGAATAACAGATGATCAGTTTGTTGCATGTCGTCTTTTAAAAACAGTACCTCAAATACAGTTTTTAGTGTTGGGATTAAATGTGTGAACCATCACACCTGCATCTAAGTTTTTCTCTACTTGGAACTTGAAAAGAAAAAACGGGGGATATAGGCCTGTTATAGGAATGATAAAGAAAAAGGGCTAAATTATTGAATCTACTCATATCTTTGTATATTGATATAAAATTAAGGTTATATTTTGCTACATTGGTATAGATCTTTGTATATTGATACAAAATTAAGGTTAACTCTTTTTAAGGTATTGTGCTTATGTAATTCTTTAAAATGCAATTTTTGGCCTTTTGAAACAACTATCACAAACTATTTAGGATAATTAAGAAGTGAAAACTAATAGTCATGCAAACCTGTCATTTTGTTAAGTACTAGTTTAGTGTATCAGTAATCAGATATTAAGTTGCTAAGAGACAAGCAACATTTGCTTATTCAAATATACAGAGATACATAGATGGTCTTCAAAAACCTCAAGAGATCTGTAGAATATGGCATTCAAAGATGTTTTCTTAAGACTTTTTTTAATATTGAGACATGTTAGCTCCTAATAGCAACCCCCATTCTACTTCAAGCAACCACCATACTACATTCTTCGATGTTCATCATGGCTTTATTAGTGGCAAGCTAGTCACTGGGCAAGAAAAAGCCCTTGCTTCAACTGTAGACAGAATGCTGTCCAAAGTGGACAAAACTTGGAAGCAGTTAAGTCAACAGCCTAACTCTGCAAAGACAGGGTGGGCAAGTCCTTCATAATTCCTGCTTTACAATTAATGTCTGTCAGAGATACTGGGCCAAAAAGCTTAAGACAGATGCTCCAACATTATAAAGAGAAACAGGACTGTCCAGGAAGCCTGTTGTCTGTCATTTCTTAGTTTTGGAAGCTGCTGGAACTGCAATTCCTCTTTATTCAGATATATTTATCCTCAGGTCTCTGATGTAGTTGAAGATTAGATAGTTATAGTCTCACAGCTAAATTTTAAGTTATTTAGGAATTAACAGGATATGTTAGGTCTAAGAATATGTTTTTAAGTTGGTAATACATGTTAAGATGGAAATTGAGTTAGGTATGAACTTTAAACTCATTGAGATAGATAAATAGTAAAATATTCCTATTAGTTGCCAAATACATATGGTCTGGAAATTTGGAATGTATGTCATACCTTATAGTTTTCATAATTTTTCCTAATTGCTCTTATTGCTTTGTATTGTATTTATTCTTATAAGAAAAAGAACCTTTTATTGGACTAAAAGGGGAAGATGTTGAAAAAATATATAATAAAATAAATAAATAAAATTTTAAAAAGAAATTTTAAAAATGGCTCTCAAGTTGAATCCCTTTCTCATAGACAGCCACATTATTATAACTTCTTTATTTCAACCCCATGCCATTAAGTTTTATTATTCAACATGACATGTTAAGTTTGCTAAATGCAAGCAACAAAAAAATACAAATACTAGCTTAAACAATATAGAGTTCATTTTCCTCATATACTAGTCTTAAGGTAATACATTTCAGGGCTAAGAAACACTCGATGATTCTCAAAGAGAATCCAGTCATTTAACTTTCCTGCTCTTTCATCCTTATTGGGAAATTTCTTCTTGATGGTTAGAGGGTGACAGTACAGCTGCACAAGTGTCATTCACATCTCTTACAGGAAGAAAGGCAAGAACAGGGGGTGAAGAAACAAGAGCCTATGGGAACTTGTCAATCAACAGTGGCTCATTCATAGGACTCTCCCAGAATCCAAACCTAGTGATTTTCACTTGTATATCATTGGTCAGAACTAGCCACAACAGCCCACACAGTAGAATACTAACAACTGGGACTATGGCTACCTTGAAAAAAATCAAAACCTGTTAGTAAGAATTGAGTATTTTACACACCAGATCCACTCATGTACTCCAGATTTCTAATTTATGAACTTGACACAAATGATATATTCCCTCCCTTTAACCCTTCCTACTGTCATTAGATTGACTCCATGACACTAAATGATGCTTAAAATAGACTAAAGCTCTTTCTTCAATGCACATGTCCCAAGATCATTATCGTAGCATATAAAGGCCCATTATTATTTCATTTCAACTTATTTTCCCAGGTTTTTTTTTTCAACTCATTAAACGCAATGTGTCAGTCACTCTGAAAGTACTGCAGTCCTCCAGATTAAACATGTTTTTTTCTGCTTTTATTCCTTCTGTTCTATGTAGAAATCTTCCTCTTCTATTTTTCTGGACAAGGTACCAGGATTACTTGAAGACTGTTCCTTCATGGTCCACATTTGTCAATGTTCTCACAGCAGCATCTGGCAGGCTTCCTCAATGTTTTCATCTTTCAATTCCAGCCTTCATGGCAGGGTGAGGTGTTGGTTCACTTTCCAAACGGTTTCCACTATTAGCTTCTGAATGTCCTCAAATTAGAGTCCTGTACTTTTTCTGCCACATCATAACCCCTCAATACATTTGTGTAATAATTAAAAAAGGGAAGAAATGAAAATATTAAATATTTAGGTTTTTTTACATGTCAAAATATGACTCTACTGCCTGGTTTTGTGTCAACTTGACACAAACTAGAGTCATCATAGAGAGAGGAGCCTCTCTTCGAGGAAATGCCACCATGAGATCCACCTGTATGTCATTTTCTCAATTGATGATCAGTGGGAGAGGGCCCAGCCCACAGTGGGTGGTGTCATCCCGGGGCTGGTGGTCCTGGGTTATATGGGAAAGCAGCCAGATCAAGTCATGGGAAGCAAGTCAATAAAAAGCATCCCCCCATAGCCTCTGCATTAGCACTTGCCTCTAGGTTTCTGCCCTGCTTAGTTCCTGTCTTGACCTCCTCCAATGGAGAATCATGATCTGGAAGTATAAGTCAAATGAACCTTTCCCCCTCAATGTGCTTTTGGTCATGGTGTTTTGTTGTAGCAATAGGAACCCTAAGACAATGACAATGATTTAAAACTTCAGGGAGGAGCAGAAAATAATTAGTATCTTAAAGAAGGGAAAAAGATATGAGAGACCCAATACTCAAAAAAGGAATATGTAACTAAAGTCCTTGAATATTACTAGGGTTTAAGATGATCATGGGCTCACCCTCCCCTACAACACTTACATAGGATTGTTGTAAGCTAACTTGCACATTTTATGTAAATCCTAATCTTCCTCATGATTCCAACATTTCAGGATTTTTCTGAAGTATTTATATATGTCCTTGAACTTCAGTTTACATTGCACTAATTTGATATATTAATTATTTCTCCAAATTTCATGGTCACTTATGTGTAACTCTCATTCCTTGCCTTAATTCTTCAAAAGACTCATTTAATAAGTCATTTGCATATATAATAAATTATATAGGATATTATGGTATACAAATTTTACTTGAATATAAACATCCTGTTTATGAAGTTTAGGACTTTTCTCATTCTTCAAACTGTTTTCTCTTTCTTTACCTCAAGCTTCAAACAAAATTTTAAGTTTTTTAAACTTTTTGTTGATTCCTTGTGAGATTCACATCATGTGCCCCAATCCCACTTTCTCCCCATTCATTAGTATCTGCCTAACCCTTGCAACCCAAAATAAAATAAAATCAAGGCATAAAAAGAATAAATCTCATTGTAGAATCTGTAATGTGTCACAGTGTGTCCCACATTATACCCTTTTCTCCACACATTTTTACTTGAAAATGTTCATTGCAATGACTCATTGGCCTGGGTAGAGGCTTCTGACTTCTGCTGCACTATCAATACGGAATCATCACAGGGAATCCTTCCAGAAATCCTATTATTGCCCTGTGTCTTAGAGATCCTATAGCTTTAGATCAACAGTACCAGACCTTTCATGTGCTCCAGCAGTTCATAGAAGAGGCAGATGTTGGAGTGGACCAACTCAGAGCCCTAGATCTGGGCCTGGGCAGCAGCTAAGTTGGTCAGTCCCCCAGCTGCCACACACCCACACTACCAGGACTAGCTCTCCAACATTGCCTCTGCTAGCACACCCAATGCTGCTTCCAGAAAGGGGCAGGGGCACCATTCCCGCTCTCATGCCTTTGGGTTGGCTCACAACCCGCCCACACCACCAGAACCAGCTCTACTTTGCTGCTCAGTGGAAGTGCAGAGCCCACTCTCTCTAGCAAGGGTCTGGGTCAGCTCTCCTGTTCCTGTCTCCAGGACCAGGGGCCATCTCTCCCTCCTGCCTCAAGTGGCAAGGGGCAGGGTGGGCGTTATCTCTCCTACACCCAAGCTACATCAGGGCAGCTGAGCAGTGGAGCCAGCTCTCCCTTGCTCACATTCTTGGAGTCAGCTCACATACCCTCACCTGCCACCAGGGTCAGCTCTACTGTGCTTCCCAGGTAGGGTTCAGGGTCATTCTCCCCAGTGCTGCAGCCAGTGAGGGGCAGGGCTAGTTCTGTATAGCCCCCCTGGACATCAACATGGTCCCAGGTGGCAGCCCAGACCAGGGACATCCACATGGTAATTTGAGCCACGATCATCAAACAGATCCCTGCTGCTGCATGTCTACAAACTCAGAAATGGCCCTCAGCAGCAACATGGACTGGGACATCACCGTGGCCTCAGGTGGCAGGGCAGGCTACTCATAGCAGGCTATTCCTCTCCACCCTCAAGTCTTCTCCACCCTTCACTCTTCATAGTGCTCAATTCCTTCCACTTCTTTCTCACCCATCTCTCCACCACACACTTGCACCACATACTCCAGCACATTCTTCCCCAACCTGTGCATGTCCACTTTTACATTCAGTGTCCAAAGCAGAAGATGCCTTTTCTTAAAGCACTTTTGCCTTGATGAGAACATTATTTTCAATAGCTATAAGCAGTTTTTAATACAAGAGCCAATTTCTACCCAAAATGATTACTGGTTACAATTACAAATAGTAAAAACGGTCCCATATCCCCAGCTTGATATAAAGTTGTCATTGAAAATGTGGGCCAAAGTTTTGATTAGACGTGGAAAAGACAGGTTTAGAGTCTTGTAAAGGAAATTTTAAAGGCTTTGCATTCTGTTTAAAGATGTCGGAATTTGATTAGTGAACAATAAGCATAATTTTCTTCATCTTTGTAAAGATACTGCTCGTTTCCAATATTTAATGTGCTTTCACTATAATTGCACGTTATTGTTAGCATGAGGCTCTATCAGTAAAGGAAAAATGCAAAGGATTTTGAAAGGGTAATCCCTTTCAAAGGAGTTTGGACCTTCATTAGGTTAATCACTGTGTCTATTCTGTAGGGTTGTGATTAATCTGTAAGCGATCACTTAAACATTGAATACTATGAAGTTCGATGATGATCATTACTATTGTTGTTGTACTAAAAATGTTCTGAACCCTTTATCAAGGTAATGTGACCAATAATTGCAAAGCTCTAGACACCCTAAGGATAAAAATAATGAAAGCTTACCTTGAGCCATCCAATTATACATACAACTGTTGGAAATCTATTATATATCAAGTATTAAGACTTTGAGATACAAAAGAGGTACAAAAGAAAAGAAATCCAAAGTTGTTAGAAAATGTTCCTTACCTGATACCCAATATTCCTATTTTATTTGTGAGAAGCCTTGTTTCTGAGAGCTGAACTACATGTCAAATAATGATCAAATGTCAGGCCATATTCTTTCAATGATAATTTTTGGCATTTCTGCCAGCATCCATACAGTGAAATTGCTTGTCAAAATAGACTAATTTTCAATATCAAACACACAAACTTGATGAACAACAAATTATAATATATATATTATATAAAATATGGTTAAAAGCAATTGAGTCACATGCTATACTTACTGACCATAAGAGTTTGAATGTCACTGACTGACAGTAGAATTTATGGTTTTTAACACAACCTCATTATGATCTATTGGAACATGGCTACTCCACTGGGTTTTTTCCTTCTTTTTTCAACATTTATTTATTATTCAAGTTACATCTTGATCACAGTCTCCTCTCTTCTCCCCTCCTGTTCCCACCTTCTCACCCTCAACCCCCTCTACTGTCTATCCTTCTCATATGGTGTGGGGACCCCACATATGAGCCCCCCTCAGTTCATCAGTCACATGAGGGCTAAGAGCTTCACATTGCTCTGGAGCCCACCATGGCAGTTCAGCTAGGGTAAAGTGTCCTGCTAACAGGTAACAAAGTCCATGACTGAGATCGCCCCACCCCACTTGCTAAGGGATGTGAAGACCAAGATGTCTATCCTCTGTCCTTTATATTTCTATATAGGAGTCTAGGATTAGCCTAAGCTTCTTTCTTTCTTTCTTTCTTTCTTTCTTTCTTTCTTTTTTTTTTTTTTTTTTTTGGTTAGTGTTTCAGTCTCTGTAAGCCTCTAGGGGCCTAGGTTGGTTCTGTTGATCTTCATGTCTTCATGTATAGTTCTTGCCCTCTCTGGGTCTCTCTATTCCTCCTCCAGGTAGACTTTTGCAACTGTTATAGATCTTCAAATTTCTGGTAAAGCAGGAAAATGAGCAATTCTCCTACTTATTCACCTCAGTTCATCCTTAACAAAAAAAAATAACCTCTGTTTCTGATGGCTGAGTAGTATTCCATTGGGAAAATGTACCACAGTTTTGGGGTTTTTTTTTGTTTTTTTTTTTTGTTTTTTGTTTTTTTGGTTTTTTTTAGCCATTCCTCAGTTGAGGGACATCTGGGTTGATTCCAGTTTCTCGCTATTACAAATAAGGCTGCTATGAACATAGATGAGGAAACATCCTTATAATTTGGTGAGGAATCATTTGGATGTATGCCCAAAAGTGGTATGGCTGGGTCTTGAGGTAGACCAAGTTATTCCAAGTTTTCTAAGATATCGCCAGACTGATTTCCATAGTGGTTGCACAAGCCTGCACTCAGACCAGCAATGTAGGAGTGTTTTCCTTTCTCCACACCCTTGCCAGCATGTGCTGTCATTTGAGCTCTTGATCTTAGCCATTCTGACAGGTGTGAGATGGAATCTCAGAGTTGTCTTGAGTTGCATTTCTCTGATAATTAAGGATGCTGAGCATTTCTTCAAGTGTCTCTCACCCATTAGGGATTCCTCCTTTGTGAATTTTCTGTTTAGGTCTGTTCCCCATTTGCAGCAAAATGGATAGAACTAGAGAAGCTCATCTTGAGTGAGCTAACCCAGACTCAGAGGATGCACATGGCATCTATTCACTTATAATCAGATTTTAGCCATATAGTACAGGATAACTATACTACAATGAGTGTACCAAAGGGAACATGAACATAAACTTTTTTTCCTGTCAATGAGACACTTTGTCCTAGTGGTGCTGCCTTGAAGGCCCCCAGTGTATGAGGAGGTTCTTGTCCCTCATATGACTGCTGAACTGGGCCAGGGTCTGTTATGTAGGGATATTCCACTCCAGAGGAGTGGGATGGAAGGGATAAAGGGTAGAGGGTGGAACTGGGAGGGGTGGGAAAAGGGCACTGTAATGGAGATGTAACCTGAGGTAATAAATAAATATTTAAAAATAAAATAACCTCTGATGATACTTTGTTGTAAAAGACAAATAATTATGAGGAATTTTATGAAGATTAACATCCAGGGTAATACTTCTTAGGGTGTATGGTTAACAAATACAGTCATCTGGCTAATCAACAAGCACCCTCAGGAATCTGTAAATCAGCTAGCCTTCCTTTTGCTTAGCTACACACAAAAGTCTCAGGCAGGCATGACTCTCCCCTCAATCAGCGCTGACAATATTGTTTAGAGTGGTTAGTATAACCTGTTAGGAGACAGCTGAATGGTAATTCACACACTGCTTGGCTACAGCTACTTGTTCCCAAAATGTTTCCCCATGAGCACAGTGTTATTTCATCATTTGCTCCCCTTTGCAGGTGCACAACTTCTCCTTTTGTGTCCCTTTGTCTTTTATCGGTTATGACAATAATATCTGCAGTGTTTTCATTATGCACACTGAGACAGCAATAGATATGATGGCAATTTTCTTTCCAGGGCAAATATATTTTATAAAACTCAATAAATGGGAAAGGGAAGCAGTCCAGTGGGTAAGATATGCTTTCTGAAAAAGAATAAATTTGAATCCTCGGCATCCACCTAAAAAGCTGAATACCTGTGCTGATGAGTTCGAGGGTTTTCCCCACTTTCTCTTCTAATAGATTCAGTGTGTCAGGCCTTATGTTAAGGTCTTTGATCCACTTGGACTTAAATTTTGTACAAGGTGATAAATATGGGTTTAATTTCATTCTTTTACATGTCAACATCCAGTTGGACCAGCACCATTTGTTGAAGATGCTGTCCTTTTTCCATTATATGGTTTTAGCTTCTTTGTCAAAAATTAAGTGACCATAGGTGTGTGGATTCATTTCTGGGTCTTCAATTAGATTCCATTGATCCACTGGTCTGTTTCTATACTAGTACCATGCTGTTTTTATTACTATTCCTCTGTAGTACAGCTTGAAGTCATGGATGGTGATAACTGCAGTTTGTTTTTGTTTTTGTTTGGTTTTGTTTTATTGTACAGGATTGATTTAGCTATTCTGGGTTTTTTGTTATTCCATATGAAGTTGAGAATTACTTTTTCCAGGTCTGTAAAGAATTGTGGTGATATTTTGATAGGAATTGCATTGAATCTGTATATTTCTTTTGGCAGGATGACCATTTTTATTATGTTGATCATACCTCCATGAGCATGGGAGATCTTTCCATCTTCTGATGGCCTCTTCAATTTCTTTCTTCAAGAACTTGAAGTTCTTGTCATTCGCTTGCATTGTTAGAGTTACCTCCAGGTATTTTATATTGTTTGTGGCTATTGTGAAGGGTGTGGATGGAACTAGAGAAGCTCATCCTGGGTGAGCTAGCCCAGACTCAGAAGGATACACATGGCATCTATTCACTTATAATCAGATTTTAGCCATATAGTACAAGATAACTATACTACAATGAATACACCAAAGGGAAGTGGAAGACAGACATTTTCCTGTCAATGAGACACTTTGCTCTAGTGGTGCTGCCTTGTAGGCCCCCTGTGTATGAGGAGGCTCTTGGCCCTCAAATGACTGGTGAATTGGGGTGGGGGACTGTTATGTAGGGACACTCCACTCTATAGGGGTGGGATGGAAGGGGTAGAGGGTAGAGGGTGGGAGGGCAGGACTGAGAGGAGTGGAAAGAAGACACAGTGATTGAGATGTAACCCGAAGTAATAAATAAATATTTTTATAATTTATTTTTTTATTTCTTCAAGTTACATCTCAGTCACAATCCCTTCCCTACTCCCCCCTTCTGTCCCACCCTTCCACCCTCTTCCCCCTCAACCCCCCATTCTCCATCCTTTTTATTTTCTTTAGTCTGAGGTAGATCTTTTCCCCCAACAGCTCCCCCCTTCAGTCCAACAAATGGTTCTCTCTCCTAAAACAATAAATACAATACAAAACAACAGAAACAAATAGGCCACAATTATGAGGGTTATATGGCTTAGCATACATTCCAAATGTCCAGTCCATATGCATCTGGCCCCTGACTTTAACATTCTAATATCTAACAATCTCCATGAGTTTAAAGTTCTATATCTAACTCAGCTTCCATACCAATTTGCATCACAATTTTAAAAACATCTTCTTAGATCCAGAACACCCTCTTGATTCCTAAACAACTCAAAATTTAACTATGAGACTCTAGCTATCTATTCCTCAACCACCTCAGAGACCTGAGAGGGACAAATATATCTGATTATATAGGAAGTACAGGGCCCGCACCTTCCAAAACTAAGAAATGACATACCAGTGGCTGCCTGGACAGTTCCCATTCACTCTCCATATATTACAGATTCAATCTTCAGCCATTTGGCCCCGTTTCTCTGACAGACATTGATTGTAGAGCAGGAATTATGAAGGACTTACCTACCCTGTCTTGACAGAGCTAGGCTGTCGACTTACCTGCTTCCAAGTTTTGTCCTTTTTGGACAGCATTGTCTACAGTTGGAGCAAGGGGTTTTTCTTGCCAAGAGATAGACTTGCCACTAATTCAGCCATCTCACACTTGAGATTCTTCGATGCTCATCTTCTACTTGGAGTAGAATAGGGGGTGCTGTCAGGAGCTGACATGTCTCAATATCAAAAAAAAATCTTAATTTAAGAAAACATCTTTGAATGCCATATTCTGCAGATCTCTTGGAGTTTTTGAAGACGCCCTATCTATCTCTTGTATTTAGATAAGCAAATGTTGCTTGTCTCTTAACAACTTGATTTCTGAGTAGCTTAGAAAATAACTGTGATAGACTGTCATGGTAACTAACAAAATGACACTCTTGCATGAATATGAGTTTTCATTTCTTAATTATCCTAAACAATTTATGATGGTTGGTATCAAAAGGCAAAAACTTCATATTTCATTTTTAAGCATTACTAGGTACACTACCTTTAGGAAGCATTACGCTTAATTTTGTATCAATATACAAAGATCATTACCTATGTAGCCCAATACAATCTTAATTTTGCATCAATATACAAGAGTCTATACCATTGTGTCCAAATATAATATTAACTTTGTATCAATATACAAAAATCAATACTGATGTAGTCCAAAACAATCTTAATTTTGCATTAATAGACAATGATCAATACCAATTTAGACAAATATAATATATATTTTGTATCAATATACAAAGGTATAAGGGCATATTCAATAATCTGTACTTTTTTTCTTTTTTGGTGTAACTGAAAATTTTTATTTAAAATACTTATATTTATTAATAATTAACAATCACTACCTATAAAACACCTATAACTTACAATATCCCATACCTATAAATACTTAATACCTAAGACTATTTAATCAATCCCACTTTAATTTTCTTGAAAGGATATTAAAATTCTCTAACTCAGGTCCATTTGGGCATCTTGGTTAAAAGTAAAGCTCTGGCAATTGGCAGAATTATCTTCAACTTGGTTCAGCTTCCTCCAGGCCTAGCTTTGCAGGTTTGTGCGATCAGTTCCACAGTCTCATCAGCCTGTACGTTCTTCACAGGTCTGGCTTGAAGGCCTATAATAATGATTCCCTGGCATCCTCCACTCCCAGCTTTCCATGTTCCCCAAACATGTTCCATGTTCACTTCCTGCTTGGCTCATTCGTTAATGTACCTTAGGCCGGTTTCCTTCCGCTGCCGAGATCAATCCTGCGGCCTTAATGGCCTTCTTTCGGCTTGGCGTCTATCGCTGCGGACCAGTTCCATCTCCTAACCCTTCCATCTCATTTCTCTGGGGTGGGGTGTCCTTACATAACAGTCCCTCCTCTCAGTTGAGAGGTCGTATGAGGGCCAAGAGCCTCTTCATTCATTGGGGATCTACGAAGCAATACCACCAGTGAATAGTGTCTCGTTGCCCGGGAGAGAGAACTACTAAACAAACAAACCAATAAGCATATAATAGATAAAAAAGACTAAAAAATAGAAAAAATATAACTAATATATAAAAATAAATAAAAATTAAAAATTAAAAATAAGAAGTCTATGTCCAATTTCCCTTTGGTGTGTTAGTTGTAGTATTGATACCTTCTAGTATATAGCTAAAATCTTACTGTAAGTGAATAGATGTGATATGTGTCCTTCTGAGTCTGGGTTAGTTCACTCAGGATGAGCTTTTCTAGTTCCATCCATTTGGCTGCAAATTGCATAATTTCATTGTTCCTGATAGCTGAATAATAATCCATTGTGTAGACGTACCACAGTTTTTTTAACCCATTCTTCGGTTGAGGGACATCTGGGTTGTTTCCATTTTCAAGCTATTACAAATAAGGCTGCTATAAACATAGATGAGGAAACTTCCTTATGATTCCCTGAAGAGACATTTGGGTGTATACCCAGAAGTGGTATGGTTGGGTCCTGAGGCAGAGAAATTCCAAGTTTTCTAAGATATCGCCAGACTGACCTCCATAGTGGTTGCAAAAGCCTGCATTCCCACCAGCAATGGAGTAGGGTACCCCTTTCTCCAAACCTTCGCTAGCATGTGCTGTCATTTAAGTTTTTGATCCTAGCCATTCTGACAGGTGTGAGATGGAATCTCAGAGTCGTCTTGAGTTGCATTTCTCTGATGATTAAGGATGTTGAGCATTTCTTCAAGTGTCTCTCAGCCATTAGGAATTCCTCCTTTGTGAGTTCTCTATTTAGCTCTGTCCCCCATTTTTTAATTGGATTATTTGGTTTCTTGGCATTTAATTTCTTGAGTTCCTTGTAGATTTTGGATATTATCCCTCTGTCAGATGTGGGGTTGGTGAAGATTTTCTCCCAGTCTGTAGGCTGCCGTTTTGTTCGAATGACAGTGTCTTTTGCCTTACAGAAGCTTTTCAGTTTAATGAGGTCCCATTTATTGATTGTTGATCTCAAGTCCTGAGCTGTTGGTGTTCTGTTCAGGAAGTTGTCGCCTGTGCCAATTAGTTTGGGGGTTTCTCCCACTTTATCTTCTAGTAGATTTAGTGTGACCGGCCCTATGTTAAGGTCTTTGATCCACTTGGACTTAAGTTTTGTACAAGGTGATAAGTATGGGTCTAACTTCATTCTTTTACTAATGGACATCCAGTTGGACCAGCACCATTTGTTGAGGATGCTGTCTTTCTTCCATTGTGCCGTTTTGATTTCTTCTTCAAAAATTAGGTGGCCATAAGTGTGTGGTTCTATTTCTGGATCTTCAATTCGATTCCATTGATCTACTGGTCTGTTTCTATACCAATACCATGCTGTTTTTACAACTATTGCTCTGTAGTGCAGCATGAAATCTGGGATGGTAATACCTCCAGATGTTTTTTTTTATTATTATTGTACAGGATTGATTTAGCTATTCTGGGCTTTTTGTTGTTCCGTATGAAATTGAGGCTAGCTCTTTCCAAGTCTATAAAAAATTGTGTTGGTATTTTGATAGGAATTGCATTGAATCTATATATTGCTTTTGGTAGGATGACCATTTTTATTATGTTGATCCTACCTATCCATGAGCATGGGAGATCTTTCCATCCTCTAAAGGCCTCTTCCATTTCTTTCTTCAAGGGCTTGAAGTTCTTGCTGTACAGGTCCTTTACTTGCTTGGTTAGAGTTACCCCAAGGTGTTTTATGTTGTTTGTGGCTATTGTGAAGGGGATTGTTTCCCTTATTTCTTTATCAGACAATTTGTTTGTTGTATAAAGAAGGGCTTCTGATTTTTTGGAATTAATTTTGTATCCAGCCACTTTGCTGAAGGTGTTTATCAGCTGTAAGGGTTCTCTGGTGGAAATTTTGGGGTCGCTTATGTATACTATCATATCATCTGCAAATAGGGATAATTTGACTTCTTCGTTTCCGATGTTTATCCCCTTGATCTCCTTTAGTTGTCTTATTGCCCTAGCAAGAAGTTCAAGTAGTATATTGAAGAGATATGGTGAAAGTGGACATCCTTGTCTTGTCCCTGAGTTTAGAGGAAATGCTTCAAGTTTCTCTCCATTTATTTTGATGTTGGCCACTGGCCTGCTGTATATTGCCTTTATTATTTCTAGGTACGGCACTTGTATGCCCGTTCTCTCCAGAACTTTTAGCATGAAGGGGTTTTGGATTTTGTAAAATGCTTTTTCTGCATCTAGCAAGATTATCATGTGGTTTTTTTCTTTCATCTTGTTTATATGGTGAATGACGTTGATAGATTTTCGTATGTTGAACCATCCCTGCATCCCTGGGATGAAGCCTACTTGATCATGGTGTATGATACTTTTGATGTTTTCTTGAATTCAGTTTGCTAGTATTTTATTAAGTATTTTTGCATCTATGTTCATGAGGGAGATTGGTCTGAAGCTCTCTTTGTTTGTTGGGCCTTTGTGTGGTTTAGGAATCAGGGTGATTGTGGCCTCGTAGAATGAGTTTGGCAATGTTCTTTCTGATTCTATTTTGTGAAAGAGTTTGAAAAGTATTGGTGTTACCTCTCTTTGAAGGTCTGGTAGAATTCTGTGCTAAAGCCATCTGGCCCTGGGCTTTTTTTGGTTGGGAGATTTTTAATGACTATTTCTATTTCCTTATGGGTTATAGGGCTGTTTAATCTGTTTATCTGATCTTGATTTAGCTTTGGTAGGTGGAATCTATCAAGAAAATTGCCCATTTCACTTAAGTTTTCAAATTTGGTGGAGTATAGATTTTTAAAGTAGGATCCAAATATTCTCTGGATTTCCTCAATGTCTGTTGTTATTTCTCCCTTTTCAATTCTGATTTTGTTGATTTGTGTTTTCTCCCTCTGTCTTTTAGTTAATTTGGCTAAGGGTCTGTCTATTTTGTTGATTTTCTCGAAGAACCAACTCTTGGTTTCATTGATTCTTTGTATAGTTCTTTTTGTTTCTAAGTTGTTGATTTGAGCCCTAAGTTTGATGTTCTCCTGCCGTCTGCTTCTCTTGGGAGTGTTTGCTTCTTTTTTTTCCAATTCACCCAGTTTAGCTGTTAATTCGCTAATATGAGCTGTCACAATTTTCTTTTTGAAGGCACTTAGTGCTATGAACTTTCCTCGTAGCACAGCTTTCATTGTGTCCCATAGGTTTGGGTATGTTGTGTCTTCATTTTGGTTGGATTTTAAGAAGTCTATGATTTCCTTCTTTATTTCTTCCCTGACCCAGGGGTCCTCTAGTAAAGAGTTGTTCAATGTCCATGTGAGTGTAGACTTTCTGTTGATTCTTTTGCTATTGAAGTCCAGCTTTATTCCATGGTGGTCTGATAAGAAACAAGGGGTTATCTGTCCTTTTTTCTTGATCTTTCTTATACTATGTCTATGTCCCATTTTTTCTCAAGTCTATTCACTCCGACATAGGAGAGAAAGAAGGATTTAGAAAAGA
This sequence comes from Lophiomys imhausi, assembly GCA_907164525.1. Taxonomy (NCBI): domain Eukaryota; kingdom Metazoa; phylum Chordata; class Mammalia; order Rodentia; family Muridae; genus Lophiomys; species Lophiomys imhausi. The sequence continues at coordinate 2,699,554 of CAJQZJ010032178.1, read as the reverse complement.
AAAAGAGAGAGGTCCCTGGGTCTAACCTCCAAAACTCATTTAACAAGATCATTTAACAGCTTGTAGTCTCTTCCCCTAAATAACAAAATTTTCTGTTATCCATCAAATAACCAAAGCGGGGGGGGGGGACACCATCCCTACCTTCCAGGCATGGGAAGTCGCTCTCTTAAAATTATTTCCTGCTGATTTGGGACATAGTAAACCTGTTTGGGGACCAAATAAGAATGGAAAATGGTTAAAAGTGTTAAAAGAATCATTTGATGTTCAATCCTTTTGTACTCAGCTATTTAGATGTCCTAAGAAGTTTGTAGGCAGAAGCTGATCTTCAGGCCTTTACTGAAGTTCTGGCTGAAGCAGTCTTTGGAGCTGAACGATCTCTGCGATTTTGAGTTGTTGTGGTTGTAGACTTTTGAGGAAACAGCTATTGAGGAAGTCTGCAAGGCTGGATCGTCTGGGCAACTCGTCTTCTTTGGTGTCTGATGTGTTTTCTTCTGAGGTTTCCATTGTCCAGTTGTCCCTGGATTCCTTGAATGGGTGCTTTAATTCTCCTGGAAAGATAAGAACAGAACCCTGCCTTAATACTAACTCTGGGACAATTACCCTTTTTTTGCGGGGGGGGGGGCGTCAGGTAATATTTTTCCGGAGCAAATTTGGTTTTTTGACAATATATTAAGTATTATCTTTCAATATGGATTAAAGAAGAAATTATTTTCTTATTTTGGAGCTAAACAAACTGTTAGTGTATATATTTTGAGATCTCAAAGGACAATTTGTTTGCATTGAGCATGCTTTTGTAAGTAGTTTTTAAACATAAATCCTTCCAAATCCTATGTGCCTGTCTCTGCATTCTAACTATTGGGATCAAAGACCTGTGGTTCCCAACTGAAGGGATTAAAGATGTGCTCCACCACCCCTGGATCGAAATTTTTCTCTAATTAGAACTTGTTTTGTATCAGGCTGACCTTGAGCTCTGAGATCTGCCTGTTTCTGTCTCTAGTGTGTTGGGAATAAGGGTGTATTCATCTCGAATGATGGGATTAAGGGTGTGCACCATCAACACCCTGTTCCTTCTAACTCTAGAATTTAGAAGACAACTAACACTATAGTGCTCCTCCTGTCTCTGCTGAAGTTAAAGGCATGGGCTAACACCACACATTTCATGTATTTTACCTTAGCTCTAAGTTTTTTTGACTCTTGGAAGTTTATAAAACCAGGGTGAACAGTTGTAACCTTTAATTTATTTACAGTGTTTTAAACCTGTTACCTACTTTTTTAATTAATAAATTTATTTATTTGTTGCTTCAGGTTACATCTCCATCATATTTGTCTCTTTCCCCTGTTACCAGCCTTGCCCTCCCATCCTCTACCCCCTAAACCTTCCGTCTTGCTCCTCTGGAGTGGAGTGGCCCTATATAACATGCCCTCGCCCCAGTTCAGAAGTCATATGAGGGCCAAGAGCCTCTTCATATACTGGGGCCTACAAGGCAGTACCAACAGTGAAAAGTGTCTCATAGCTAGGGAGGGAAAGCTAAAAAACAGAACAACAAACAAACCAACAAAAACAAACAACAACAACACAAGAAAGAAAGAAAGAAAGAAAGAAAGAAAGAAAGAAAGAAAGAAAGAAAGAAAGAAAGAAAGAA
>CAJQZJ010032178.1:2680323-2697901 GCA_907164525.1 Lophiomys imhausi | reverse complement strand
GAAAGAAAGAAAGAAAGAAAGAAAGAAAGAAAGAAAGAAAGAAAGAAGGAAAGAAGGAAAGAAAGAAAGAAAAAAGTCTATGTTCATGTTCCCTTTGGTGTGTTGGTTGTAGTAAAGATATCCTGTACTATATAGATAAAATCCTACTGTAAGTAAATAGATGCCATATGCATCCTTCTGAGTCTGGGTTAGAACACTCAGGATGAGCTTCTCTAGTTCCATCCATTTAGCTGCAATTTGCATAATTTCATTGTTTCGGATAGCTGAGTAATATTCCATTGTATAGATGTACCACAGTTTATCAATCCATTCTTCAATTGGGGACATCTAGGTTGTTTCCAGTTTCTAGCTATTACAAATAAGGCTGCTATGAACATAGATGAGGAGACTTCCTATGATTCTGTGAGGAGTCATTTGGATGTATACCCAGAAGAGGTATGGCTGGGTCCTGAGGCAAAGCTATTCCACATTTTCTAAAATATCGCCATACTGACCTCCATAGTGGTTGCACAAGCCTGCACTCCCACCAGCAATGGAGAACGGTTCTCCTTTATCCACACCCTCCCCAGCATGTGCTGTCATTTGAGCTTCTGATCTTAGCCATTCTGACAGGTGTGAGATGGAATCTCAGAATCGTCTTGAGTTGCATTTCTCTGATGATTTAGGATGTTGAGCATTTCTTCAAGTGTCTCTCAGCCATTAAGGATTCCTCCTTTGTGAATTCTCTATTTAGCTCCGTCTCCCATTTTTTGATTGGATTACTTGGTTTCTTGAGTTCTTTTTAGATTTTGGATATTAGCCCTCTGTCAGATGTGGGTTTGGTGAAGATTTTCTCCCAGTGTGTAGGCTGCCTGCCATTTTGTTCGAATGACCATGTCTTTTGCCTTACAGAAGCTTTTCAGTTTCTTGAGGTCCCATTTATTGATTTTTGATCTCAGTTCCTGAGCTGTTGGTGTTCTATTCAGGAAGTTGTCACCTGTGCCAATGAGGTCGAGGGTTTTTCCCACTTTTTCTTCTAGTAGATTTAGTGTGACCTGCCTTATGTTAAGGTCTTTGATCCACTTGGATTTCAATTTTGTACAAGGTGAAAAGTATGGGACTAATTTAATTCTTTTGCAAGTGGACATCCAGTTGTACCAGCACCATTTGTTGAAGATGCTGTCCTTCTTCCATTGTGCGGTTTTGGCTTCTTCATCAAAAATTAGGTGGCCATATGTGTGTGGGTCCATTTCTGGGTCTTCAGTTCGATTCCATTTATCTACTGGTCTGTTTCTATTCCAATACCATGCTGTTTTTACTATGATTGCTCTGTAGTACAGCTTGAAATCTGGGATGGTGATACCTCCACATGTTTTTTTTATTGCACAGGATTGATTTAACTATTCTGGGCTTTTTGTTGTTCCATATGAAATTGAGAATTGCTCTTTCCAGCTCTATAAATAATTGTGTTGATATTTTGATAGAAATTGCATTGAAACTATATATTGCTTTTGGTAGGATGGAAATTTTTATTATGTTGATCCTGCCTATCCATGAGCATGGGAGTTCTTTCCAACTTCTAAAGACCTATTCAATTTCTTTCTTCAAGGGCTTGAAGTTCTTGTTGTACAGGTCCTTTACTTGCTTGGTTAGAGTTACTCCCAGTTATTTTATATTGTTTGTGGCTCTTGTGAAGGGGGTTGTTTCCCTATTTCTTTCTCAGCCCATTTGTTTGTTGTATAAAGAAGGGCTTCTAATTTTTTTGAGTTAATTTTGTATCCCGCCAAATTGCTGAAGGTGTTTATCAGCTGTAAGAGTTCTCTGGTGGAAATTTTGGGGTTGCTTATGTACACTATCATATCGTCTGCAAATAGGGATAATTTGACTTCTTTGTTTCCAATTTGTATCCCCTTGATATCTTTTAGTTGTCTTATTGCTCTAGCAAGAACTTCAAGTACTATATTGAAGAGATATGGTGAAAGTGGACATCCTTGTCTTGTCCCTGAGTTTATAAGAAATGCTTCAAGCTTCTCTCCATTTAATTTGATGTTGGCCACTGGCTTGCTGCATATTGCCTTTACTATTTCTAGGTACAGTCCTTGTATGCCCATTCTCGCCAGAACTTTTAGCATGAAGGGGTGTTGGATTTTCTCAAATGCCTTTTCTGCATCTAGCGAGATTATAATGTGGTTTTTTCCTTCATCTTGTTTATATGGTGAGTTACGTTGATAGACTTTTGTATGTTGAATCATCCCTGCATTCCTGGAATGAAGCCTACTTGATCATGGTGTATGATACTTTTGTTGTGTTCTTGAATTCAGTTTGCTAGTATTTTATTAAGTATTTTTGCATCTATGTTCATGAGGGAGATTGGTCTGAAGTTCTCTTTCATTGTTGGGTCCTTGTGTGGTTTAGGAATTGGGTGACTGTGGCCTTATAGAATGAGTTTGGCAATGTTCTTTCAGATTCTATTTGGTGAAAGAGTTTGAAGAGTATTGGTGTTAGCTCCTATTTGAAGATCCGGTAGAATTCCACGCTAAGGCCATCTGCCCCTGGGCTTTTTTTGGATGGGAGATTTTTAATGACTGTTTCTATTTCCAAGGAATTATAGGGCTGTTTAATGTGTTAATCTGCTCTTGATTTACCTTCGGTAGGTGGAATCTATCTAGAAAATTGTCCATTTCACTTAAGTTCTCAAATTTGGTGGAGTATAGATTTTTAAAGTAGGATGTAAATATTTTCTGGATTTCCTCAATGTCTGTTGTTATTCCCCCTTTTCATTACTGATTTTGTTGATTTGGGGTTTTTTCCTCTGTCTTTTAGTTAATTTGGCTAAAGGTCTATCTATTTTGTTGATTTTCTCAAACAACCAACTCTTGGTTTCATTGATTCTTTGTATGGTTCTTTTTGTTTCTAAGTTGTTGATTTCAGCCCTAACTTTGATGATCTCCTGCCTTCTGCTCCTTTTGGGGGTATTTGCTTCTTTTTTTTTTCCAATTCACCCAGTTTGGCTGTTAATTCACTAATACAAGCTGTCACAATTTTCTTTTTGAAGGCACTTAGTGCTATGAATTTTCCTCATAGCACCGCTTTCATTGTGTCCCATAGTTTTGGGTATGTTGTGTCTTCATTTCGTTGGATTTTAAGAAGTCTTTGATTTCCTTCTTTATTTCTTCCCTGACATAATAGTCATCTAGTAAAGAGTTGTTCACTTTTCATGTGTGTGCAGCCTTTCTGCTGATTCATTTGCTGTTGAAGTCCAGCTTTATTCCATGGTGGTCTGATAGGATAAAAGGGGTTATTTCAATTTTCCTGTATCTGTTGAGGGTATCTTTGTGTCCAACTATATGGTCAATTTTAGAAAAGGTTGCGTCCAGTGCTGAGAAGAAGGTGTATTCTTTTGTGTTTGGGTGAAACGTTCTGTAGATATCTGTTAGGTCCATTTGGCTCATGATCTCTGTTAGACTCATTATTTCTCTGTTTGGCTTCTGTCTTGATGATCTGTCGATTGTTGTGTGTGGGGTGTTGAAATCTCCCACTACTGAAGTGTTGGGATCGACATGCGATTTAAGTTTTAGAAGCGTTTCTTTTACAAATGTAGGTGCCTTTGTATTTGGGGCATAGATGTTCAATATTGAGATGGCCTCTTGATGAATATTTCCTTTAACGAGTATGTAATGCCCTTCTCTGTCTTGTTTTATTAATTTCAATTGAAAGTTTATTTTGTTCAATATTAGGATGGCTACTTCAGCTTGCTTCCTGGGTCCATTTGCTTGGAAGACCTTTTCCCAGCCCTTTATTTTGAGATAGTGTCTATCTTCAGTAGTGAGATGTGTTTCTTGTATACAGCAAAAAGATGGGTCTTGTTTACGGATCCAGTCTGTAAGTCTGTGTCTTTTTATTGGCGAGTTGAGTCCATTGATGTTGATGGATATTAGTGACCAGGAGTTGTTATTTCCCATTAGTTTGGTATAGGTGATCATCTTGTGCTTCTTTTTGTTTAGTTGCTGTGGTGATTTCTATTTCCTCTGTTTTCTTGGGTGTGGTTATCTTGTCTGGGTTGGAATTTTCTTTCTAGGATCTTCTGTAGGGCTGGATTTGTGGGTAGATATTGTTTAAATTTGATTTTGTCATGGAATATCTTGTTTTTTCCATCTATGTTGATAGAGAGTTTTGCTGGGTATAGTAATCTGGATGGGCACATATGTTCTCTCAGGGCTTGTAGGACATCTGTCCAGGCCCTTCTAGCTTTTAAAGTTTCTGAGGAGAAGTCAGGTGTGATTCTGATGGGTCTGCCATTGTATGTGACTTGGCCTTTTTCTCTTACAGCTTTTAATATTCTTTCTTTGTTCTGTTTATTTGGAGTTTCAATTATTATGTGGCGAGAGGAGTTTCTTTTCTGATCTAATCTGTTTGGTGTTCTGTAAGCCTCTTGGATTTTTATTGGCATCTCTTTCTTCAGGTTTGGGAAGTTTTCTTTTATCATTTTGTTGAAGATATTTCCTGGACCTTGGAGTCGGGATTCTTCTCTTTCCTCTATGCCTATAATTCTTAGGTTCCATCTTTTCATTGAGTCCTTGATTTCTTGGATATTGTGGGTGAGAGACTTTTTAGCTTTCTCAATTTCTTTGGATGTTGTACTGATTTCTTCCATCGAATCTGCCATGCCTGAGATCCTGTCTTCCATCTCTTGCATCCTGTTTTTGATACTCATATCCATAGCTCCTATTCTCTTCCCTTGATTCTCCATTTCCACTTTTAACTCTGACTGTGTTTTCTTTATTGTTTCCATTTCCATTTTCATGTCTTGAATGGTTTTATTCGTTTTGTACATTTCCTGCTCCAGTTTGCTTGTCTTTGCCTGGAAATCTTTCATTGCCCTGTCCTTTTCCTGTTCAAGTTGAGCCACCTTGGCTGGGAGCTCTCTAATGGTATTATCCATTGTTTTCGCTTGTGAAATTGTGGCTTCTTTGAATTCCTTCATAGATGTAAGTTCTTCTTGAAGGGACTCCATCACTTTCCATAATGTAGAATTGTCATCCTTTTCATGTGTTTCTGCTATGGTGAGGTCATCAGAATTGGATGAACTAGGATAGTTTTGGGTTGTTGGAATCATATTTCCTTGATTTATGTTTTTTCTTGGACCTTTGGCCATATGGATGTCTTTAGCAGTCTGATCTCATTGTCTTCTGGGCTTGGATCCACAGGGGATGCTTTGGTCTAGCAGTCGAATTGCTTGGCGATCTGTCGTTGCTTACAGGGGGATCTCAGGGTCACTGTGCTTCTATTAGACTGAAGCACTGTGAGATGGTGCAGCCTATTCCCAGGTAATGAGGAATGGCCCAGGATTGTTTCACTGCTCCCAAGTCAGACCTCTCTATGTTGCACACTGAGTGTACACCCTGCAGTGGCTCTGATGGTATAGTCCTGTTTGCCCAGGCACAGATTCTGTGGACTCTGGAGGTCCCCAAGGAGTCTGAGAGGGCCCAACTCCACACCTGATATATCTGGACTTTCCACAATACAGCTGTGATCTCCCTGGCTTCTGGCCTCCACGTTTTGGAACCCTCAGCCTCTGAGAGCCTCCGCAGCATGCCCCACCTCTGTGCGCGCCCCGCCTCCCACTTCGGTGTGTGCGTTTCTGTCCAGCTGTTTTGCTGTGGGCACGTGCCGCCTCAGCCCAGCCACTCCCAATGCTGCTGTAGCATCCTGCTAGGACTCCCATGGGTCCACAACCTTTTCTAAATAGGTGGAAGGTCCACGTGGGGTGTGTGGGACCCAGTAGATTAGTGCGTGATCCGTGTTGTGTCTGAATCCACTGCTGCCACCGCCAAGGATCCCCCACAGTGCACACTGCTACCGCCGTTGCTAAGACTCCCACAGGTCCACAACCTTTTCTAAATAGCTATAAGGTCTGCGTGGGGTGTGGAGTGCCTAGTAGGCTGGTGAGTGATCCCATGTGGGGTCTGAATCTGCCCCCTAGGTATTAGAGCTGATCTTACCAGGCGTCTCTCCCGATGGGAGTTCCCGATTCATGGATTCAGAGGCTTCTGTGTCCGAGAGAGTTGGGGGGGAGAGCTTTGCCTAGGGACTTTTAATAGTTCCTTGGAGCTGGGTGAGACCTCAGTGATCTAGTCCTTCAGATTTTTGTACAATGTCCTACAACTCTGTGGTTTTATGGCTGTTTTTCCCCAAGTTCAAATGCGTCCATGCGGGCCTCCGCCATCTTGGATCCCCAAATATTTTTTAAAAAGCTGAATGCATTGGCAAATGCCTGCAATCTCAAAAACATAAGACATTCATAGAGGAGGACATGGAATGTTCACCTCCACCCTCTTAGATAGGACATATTCAAACATGACCACATGCACTTTCATATGAACACATGTGGAAATAAATATTTTCCAATAGAGGAAAATCTACTCTATATACTGCTGTTCTATCTCTTCATTTATTTATTTACTTACTGTCACAAGATTCCTTCCCTGAATCATTTCTGTTTATAAAACTTCATTTTGGCCTTCTTTTTTTAAACAGTACATCCTCTGGGTACAAATTGTTTTAACTAGCCCTCAAGCTTCAATGTTACCCAGGTAGTTCAGGTTGTGGGAATCTATTTCTAGAAATGGAATTTTTGTCCACTTATAAATCTTCTCTGCAACTTGTGAAGGAAACTTTATGTGGTGTTAGCCAAAATGATGACTGATGATGTCAGAACATCAACTCTGTAGTGCTCCAGAAGCTCCCAGAAAAGTAAGAACCATTACTGAAGAATCATTTAGCCTATCAATTATAGAACTCAATATATAATTCAAACCATATTTTAGTAACTTACTTTATTCTAGGGTCTTTCTATTTATGTATGTATAAGTAATAGAATATAACTAGAAAAACCCTTCACTAGGAGTGCTACAAGAGGGTAGACAAAATATATTTACTAACTCGCTTTTCAATTGTTGTTGAGACTTCAGTCCAAGTGCTATTGACTTCATAAACAAAATGAAATGTGGCATCATTTCAGTCCGAGTCCAAATGAAATTGAGGCTCAATGTTAAGTGTCTATACTAAGCTAGTACGTCACTCTAGCTATAAGTAGTGTTAGAGAAAAAAGATCCCACCACATCCTAATAGAACAAAATACTGTTTTAAAAAATACCATCAACTATTTCATTATTTTCCTCTGTCACTGTAGGAATTTAAAGATGATTTAAAATTAATTAATTAACTAATCCAAATCCAGGCATTCCTCTGAATCTTTGCATCTTGCCTACACCAGAGAGAAAGGCAGAGATGAATGTCATAGACCAGTATTCACGGGTCTTTTGAAATAATGAAAAGAATATAGGATCGGGGCTCAGAGATGGCTAGATCAGCAAAATGTTTGCCTTGAAAGCACTGGTGGACAATACAGGATGAACTACTTCCAAAGTTGTAATTTTACCCTCACACAAAAATTTAGAAATGTATTTATCAGTACATACATACATACATACACACACACACTCACATACACACACACACACCACAAAGACAGAGAGAGGGGAACAGAGAGAGAGAGAGAGAGAAGTCCTCACTCATTTCCAGATTTCACAGCACATCATGTACACACTTGATACTCACAGGTTACAAAAGTTGGGGCTCTGATGTGCTGTCTAGCATTTCTAGCCTCCCTGACTGACTGCAAAAGCTACTAGAGAAAGTAAAATCAGTTCTTACAGTGAGTGTCGACTGACTGACTTGACTGTCTCTTTGGCTCATTAAATTATTCTGTCTGAGTTTCACTGAGAAGGTACAAAGTCACACGTGTTTGTACTTCTCATGCTCCTGCAAGACCCCTTTCATTTAAAAATCAAGGTGAGAAACTAGCATTATTAGATTAATGGACTGTTCAGCGGCCCTATGAGGAATAAGTAATTAAGTAAGCCATAGCAACTCAGCCTTACAAAAGAGCACATGACTGAGAATTTGCCAAAACCTGCATTGTAAATAATTAATTTTGGTAATTTATTAATTAATTATTCTTGCCTAAAATGTATTAATTATCTTGCATCTTGTTAAAAGTACTAATTATCAATATATTTAAACTGAGTGTTTATAAACTTTGTTAGCAAAACTGGATATTCTTATGAAAGTAGTATAACAAAAATAAGTGCTAAGAACATGCATTGTGCTAATCAATGCATTTAGCATTTCAACATTCTTCATTTTGCTCCTCATAGTATTATGCACTCAATTCTGAAAATTTATTTAACATTAAAAATTAAATATTTCCCATTGGCACAGGATGCTTTAGTTGCTATTTTTAATTTCTAGAATATGTAGTTGGTGAATGTGATATAATTTGCTTAACTGTCCTGCAGCTCAGGGTTTAAAATTATTTACATTCTTTACAATTATGCCCTTAAAGATTTTAATACAGTACTCCACGTGTAATTTCCAACATATGTTATACTACCTGCTTAAGAAATATTCTCAGAGACAGAATCACTATGACCAACATCACAAAGGTTTTTAAAAGGTAATCTGAATACACTGCATATCTATTTTAATTATTATTCTGATTATGAAGCTTGTTGTGTTTATACTCATTTTTAAACTGAAAATACAGCAACTATGAAGTAAAAGACTATTCGTCATCTTTTAGCTGATCAATAAAACATCTTTAATATTTTGTTATGCATAACTCTGAAGGTTGCTTTTGTCATCCTTACATAACAAGGATCTGTGTGATCCTCTGTATAACACTGTAGGGAATCACAAAACATCAAATCTACCCATTGTCCACCAAACCAAACTTGGTGGTTCTGGAACTAAACTCAATCAACCTATATTACCTACTAATGCTACTTTTCTTCAGTCAAGTTAATTTTGTATCATAGTACACTGTCCATCTACGGATTCTACTGTATCATTCAAAAATGTTGTAGACACCAAGGAACAGTGATGTCTGAGAGCACTTGTAGGAAGGTAGGGGTGAAAGTGTGAATATACATTTAGTAGATGTTTAAATTGTCTATTAGCAAATTAAATAATATTAGAAATCCATTAAAATGTCATAGAAGGTATTCAGGGAAGAAATGATAGATAGATGATAGATAGGATAGATGATAGATAGATAGAAGACAGAAACATACCTACATGCATGCATACATACATGATAAATAGGTGATGATAGATGATAGAGAGATAGAAAGATAGATAGATAGATGGATAGATAGATAGATAGATAGATAGATAGATAGATAGATAATACAGAGAGAGAGGTAGTCCACACCAAGTATTATGGTAATTCAGCACTGTATTTCAGAAGTTAGTACTTCAACTCCCTTCTTCCAGAATTTACAAAGCAGTGGAAATGCAAATTAACATTCAAAACAGAATGTAGCAAAAACAATAACAGAATTCCATAATGCACCCAAAGTTCCAAAGTGTTTGCACTTTTTTAAGCTATGTAAATATATAAATCACATGACAATATTGCTTGAGTCACTGGTAGTTTTTCCACTGCAGACATAAAAATAAGATGGGTTTAGAGTCACTTTTATGCAGGTTATAAAAACTCAATTATGAAGCTCATGATTATTAAGAAATTAATGTCTCCTTCAGAAAAATATATCTGTATTTTCACAAGGGACAAAATTGTCAACTTCTCTGTCTCTGGGTCTTTTGTATTATAATTGATTTTCAAAATAATTAAATAAACTCATTCTTGCATTCAAATTATGTGGATCTCACTGTACAATTGAAAAACTTTCATTTTAGATTAAATTTCAAAAGCACTTTTGAAGACCTAAATTGAATTTTTTTGAAATATGCCTAAAGGACATACTTTGTTTATGTATCTACCTGATATTCTTTTCTTAGAAAAATATTAGAAGTTTCTAATTTCATGTTTTCCATATTAATTATTCATTGGTGATATAACTTCAGGAAAATATAGACATAATTTCTGTTGATTAAGCAGCAGACCTTAGCAAAATTGAGCCTTGTAGAATTTCAAATGCATCATTTTTGTTTTACCTTTTAAACACTGAAGAAAAAAAAAGAATCACTTTACCATTTTCCTTAGCCTTGAATATTATCGTAAGCATTTGCTATAATGGAATAGAAAATTCATGCCCATATTCTTACTTCACTGGCCCTTCCCTTAATAATCTTCCTTGACTAATAAAATAAATTCAGAAATGAATCTATGATGTTGTAGTGCAGACATCAATGTATTTTACTTATGGACAGTATCGTTTGGTAACAGCCCTGAGGCTAACAGGGTGATATTTTCTCTTTTAATTAGTAAAATAACTAAGACTCAATCAGATTGTAAAAATTCACAAAGTAACACACCAAGAAAGTACTAAAATCAGAACTTGAATTTTTCCAATTCAAACTCTCAGCTCTATTCACCTGTAAAATAGAACATCAATTAAATGCAACATCATCATTTAAAATCATGCAAATCAAGACATGCATAAGCTAATTAGAAATACTGGACACTGACACATGGAATATGATAAGCATTACATAAATATTAATCCTGGTGATATTTCTTATAGGAATAAAAGAACACATATGCCATCTGCCTCATCATGCTGAAACCAAGAGTTGAGCCTACACTTTATATGTAATATTTTTCTGTTTAATTCACTTTAATTTACATAATTTTACTAATCATAAAAACAGAGAAAGGTACAAAGAATGATTAGATTAAATCATATGTTCCTATGCCAATAAATTCAAGGTTATATGCGTTGCCACATTTATATAAAGGGTTTTTATTAATCAACAAATGAATTAATGTATTTGAGGCATGATTTGGCTCCCTCTTATAGCTGTAGTTCTCTTAATCTCCTCTCTCATAAGAATTAATCAATATAATTTACATGATACACACTTTTGTTCCAACTTTAATTTACATATATACATACATATATACATAATCATCTGCTTACTCATGATAAATATTATTTGAGTGTTGTATATGATTTAATATTACATAAATCATGGTACACTGAATCCACTATAGTTACACTATTTTCCTTTTCACAGAAACTGAAATCTATGACTTTTCTATATTCTAAAATGTTTGGCTTTATGACTATTACAACATATTTTATTAATCAATTATCTCACCGATAAATAATTAGGATTTTCCACATTTTTATATTATATATGTTTCCAGTTGATTGCAGTAAACTGTATGTAGCTGTGGGTCTTCATATATCTCCTAAATCTGCCATTATCTCCCAGGACAGGATATGAATGCAGAGCTTCCCTGAAACTCCTAGGCTATCTTCATGCAGAAATTTCATCTATGTGGGGATGGGAATAGTAAGGTGGAAATGAGCAACACTCACTATCAATAGGTTCTGCTCTACTCAAGGAGTACCCAAATGATTATGCTAACCAATGAAATGAAAGCAACCAAACCCTATAAAATGGGAATAACAGATCACTTGGACATATTATCTAGTCAGGCTCCAATTATATATTCACAGCTACTGGTGTCATATTGCCTTTCTCTAGTCAGACACATCACTTGTCACTCAGGTAAGACTATTCAACATTCATTCACTGTCTGGTGCTTCCTACTCCAGGAAACTGGGAGATAGTATTTCCAAACTTTTTGTTTGTTTTGTTTTCAACCAGATAGACTGTCCCTAATATTTCATCTTTCTGGTACACCAATCAGGGCCTCCAGCTGGGAAGTAAATAGCCTGACTCCTTAAATCTCAGACAACCAAGCTTGTGACTCTTGGGATAACACAGAGCCAACATTTCCTCACAAATACCATATCTCTGAAGTGGCTATGATGCTCAGGATGACAGTTCTGCCTCTTCTTGTACCAACTCAGGATATAATGATAAGGGACAGTTATGTAAATTGGAACTTCTTGGTGAACCTACAGGAAGGTAGCTGAAGCCAACCATTTTGGTGTTGTCAGAACCTCCAATAGGAGCCATTTGCTCCCAGCTTTAGACCTTGCCCAAGCATGAGATACCCATACTAAACAAATTTTCTTGCACAAGCAATAGTTTTTCTAAAAGTTGTATTTGGAAGTCAAAGATTTACATGATGATCATAATCATCAGCATTGTTTTAGGTTTTTATAAATACAAGTCTGAAGCATTTCCTTATCTACCCATTCCTTCCACTTTACTTTGAAATTCTGTGATAACCCCTTTTTCTGTAGACAGTTTTCTAAAGAGAAAAGCACAGATACTGTTTCCCCCAACTTCATCGGATATGCCCTTTCACCCTGAAACCTTTTAGCCACTGACTGCCAACAAATGAATGAAAGATGAAAGACAGCAGTCACTGACAATCCCTCTATTCATTCCTCTAGAGTGATCTCCCAACCTCAACTTCAAAAGGGGGATTGAATGAGCAGACCACAGGAAGAATCTCTCACACCTCTCTAGAGTTCCCAATGATCAATGGATACAAAGAAGCCCATGAAAATGAGAAAATAGAAAAAGTAATCCAAATCATTCTCCCACATATGATGACCAATATGAAAAAAAAATCAGGCCGCGGGCCAAGATGGCGGCGACCTACACTGTCACATTTTGAATGAGGGGAAAAAAGAGCCATAAAAAACACAGAGTTATTGGGCACTGTGCAAAAACCGGAGGGGCTAGACCCCCCCCCGGGAACACTCACAGCTCCCAAGAGACTGTTAAAAATCCCAGGGCAAGGCTCTCCCCATCTCTCACAGACATGGAAGCCACTAAACCCGGGATTCGGGAACTCCCATTTGGAGAGGAGCCTGGTAAGATCGATCCCAACTTACAGCAGGCAGAATTAGGGTCCACATGGCCATAAATCGCTGGCCTATTGGGCTCCCCACACCTCAGGTAGAACTTATACCCACTTAAAAAACTTTGCGAGATAGTGGAAGGCTTAGCAAGGAATAAACAGGGGGCTCAGCAGTTGGTCCGCAGATGCTTGTGAAGCAGAGGGCAGGAGGTTCCAAGAGAGCGCGGGAAGCTGGGAACACAAAGGCGGGCGGGAGGAGCCGAATCCTGCAAACTGACGGCACCACAGCTGGGGAGGGAGCCCGGCTGGCAGGGCCAAATCCCCGCAAAACCACGGCATGTCATCTGGGGAGAGAGACAGGCGTGGGCGGGGCCAGGGATCTGTGCACCCACGGCTGAGCTGCTGGGGCGAGAGGACCACTCAGGCGGCTGGAGGATCTGGGGCTTGGGGTACCCACGGCCTAGCAGCCAGGGAGGAGGACCTGCGGCGGCACAGACAGGAAGGGATTCAGGCACACAGGCCAGCCCTGTGGCGAGAAGCCTAGAGAGAAACCAGAAATCAGGACCATAGCTGTATTCTGGAAAATCCAGACATATTAGGTGTGGAGTCAGACCCTGTCAGCATCCGTGACGACAAACAAAGCCCACAGAATCTGTGCCTGGGCAAACAGGCCCATACCATCAGAACCATTACAGGCTGATAACTCAGAGCGCAACATAGGGAAGTCTGAATTGGGAGCAGTGAAACAATCCTGGTACATTACTCACAACCTGGGAATAGGCTGCAGCAGCTCACAGTGCCTCAGGCGATTAAAACCACAGTGACCCTGAAATCCCCCTGTAAGCAACAACAGATAGCCAAGTAACTCGTCCCCTGCACCAAATCATCCACTGTGGTTCCAAGCACAGAAAACAGACAGCTAAATGCATCCAATGGCCAAAGGTCAAAAAAAAAATAGAAATCAAGGAAATATGACTCCAACAAAGCAGAATCATCCTAGCTCATCCAATTCGGATGACCACACACCAACAGAAACACATGAAAACGTTGACAATTCTGCACTATGGAAAGTGATAGAGTCCCTGCAAGAAGAACTTAAATCTATGAAGGAATTCAAAGAAGCCACAATTCTACAAGTCAAAACAAGGAATAACACCATTAAAGAGCTCCAAGCCAAGGTGACAGAGCTTGAACAGGAAAAGGAAAAAGCCATGAAAGATTTTCATACAAAAACAAGCAAGCTGGAGAAGGAAATGTACAAAACGAACAAAACCATACAAGACATGAAAATAGAAATAGAAACAATAAAGAAAACACATTCAGAGTTAAAAGAGGAAGTGGAGAACCAAGGAAAGAGAACAGAAACTACGGATGTGAGTATCAACAATTGGATACAAGAGATGGAAGACAGGATCTCAGGCATGGAAGATTCAGTGGAAGAAATCAGTACAACATCCAAAGAAAATGAGAAGGCTAAAAAAATCTCTCACCCACAACATCCAAGAAATCAAGGACTCAATGAAAAGACAGAACCAAAGAATTATAGGTATAGAGGAAAGAGAGGACTCCCGACTCCAAGGTCCAGGAAATATCTTCAACAAAATCATAGAGGAAAACTTCCCAAACCTGAAAAAAGAGATGCCAATAAAAATCCAAGAGGATTACAGAACACCAAACAGATTAGATCAGAAAAGAAATTCCTCTCGCCACATAATAATTGAAACTCCAAATGTACAGAAGAAAGAAAGAATATTAAAAGCTGTAAGAGAAAAACATCAAGTCACATACAATGGCAGACCCATCAGAATTACACCTGACTTCTCCTCAGAAACGTTAAAAGCTAGAAGGGCCTGGTCAGATATACTACAAGTCCTGAGAGATCATAGGTGCACAGACAGACTAGTTTACCCAGCAAAACTCTCTATCAACATAGATGGAGAAAACAAGATATTCCATGACAAAATCAAATTTAAACAATATCTACCCACAAACCCAGCCCTACAGAAAATCCTAGAAGGAAAATCCCAACCCAGAGAAGAAAACTCCACCCAAGAAAACAAAGGGAATAGAAAACCCCTCAGCAACTAAACCAAAAGAGGCACAGGACCACCAACTATACCAAACTAATGGGAAATAACAACTCCAGGTCACTAATATCCATCAACATCAATGGACTCAACTCCCCAATTAAAAGACATAGGTTTACAGAGTGGATCGGCAAACAAGACCCTTCCTTATGCTGTATACAAGAGACACATCTAACTACGAAAGATAGACACTGCCTCAGAGTAAAGGGCTGGGAAAAGGTTTTCCAAGCAAATGGACCCAGGAAGCAAGCTGGAGTAGCCATCCTAATATCAAACAAAACAGACTTCCAACTGAAGTTAATGAAGAAAGACAAAGAAGGGCACTATATACTCATTAAAGGGAGTATTCATCAAGAGGAAATCTCAATACTGAACATCTATGCCCCAAATACAAAGGCACCTACTTTCGTAAACGAAACACTTCTAAAACTTAAAGCGCACGTCGATCACAACACATTAGTAGTGGGAGACTTCAACACCCCACTCACAACAATGGACAGATCATCAAGACAGAAGACAAACAGAGAAATATTGAGTCTAACAGAGATCATGAAAAAAATGGACCTAACAGATATCTACAGAACGTTTCACCCAAACACAAAGGAATACACCTTTTTCTCAGCACCCCACGGAACCTTCTCCAAAATCGACCACATAATTGGTCACAAGGATAGTCTCAATAGATACTAGAAAATTGAAATAACACCTTGTATCTTATCAGACCACCACGGAATAAAGCTGGTCTTCAACAGCAAAAGAATCAACACAAAGCCTACAACACACATATGGAAATTGAACAGCTCCTTACTGGATGACCACTGGGTCAGGGAAGAAATAAAGAAGGAAATCAAAGACTTCTTAAAATCCAACGATAATGAAGACACAACATACCCAAACCTATGGGATACTTTGAAAGTTGTGCTACGAGGAAAGTTCATAGCACTAAGTGCTTTCGGGAAGAGACGATGGCGGCGACCTACACTGACGCATTTTGAACGCAGGGGAAAAAAGAACCATAAAAACACAGAGTTATTGGGCACTATGCAAAATCCGGAGGGGCTAGACCCCCCCGGGAACACTCACAGCTCCCAAGGGACTGTTAAAAGTCCCAGGGCAAGGCTCTCCCCATCTCTCACAGACACGGAAGCCACTAAACCCAGGATTCGGGAACTCCCATTTGGAGAGGAGCCTGGTAAGATCGATCCCAACTTACACCAGGCAGAATCAGGGTCCACTTGGCCATAGATCGCTGGCCTATTGGGCTCCCCACACCTCAGGTAGAACTTATACCCACTTAAAAAACTTTGCGAGATAGTGAAAGGCTTAGCAAGGAACAAAGAGGGGGCTCATCAGGTGGTACGCAGCCACTCGCAAAGCAGAGGGCGGGAGGTTCCGAGAGAGCGCGGGAAGCTGGGAACAAAAAGGCGGGCGGGAGGGGCCGAATCCCGCGCACTGACAACAGCGCAGCTGGGAAGGGAACCCCGGCTGGCAGGGCCAAATCCCCGCGAACCCACGGCAGGTCAACTGGGGAGAGAGACAGGCGTGGGCGGGGCTGGGGATCCGTGCACCCATGGCAGAGCTGCTGGGGCGAGAGGACCACTCAGGCTGCCGGAGGATCTGGGGCTTGGGGTACCCACGGCCTAGCAACCTGGGAGGGGGACCCGTGGCGGCACAGACAGGAAGGGAATCAGGCACAGAGGTCAGCCCTGTGGCGAGAAGCCTAGTGAGAAACCAGAAATCAGGACCATAGCTGTATTCTGGAAAATCCAGACATATTAGGTGTGGAGCCAGACCCTGTCAGCCTCCGTGATGACAAACAAAGCCCACAGAATCTGTGCCTGGGCAAACAGGCCCATACCATCAGAACCATTACAGGCTGATAACTCAGAGTGCAACATAGAGAAGTCTGGATTGGGAGCATTGAAACAATCCTGGTGCATTACTCACAACCTGGGAATAGGCTGCACCAGCTCACAGTGCCTCAGGTGAATAAAACCACAGTGACTTTCAAATCCCCCTGTAAGCAAGGACAGATAGCCAAGTAACTCGTCCCCTGCACCAAATCATCCACTGTGGTTCCAAGCACAGAAAACAGACAGCTACATGCATCCAATGGCCAAAGGTCAAAAAAAAATAGAAATCAAGGAAATATGACTCCAACAAAGCAGATTTATCCTAGCTCATTCAATTCGGATGACCACACACCAACAGAAACACATGAAAACGTTGACAATTCTGCATTATGGAAAGTGATAGAGTCCCTGCAAGAAGAACTTAAATCTATGAAGGAAAAGCACTAAGTGCTTTCAAAAAGAAAATTGTGACAGCTCATATTAGTGAACTAACAGCTAAGCTGGGTGAATTGGAAAAAAAAAAGAAACAAACACTCCCAAGAAGAGCAGAAGGCAGGAAATCATCAAACTTAGGGCTGAAATAAACAACTTAGAATCAAAAAGAACTATACAAAGAATCAATGAAACCAAGAGTTGGTTCTTTGAGAAAATCAATAAAATAGACAGACCCCTAGCCAAATTAACTAAAGGCAAAGGGAAAGAACACAAATCAACAAAATCAGAAATGAAAAGGGAGAAATAACAACAGATATTGAGGAGATCCAGAAAATATTCGGGCATTACTTTAAAAATCTATGTTCCACTAAATTTGAAAACCTAAGCGAAATGGACAATTTCCTCGATAAATTCCACCTACCAAAACTAAATCAAAATCAGATTAACAGCTTAAACAGCCCAATAACACC
>CAJQZJ010032178.1:2641559-2679923 GCA_907164525.1 Lophiomys imhausi | reverse complement strand
ACCAACTGCAGACAGACTGCTGTCCAAAAAGGACAAAACTTGGTAGCAGGGAAGTCGACAGCCTAACTCTGCCAAGACAGGGTAGGTAAGTCCTTCATAATCCCTGCTCTACAACAAATGTCTGTCAGAGAAACAGGACCCAAAGGCCAAAGACTGATGCAGGAATGTATGGAGAGAAAATGGGAACTGTCCAGGCAGTCATTGGTATGTCCTTTCTTAGTTTTGGAAGCTGCAGGCCCTGCACTTCCTATATAAGCAAATATATTTATCCCTCTCAGGTCTCTGAGGTGGTTGAAGAATAGACAGCTAGAGTCTCATAGTTAAATTTTGAGTTGTTTAGGAATCAAGAGGATGTTATAGATCTAAGAAGATACTCTTAAAAGTGTGTTGCAAGTTAGTATGAATGTTGAGTCACATATAGACCTTTAAACTCATGGAGATGGTTAGATAGTAGAATGTTAAAGTCAGGGGCCAAATATGTATAAACCGGACATTGGGAAGGTATACTGGGCCATTTAACTCTCATAAATGTGGCATATTTAATTCTGCTGTTTTGTATAATACTTACTGTTATAAGAGAAGGAACCACCTGTTGGACTGAAAGGGGAAACTTCTGGGGGGAAGAGGGTGGAAGGGTGGGATAGGAAGGGGGAATAGGGAGGGGTTTGTTACTGAGATGTAACTTGAAGAAAAAAAATAAAGTATTTAAATAAAAAAAGACTAAATATCAATATACATTTTAAAAATTTCACTAAAAAAAAAGATAGGTTTGCACAAGATCAACTATATATAACATAGGTCAAGACTAAACACACTTTTGGCACTCTAGCACACCCCGTTATTCCTCCCCATCATGTATACCCATCAAAGATAATCACTAGTTTGAACTTTAATATAATAGATTAGATTTGCCTGCTGAGTATACATGAATATAATCATAATGTATCTACTTCTAAAAACAATTACTTTGTTTTCCTGTCAAATATGTTTGTGACATGAAGTCATTATCATTTTTAGCTGCTGCTTTGTTCTTATGGATGTGTAGTAGTATATTGTAAGAATGCAGTTCTTTTAGGCTAGCAGTTGACTGTTATGGTAACCAGTGCTCTTCCAAGATGTCATTTTATATTTCTTTTGTGAAGATATGCAAATATTTCTGTCAGGAATGTAGTTAAGATAAAGAAAACTAGGACTAATTTTGGCTAGGGTAAACTTTGATATCTTGATGTTTTGCCTACAGTTCACCTTGATATTACTGAAATATTTCAAAAGATCTTGTACCAATTTAAATCAATCCAGCACTTACAGCATTTAGTAATTTCATGGACTTGAAAAGATATTGTCAATCTCATTATTTTTGAAATTCTGACTTTAATTCACTCCCTAAGTGTGAACACCATTTAGTATATTTTAAAGTTTTGTTAAAAAAAAAATCAGTGGTCTAAAATGGTGGTGTGAAAGATAGAAAAAAAAAAGGGTTCCATAAAGATACAGACCAAAAATAGATAGGAGAAGGGATCTGTGGCTGGGATTCTGGTTGGTTGTGACAGGAATTTTGAGCCAAATTTTCTTTTCATTCAAGCAAGAAGACATTTGTTATAAAATACATTTGGGGACCAAGCTGTAATTAAACATGATTTTTGTTCTATGCAAACTCCAAGACAAGAATCCAGAACATTATATAGTATATATTATTAGTGATAGAATAATAGATATAATATCCCTTTTATTAATTAATTTTTGATATCTATATGTTCTTTCAATTTCTATTTTCAGAAAGCACTTTGGGATCTTATACATAGTCAAGGTAACTTACATAAAATACAGTGAAATGGATTCAGTGCAAGTCTATTTAGCCAGAGCCTGTAAACTATGGAAAAAGAAATACTCACAGGTCTATTTATCTCATTTTCTGATTTTTTTTTTTACTGTTTATTACTTCAAGTTACATCTCCATCACAGTGCCCTTGCTCCACCCCTCCCAGTGCTATCCTCATACCCTCTCCCTCTTCTCCCCCCTCCCACCTATTGTACTCCTCCAGTGTGTAGTACCTCCACATATCAGCCCCCATCAGTTCATTTGACACATGACGACTAAGAGCTTCCTCTTGCACTAGGGGTCTACATGGCAGCTCCACTAGGGAAAAGTGTCCTACTAACAGGTAACAAAGTCTATGTTCCTGTTCCTTTGAGTCTATTGATTGTAGGATAGCTATCCTGTACTATATGGCTAAAATCTAATTATAAGTGAATAGATACCATGTACAACTTTCTGAGTCTGAGTTAGCTCACTCAGGATGAGCTTCCCTAGTTCCATTCATCTGAGTGCAAATTGCATGATTTGCTTGTTTCTGATAGCTGAGTAGCATTTCATTGTGTAAATGTATCACAGTTTTTTTATCCATTGCTCGGTTGAAGCCCATCTGGGTTGTTTCCAATTTCTAGCTCTTACAAATAAAGTTGCTATAAACATACTTGAGGAAATGTCCATGTAGTTTGGTGAGGAATCTTTTGGATATATACCCAGGAATGGTATGGCTGGGTCTTGAGGTAGAGCTATTCCAAGTTTTCTAAGATATCGTCAGACTGATTTCCATAATGGTTTTACAAATTTGCACTCCCACCAGCAATGGATGAGTGTTCCCTTTCTCCACGACTGCACCAGCATGTGTGCTCATCTGAGTTTTTTATTTTAGCCATTCTGACTGGTGTGGGATAGGATCTCAGTGTCATCTTGAGTTGCATTTCTCTGATGACTAAGGATATTGAGCATTTCTTCAAGTGTCTCTGGCCATTAGAGATATTTCTTTTGTGAATTCTCAGTTTAGCTGTGTACCCCATTTTTTATTGGATTATTTGGTTTCTTGGTGCTTAATTACTTGACTTCTTTATATATTTTGGATATTAGCCCTCTGTCGGATGTGGGTTGGTGAAGATTTTTTCCCAATCTGTCAGCTGCTGTTTTGTTCTAATGACAGTGTCTTTTGCCTTACAGAAGCTTTTCAGTTTCATGAGGTCCCATTTATTGATTGTTGTTCTTAGGTCCTGAGCTGTTGGTGTTCTGTTCAGGAAGTTGTCACCTGTGCCAATGAGTTCGAGGGTTTTCCCCACTTTCTCTTCTGTTAGATTTAGTGTGTCCGGTTTTATGTGAAGGCCTTTGATCCACTTGGACTTAAGTTTTGTACAAGGTGAAAAATATGGGTCTATTAGCATTCTTCTACATGTTGACATCCAGTTAGACTATCATCATTTGTTCAAGATACTTTCCTTTTTCCATTTTGCGGTTTTGGCTTCTTTGTCAAAAATTAAGTGACCATAGGTGTGTGGGTTCATTTCTGACTCTATTGATCCACTGACCTGTTTCTATACCAGTACCACGCTCTTTTTATTACTATCACTCTGTAGTATTGCTTGAAATCAGGGAAGATGATACCTCCAGATATTTTTTATTGTACAGGATTGATTTAGCTATTCTGGGTTTTTTGGGGTTTTTTTTTGTTTTTTGTTTTTTGGTTTTTTTTGGTTTTCCATGTGAAGTTGAAAATTGTTCTTTCAAGACCTGTAAAGAATTTTGTTGGTATTTTGATGGCAATTCTTGATTTAAATCTCCTCAACAGTTGTACTTCATGTATTTTTAAAACCTGATTACCATACTAAGGGACAAGAAGACAATATTCTCATTTTGGAAATCTATATTTTAATAGCCTAGAAAAGCTTATGTGTACCTACATACTGGCTATCCTCAGCAGCTGTAGAGATAAAACGGGAAAATATAGAATAGTGACAGATTCAAACACCTAGTCTTTGAAGTGATTTAGCTAAGCCACATCAATATTCTTCTGCTAATGGGCTGGATTGGTGCCATTTTCCTTTCTTTTTGTCTTTCAAAAAGCTGTTCAATAGCTGTCAGAGAAAGGAGATCAAAAAACTACAGTCAAGCCAAAGAAAAACTACCACAGTTTTAAAATCATAATTTTAATGTTAACATTGGAAACTACATCTGCCTGACACTAGAGTGCCTCAGCCTATATATTTGCATTTTCTAGTCTCATGTCCCCTGCTCTCCACTATTATCTCTTTTAGAAATGACTGAAATTATAAAGTTCCCTTCAGTATGGTAGACTGTCATTACTGACAACATTAAGTATGGCTAAACATATGCAAAAACACTGTTCCATTCAATTATATACTACTAATAACACCACAATTTTCTCTCGGTTAAAAGAGAAACTAGAATGAAATAGGTTATCTCTCAAGAACTTGATGAGAGTAATATCCATTGGTTTTGTATCAGATCTTTACACAGCACAAAGACCAAAGAGACAAATATTCTCAGTAAAGTAAATATTCACTAAAAGACATTTGAAGAATTTCACAATTTTGTATTTTCTTTTGCTTAAACTTAAACAATTTAAAAGTAACCGAAGTCCTGCTGAAAAATGAATTACCATCATGATCACTTTGAGTAACCCATTAACAAATGACAACTCATGAAGCATTGGATGTTATAGCCTGTACATTCTGGAAGACAGGAAGAATACAAAAAGGTAGAAACAGGTGATCACAGTTAATTGTCTACACAGAGAGTAAAGATGGGCTCATGTCATGAATTGTAACAGCACAAAACCAGAAAAGCTAAAGTAATGCCCTGAAATTTTTGTACCTATGAATAATGGGACAAATATAAAATAGGCTTCAAAATACTCAGTTTTATACTTTATTGTATTAAAATTTCCCTGTTTTGTACTCATTTTCTCACAAATGATCAAAAAAGAACTTGGGCCATTTAATCTTCTACCTTTTAGATATTTACATCCTTAAGTCTACGAGTAAGCTTAGAATGCAGGAAAACACTGGAAATTGTTAAATTTTAGCTCATTTCACTTTTTTGCATTAAGATTTATTCAGTTACACTAGACCACATGCACAAACAATTGCCTCGTAAGTATCTTTCAAAAACTTCCCATTCGTCATCCAAATGCCTAGAATGAAGGAATAACAGCTATGGTTCTGGCTTAGTGCTGAGATACAAAATTTAATAAATGCCTTCAGTGGGAACAGTAGTGTCTCCATGCTCAAATAAAAGAAATGGCAGTGCTTAACCAAGCAGCTCAGTTTTTCTTTTAAAAAAATTAGTGTATGAATATGAGGGGACATGTATATATTTCCTAGGAGAAAATAAATCAAACTGTAAATGTTGGTCCTTTCTAGATAGTACAATAAGTAGTGCCTTTTGCTTTTTTAATTTTTATTGCTTCTTTCAGAGTTTTACATGTTTTGATCACATTTAACCTCTCCAAGGTTTTCTCAAGTCTAACCCCCATTCTCTATTTATCAAAATATTTGTCCTTTATTTTCTTAAATCCTATGCTGGCTAGTTTCTTGAAAAATTGACACAAACCTAGACATATCTGGGAAGACAGGACTTTAATTGAGAAAATATTTCTATAAAATTGTCCTGTAGGCACATCTATAATGAATTAATTATTTTGATTGATTAATAACGTGAAAAGTTCCACACTACTGTTGATGGTGTCACCTCAAAGCAGTGGCCTCTGTTTCAGCTCCTGCTTTCAAGTTCCTGCTATGA
Organism: Lophiomys imhausi; assembly: GCA_907164525.1. Lineage (NCBI taxonomy): Eukaryota > Metazoa > Chordata > Mammalia > Rodentia > Muridae > Lophiomys > Lophiomys imhausi. The sequence continues at coordinate 2,674,333 of CAJQZJ010032178.1, read as the reverse complement.
GTTCCTACCCGTGACTCCTTTCAGTAACAGAAGGTGACGACCAGGGAGTTGTAAGATGAAGTATCTCCTTTGCTTCCCAAGTTGATCTTGATGATGATGCTTTACCACATCTCTAGAAACCAAACAAAAACAAAATCTTTAAAGCAATTTGTGTTGCCTGAATATTCTCGGTGGTGTGCTCTTCCACTGAAATGTAGATGCCTTACCAGGACTACTCTCTTAGAGAAAATTGTCTCTTCTCCCTCTTCCAGCAGCAAATATTTTCCAATAGCTCCATGGCTAGAGGTGGGATTGTACGTCCAACTCCCATCTCCATACTAGCATTCAGTTTTGCTTGGGCTGAGTTCATGTATGTAATATCCAGAAGACACTGTTTCCTTCGTTTCCTTCTAATTGTCCACTGCCTCTGGCTGCTACACTTGTTCTGATTCCTCTTCTGCAATGATCCCTGAGCCTGGGGAAAGAATATGGTATATAGTTCCATTTAGAACTAAGCATTCTGCAGTCTCTTATTCTCTGCACATTGGCCAGTTGTGCATCACTGGGTTAAAAACCATCTACTGCAAATGAAAGCTTCTCAAATGAAGGTTAAGAAATTCATTGATCTATTGTGGGTCATTTAATACTATGTTCCTGCCTATCTAGAGGTTCTTGGCCCAATGTTGGGTATGAGTTTGACCTTTGGAGCATGACTTAAACCCAATCAGAAAGTGGTTACTTCTGCAGTATTTGTGCCACTATTGAACCTGTTAGACATCCCTCCCCATATTCCCTCTTTTATCCTGACCTCAGTTAGAGTCTTTTGCTTTTTGTCATTTCATTTTTCACATTATATATATATCAGGCCAGTCATTGATACAGCTCAGAGTTCTCAGCTGGTTAAGACCGATTATTACTTCCACCTCTGGTCATGTGCATGGTACCTTCAAAAGCACTATAAAAGCCATCTAATAGAGTCAAAGCCTCTGCATCTGTACCAACAAGATTTCTCCATTTTCAATGAATATTATATGATATCTTCATTGATAAAGTGTTGCCATCAAGTTCTAAAAGATAACCAAGAGCAACCACAAAATTCTGTAATGTTTGGGACCTCACTGGCCAAAACCTCCAAAAGTAGTGTCCTATTCCTGGTTTGGGGAATTTTATTAGCCTCTGTTGTCTTGTAAGGATGTTGTTTTCCAGTTATAGGTAACTCCATTTTAAAACATTTGTGTGTGTGTGTGTGTGTGTGTGTGTGTGTGTGTGTGTGTGTGTGAAGCTTCCAGATTAGTAGGTTCCTATACTATATGTCTTTTTCAAATGGCCTTTAGTGTTATTTATCCCTCCCCATATTCTGTCCTCTACCCTGACCTAGTTAGAGTCTTTTGCTATTTGTCATTTCATTTTTCACATTATATATATATATCACCTTCATAATATATTTAAAAGTACACTTCATGGTATGTTGTATTAAAAAAAAAAAACTCCTGAAGGTTAATTCAACAAGACCTTCATAAATAAGTTTACTTTCTGAAGAAATATTAGAAAATTTAGAAAAGATTCAGTGAAGGTAGTTTTTAGCTTTCATTTACCAAAGAATATATTCAAGAGAAAGATGGTCCTTGGGGATCAACTTAGCAATCTCTGGAAGAGTATCATAGCAGCAACCCAGGAAGGAATTATTCCTGTGGTTCCCTTGAGTTCTTATTTGTGGAAATAACATCCAAGTTTTCAATTGTGTGTCACAGAGTGGTCAACTCCAATTCTGGAATATGTGCAATTAAGGAGAAAATAAGTCACCAATACAAAGGGAGAAATACACTTACATTACTTAGAGAATGCAGAAAGATCAACTACAGTGAATTAGAGAAATTTCATGTTCCCAAAATACAGAATGAATAGAACAAATGTCTGTGACTTGACCTTTAAAGCAGTGCTATATTGAAAATAAAAATGAGGTTATGGTTTTACATTCTGAGCTCCGAATAAATAGATATTCTTAAGGTAAAATTGTCATATAAATTCAAAACATCACATAAACTATCTGAAGCCCTGTTTAGCAAATAGCTCTCATGGAGTTCCTATCTAATCTGAAGAAAGTGTGGTGATCACTATCTGAGTGATTCCCATGAAACATAATAATTCCCAAATAGGAAACAAATCATCTGGTTATTGATTGTCCTAAAATAAGATCAAGATTATGAAATCTAATCACATGAAGTGTCAGTAGATCAAGAGAAAGAGGAAAGTGATGAAGCTATGTATTTTCAGTGGAGCTTGACAGTAGCCTTCAAGGTTTCAGCTTTGCATTAATATTAATCTAATAACTGAAGAGCTGTGCCCATTCACTGGCTCTTCCTTCTCCCACCCAATTCATCTGGGAATGGAGACTGATTCTACATGGTGATCCCTGCAAATACATCAAGACAAGGGTACAAAGGTGTCTTGGAACCAAATTCAAACCTTCCCACTAGACTTGTTTGCTAAAATGAAAAACATAGAAAATCATTACGTGGGAAAGAGGTAGGATACCACATTTCAAGGGCGCATTTAGAGCTGTGTTTCAGTAAAGACAGAGGAAAAGGAAAAAGAAAATTGATATTCAGGGAGATGGACCTAAAATTGGACTGTCCATAAGCAATATCCAAACATAGCCTGTGATGTAAGGAAGGGGATTATAAGAAAGAAATAGTGGTGGGGGCTTTTAAAACCTTGTGAGCAGATGTGATGGTGCAGACTCTTAAAAAGAAAAGAAAGTAACGTCCCTTACAATTCTCCATTTCCCCCACTTCCTACTCCCCACACTTCTGGTCTTTGAATAGCTTATTAAAAATATTTTTAGCTTGAGCATTTTTTCAGTCTCTGAACTTACTTTAATATATTCAGTTGTTCTAAAAAAAAAATGTTGACATCTAAGACCAAAACAAAGTATTCATTACCTCATTGAAACTTGAGTGTTTTATAGACAATCCTTGTTCACCAGGTGCTTAAAAACAGTTTTGCTAATGACCGTTGACTTCTTCCTTGGATCTACAGATATATAAATGCAGGGTGAATTCTTGACTTCCACCTTCATTTCATCCCTATTTATGGCTGAAAGCACAGAGATAAATCATTGTTCTAAACCTGCAGTTAGCTTGGATAATGAAGACAGCAGATCCTCATGAGACAGGTCATCCCTACAGAACCCCAGAAGAGGATAATTATCCCTGAGAGTTAGGCTATACACCATTACCAATAACAACTTACAAACTCATGAGAGCACCACACAGGACAAGACAGACCACAGGTAATAATGGGTCGGTGGGTGACCATACCTAGACCAAAACTGCTTAATTCTTCATACCTCTTGTCCTGCATTTAAACTGAAAGCCTGTGAGTACCACCAAAGACAGACATTGAGGTCATTAGACCATTTTATTTGAACTTCTTCTCATTGTGGCCACATTCTATAACTGATTTTGTCATTATTCCTTTCTTAGGTTGGTGTATGGGGACCAGTGGCTAAGCCTTGCTTGTTGGGGCTACCAGGGACCAGGCTTTTACTCTAAAAGCTCCAGTAACAACTTCTGCTCTAAAACACACATTTTACTTATTTGAAGCATTTTGTGCATTTCATGTCAATATTACAGAAGGTCTTTTTTCCTTTCCTGGCTTCCTAGGGGGGGAAGAAAAGCCACTACTTTACATGATATTTTGCTTAACCATTTTCTTTGTCTCTGTGAACATTTTCAGTAGTTATAAACCTTGGAACAGGAAAGAAGACTTAGGGAAGAAGAATTTGAACTAAACCCCACTGAGAATGTTTATTCGCGTATTTAGATAATACAACATCCCTTAAAAATCTCAAACTCTAATTAAAACTTATCATGGAAAAACATATAAACTACTTTCCTAGATGAATATAAAAAAATCATTAAAGAATGAGAAATGTCAGCTGATCTTCCAGCTTCTAAGATTATAAAGGCACAACAAAAATTAAGGAAATTTTTGCTAGTCTGGAGTAACGGTTTTTGTTGTCAGGGAAAGGATAAATAGTTTTCATGGGAGAATCAGGTTGCAGCTCACAGAGCCCCCACTAGTGACAGCAAATTATTGTAGGAGTCAACTTGCTATTTTGAAGTCTATAAATAATGCAGCAAGAGAGTACATGTGGAGAGGGGATATGTCAGCCATGGCTTCATCCATATGCAATGACGGGAATGTCATTCTGCCTATTTTGTAGACTTTCTTGGTCTACCTAATGATTTACACACTGATGAGGCCAGGAGAATTCAGAGCTGTATCTCAGGCACTTCTTTCCAGCACTATACAGCCTGTATCTATCCTATTCAAAAGCATTTAATAAATCAAAGAAAAAAAAAAACAACACAGAGTAAGAATGGAAGCTATATCAAGCCATGTCCCCAAAGAACTAAGCCAGATTGTCTTTCAACATATTCATTGTGTCAGATTGGAAACAACTGAAATGATAAAAGTTTGCTAAAATCAGAATGCAATGACACTTGCTAGAAATTTAGTATGACCTAATAGCAAAAAAAAAAAAGAGTGAAAGTGAATCAAGGAAGTCAGCTATTTCCTCAGTTTCTATTTGGGATAGCAAGTTGATGCAAAAAAACAAACAAACAAACAAACAAAGGAAAACGTCTGCTTTGTAGCAACGAAAGCCATGCTTGCAGTATTCAAACCCTCACAACATTTAAGTAAATTTTCAATGGGATACGTCTTCCACTTAACCTTGTAACCTGCTGCTTTCCCAACTAGAAAATACAGTATCTCAAAGCTACAGTGGATGGGTTGATAATGTAGACCAGCTGACCAGTGTTTTTCTATCTCTCTAGGTGATTCTCAAGGAATTAATCTTTAAAACAAACAAACAAACAAACAAATAAATAAATAAATAAATAAAAGAGAAAAATTTTTAAATGTCTGTGAAATGTTGGCTGAATTATATAAACATGTACAATTTATTTAAGAACTTACTAAATTTCTTCCAAATTCTGATATTATCATCTGACCTGAACTCTGTTTACTGAGTGGAAAACTTATCTGTGACAATCTACTAAAAACAAATTGTACCAGTTTTGCTAATTGAAAAGTTCAGTAACCTAAAGCTAAAGTGAATGAGCTTTTATAATGGCTAATGGGGCTAGAGATTCTCTGGGGATCCAAAAATTTCAGAATGTGTTAATTATATCCAAGTAAACTATTTCCCTCCTTAAATGATTAACTGCTGCTTTTGACATGACCCAGGGTCTTCCTAACTGGTATGTCTTCCATGATCCATACTAACACTCTGATCCTTTAACCTAAGTGGGACCCTTTTGGTTGTACCATTTTATTTCTTTAATTTTTTAAACATGATTTTGTTCATCTAAAGTATATCTCACACTGTCACAAAATAAATGTAGATAGTTAAAAATGCTACTGTAGTAATATTTGAATATATATATATTTCTAATCTAAGGGATACCCTTTTATGTTTCTGTTAACTGTAACAGAAACATAAAAACATTATGTTTCATAATTCAAAAACAACTGTCATGTACCCAATAAACATAAATCTGAACTGGAGTAAAGTTTTGTTTTTATAGTCTTCATTTTATATATAAGGCTTGACTTTGAATACCATAAAGTATTTATTCTGTGATAATTTATAAATTATGGGGGTTTTCTCTTTAACCAAAAACCTAGGTAATCATTCTCTTTGGAGAATCATTTTTCTGTGCCCATGTCCATCAAGGAGTGGCTCTGCATCAGACATTCTAGGGATACTTGCTTAAAATATATATACACAAATTAGTTAGTCTAGGTAGATTTCTAAGCCCTGCCCAAATCTGCTATATAATTTTCTACAGGCTGACTTTAGGTCTCAAAGAGATTCTTAGTTACAGTGAGTTTAATCTTCAATATTCTATGAGGTACAGTTCTAGGTTGCTTGAAATATAGATAGAAATATAGCCCCTTCACAGCTAACACTAATTCAGTGCTTAGGAGAGAATTAAATAATAGATAGTTATGGGTCATTTTAGAAGTTTTCAAAAGGGTATAACTCTAATTCTTAAGCCCCTAATTCCTGAAACCCAAGAATGATATTTATAGTGAAAGTGGACTCTTTGCAGATATTATCTCGAAAGAAAAGATTATCATAAATGTCCCAAACAGTCCTAAATTCAATAACAATGGTCCTCATAAGATGGAGACAGAAGTAAATTTAACTAAGGAAGATAATGAAGCAATGTGGCAATGAGAGCAGCAATTGTCATGGTGTGGCCACAAACCAAGGAATTTTTGAAGCCACCAAAACTTAAAGTAAATTGCCAGAAAAACAGTAACAGATTCATATGTGTCTCATATTTTAATGTGCTAATTCTTTAGATTTCTGTAGACTAGGGGGATAATGACTTCTTAACTATACCAAACCTTACAATCCATGAGCATAGTATTCCTCTTCATTTATACGAGTCCTCTAATTTTTCTAAGCGCTATTTCAGGCTTTCAGTAAATATTTCCTGTATGGTTTCACTAAATTTATTCCTAAATGTATGATGTTATTGTAAGTAGAATTTAATGATCATATTTTCCAGTCTTTTAATTTTCCTACTATAAATGCAAATACAATTGGCTTTTAAAACTGAATTTCATTACTGAAATCACAATCTCCTCACCTAATGAAGCTCAGTGAAGGCAGGAATTCAAGATTAAGAATTTCTTTCCTATGAAACTAAAAGTCTGACAAACCATTTCATTACTTGAAAATTCTGCATTTATTTGAACATTTTTAAAAACCTACCCAGATGAAATCTTTTATGTAAGTTTCTGACTCAGGCCTACTGGGAGAGGTGAATAGCATGCCAGCATTTCTGAGAAAGTGGCCCTAGGCTGCTGAGACAAGTCCAGTTCAGAAAAAGAGCTTGGGTGATTACAAGCCAAGAATAGTGCAAGTGATTTGAGATTTTTGAAATGAGATAGTTTCTTGGAAATAAGGCACATTTTAGTTGATCACTACTAATTTTTTTAATAATTTATTTTTTATTTCTTCAAGTTCCATCTCAATCACAATCCCCTCCCTACTCCCCCCTCCAGTCCCACCCTTCCACCCTCCTCCCCCTCAACCCCCCATCCTCTTCCCTTCTTTTTTTTTTTTAGTTTAAGGTATTTCTTTTTCCCCCCAACAGCTCTCCCTTTCAGTCCAACAAATGGTTCTTTTTCTTATAACTATAAATACAAGACAAAACAACAGAAATAAATAGGCCACAATTATGTGAGTTATATGGCTTTGCATACATTCCCAATGTCCAGTCCATATTTATTTGGCACCTGACTTTAACATTCTACTATCTAACCATCTCCATAAGTTTAAAGTCCTATATGTGACTCAGCTTTCATACTAACTTGCATCACAATTTTAAAAACATCTTCTTAGATCCAGAACACCCACTTGATTCCTAAACAACTCAAAATTTAACTATGAGACTCTAGCTATCTATTCTTCAACAACCTCAGAGACCTAGAGGGATAAATATATCTGATTATATAGGAAGTGCAGGGCCTGCAGCTTCCAAAACTAAGAAATGACATACCTGTGGCTGCTACTAATTTTTAACCAGCAATTACCTTGCTTCTCTGTCCTGGAAAATGCTCATGACATTTTCTTTTCTTTAGTTTGTGCATAGCAAGTTCTTCAAAAGCCATTATACCCCATCACAGCACTCTTCTCTCTGGGTCCACAGTGTGGTAAGTGTTGTTCTCCTGGTTCATTAAGTACATACCTTTCTTCATTCCCACCATAGGAAGACTGCTTTTGTTTTGTTGTTTTTCTTCCCTCTGAATTGAGCTCTTTATAGTGATGGCTTAATAAATGAACTTAATGTGAAGGCTTATCTTAGGAAGATTAAGGTATATTGGCACCCACATCTTCAAGAAGTTACCTGAAAATAATTCTATCACCTTTTTAGGCCTCTAGAAAAAATGAGCATGGAGGTGAGAGAGAGAGATCTACAGATAATACAGTCTCAAACTTAAATATCTACTTTTACAACAAAGTTTTTCTTTTTTACACATATCAGTTAAATTCACAGTGTCTATCCTATGGAAAAGGCAGAACATAATTCCCTCATAGTTTCATAAGCACACATCTAAAAAAAATTATGGCCGCTGTGGCTACATGCTGGTGAGTCTCATCTATGCCTCCAGAGGCATACTTATCATCTCAGCTCCTGTGCCTAAGAAACTGCTGATGGCCAATATTGACGACTGTTACACATCCCTCAGTTAGGGACTGCACAACCACTTTGAGCAACTTTGTCAAGGCCACCTCTGATGCCATTTCCAAGACCTACAGCTAACTGATTCCCCAACCTCTGGAAAGAGACTATGATCACCAAGTCTCCTCATCAGTTATCCACTGACCATCTGGTGAAAATACACAACAGAGCCTCTGTTCCAAGCACCCAGGCTCCAGATGTGCCTTCCACATACGGGTTTTTATACAAAAAAATAATAATAATAATAAAGAGAATTAAGTCTAGTGAGACAGAGAGAGAGAGAGAGAGAGAGAGAGAGAGAAGGAAACAAAGAAAGGAAGGAAATCACCAGTGAGGTTCTAGCACTTAGGTAGTGATAAGGAAACAGCATTGCTTCCTGACTATGCTCACCTACATTAGTCACAGTCACACCTCAGAAAAGTAGTTTTCCTTAGAAAGTAAGTTTTCTTTTTCCATGAGAAATTCAACATTTAGAATATGTCCTTAGTAGGTGTCAGTGTTAATTCTTCTGAGCATTCACCCACGTTGATATTACAAGTGTTAAAAAGAATCTTTAATAGTTTTCTTACATTGTGATAAACTAGGCCAAAAGGCAAGTGTAGGATTAAAGGAGAGCTATGGTTGTTTCTCTTCTATCTTAGATTCTGGGATTTATTAGTAACAAAAAATATAAACACAACCAAAGATCCAAGTCTGAGACAGGAAGTAGCATTAAATAGTGAGTAAGTAATGTGTGTGTATGTATATATATATACATATATACGTATATATGTATATATATACATATATATAACATGTCCTTGAAGTATTTGAATATATATGGAAGAGATTATGATATAAACATATACATGAATTATTTTCTGTGTTTGAATAGTAAGTTTCTTTACCCTTCCTGTCTCCTTGTCTCTTGTTTCCTTTTCTGAAGGCCACCACTATTTCTAATCTCTTCTGTCCTTCAAAAGAGAAATCATTTGAGATTTCTAAATGTCTCTTTACACCATAAGAATGTTTCCTTTATATGTTGTATTATTTTCATAAGCTACAATGATCATGACATGTGGATGTGAGAACCTGATAACAAAATACCTAGGATATTTATAAACCAGAAGGTGCATTTGGCTCACAATTTGGTACATTGAAAGTCCAAAATCAGATGGTTCTTATGTTAGTGGGGTTGGTAGATAGCAGTCATGGCAATTCTGATTCTGAGGTTGACTAGAAATGCAACATGTTAAGCCATCAATATTATATAAAGCTTATTGCCTACAAATTGTTTTTAATAATTCATTCATCCTTTCACTCTGAGATGTACTCCTGACATGATATTGTTTTAATTTTTCACTGAGATTAAGTTTAGCTTGGATTTCAGTAGTCTGAACTAATTCACCAAATTCTATACCCATTCATGCATATTTAACTCCATCTTCTAAATATGCTTCAATTTAAGAGCATGGTAATGTCATCCTCACCCTTTCATTTAGTGATCAGGTACAGCACCACAATTTTTCTTATAAAACCTTTTGACTTTTTCTATGGTTGGTGCTCAGCACTCTTGCTACTATAGCACGGAGTAGGAATGGTTCCCTATGTACTGGACTTTTGGCCAGCTTTTCTTGTTTCTTTGCCTAACTGCCCACCAATCTCATCAGTGATGACTGATGAAAGGTTCTCCACTTAGTGTTCCCAAGTACCCCTTTATCTGTCTTCCTAGTGACAAATGACAAATTATTTGAAGATCTCGCTATTGAACATTAGATGGTCTAGAGAATACATTTGTACTGTTGGAAGAAGCCATCCGTCTTTTGACATGAACAGAACTACAGCTTGGATGTGCACAATCCACGGAGCTGAAGTATTTATAGAGGATAGGCACTCCTGTGGCCATATCAAACAAGTCAACTGGACGTCTTCCCAGCACAGAAGAGTGTCAAGATTTGATTGAACAGTGCTGTTCTACTCTTAAATATAACAAGACAGAGAACTGAAAATAAAGATTGAGAAACTAATGCAAGAGCAACAACCCTGATATGAGAGACTATGATAATCCAAACTTATAGAATAAATGAAGTCTGTATATAACCAAGGAAAAGTGTCAAGACAATGACAGTTTTAATCATTTCACACCAATAAATATTGCAAGGTAATTAAACCACCCAACTCCCATTTGCTTTTATGTCAAGCTGAATTAAGTGGTCATTTAAATATCTAAAGCCTTCATAGTGTTATTTTAATACTATTGACACTTAAAATTGATTCAGTGTTTTAAATTTACTTAGAGAGTATATTGGGTAAGAGAAAAGCATCAAGGATAGACAAAAATGTAGTGTTCCTTATTTTACTTATCTTTCTTTCAATACATTAAAACTTCTTAAGTGATGAGAAGACACACTCCTAAAATAGCATTCTGAAGTCAATATTGAGTAGGAATCTTTCAGAATGAACATGAATAATTCAGTTAACAAAAACAAAAAACAAAAATCCTGGAGCTAGAGAGGTTGCTCAGTGGTTAAGAGCATGGCCTGCCCTTCCAGAAGACCCATGTTCAGCTCCCAGTGTCCGAGTTGGGTGATTCGCAACTACCTGTAACTCCAGCTCCCAGAGATCCAGGGCCTTCTTCTGCACTCCTTGGGCGTGTGAGCACACACACAGACACAGACACAGACACACACACAAACACACACACACTCCACAGACATACACACAACACACACACACATTCCACAAACATACGCATGTGCATTTAAACATTTTAAATAATTTTTAATCCTAATGTCTAGCATTTGATGTTTCATTTTCACCACCAAGGAGATTGTACTGCTTATTTTTAAAATTCCAGGAATAAACCTGAACCTCCCTTCCCCAACAGTCTTTATAAGTGATTAAGAGCACACTCTGCCATAAGATGATGCCTAACTGTTCACCATTGTTTCACTCATTATGTAAGGAAGCAAAGACATGGCACATTAGTTTAAGAACAGAGAAATGAATATTTTTTAATAAGATCTCTGTCCTCTACATTTCCCTTCTTTTCACAGGTTAACTTAAATGGCTTAGCTCCATGTTGGAAAATAAAAACAAAAAAAAAAAAAAGAAGAGGATGGGAGGGTTGAGGGGGAAGAGGGTGGGAGGGTGGGACTGGAGGAAGGAGTAGGGAGGGGATTGTGATTAAGATGTAACTTGAAGCAATAAAATATAAATTAAAAAATAACTCTCTAAATGCTCTATGGTAACAACAAACTATTTACTGCTACAAATGGCCATCATGAAGACTGTCTGAATTAGTTTTCACAAAATCATTCTCCATTGTCACAATTGCTGTCGTGAATGCTAGTAATTGTAGCTTTTTTTTTTTTTTTTTTTTTTGCAGAGGAATTTCTGAGCGCCTTAACCCATTCAAACTATGAACTTGTCTATTCAAACATAGAGGGCATGCTTCATCTTTCTACAGCAATGAGAAACCTGTGTACTTCTTTTCTCTACTGATTTTCTAGCCTTATACTGATGAGATGGAGATACTGGAGTAAGACAATGAAGCCAGGACTTTCAGGTCAGGTTGGATAACCTGCCATAGTCTCCCCTGGTTTTCCTGGGGCTCCATCTCTACATCAGTCTGGCAATGCTTTTCCACTGTAAATCACTGGCTGGCATTACCAGAGCAATATTGTTTATGCCAGGCATCTAGGAATATTATGTTCTCCCGACATTGGAAGGGGAAGCTTTTCAATTATCTGAGGCACATTAACCAAAGTGGTGCCAGAATGTTCGCATTTTCATTCTCATTTTTCACAAAGTCTTTATCTCAACTTATCAGCTATTAAAATTTAGAGCCATTTGATCCAAGGATTTCTAAACTTCATGCTGTCTTTTCCCATGAAGTAAATAATTCTGGATTACTTACCATGCTGCCTGGTTGAAATTGTGGAAAGACACATCATCCATCAACAAAACAAGGAATGCTCATCATAAAGCTAAAATTTTAATAAAAAAAAACAATTAGACCTTTAGAAGTTTGTGTGCATTTGGGTGAGAGTGGCAAAGATGGACACAGGGAGACAATGACACACAGAGACAGAACTAGGTGATAGTGAGAGAGATGATAACCATTTAGAAGGAGTGCAAGGTAAAAATAAAGTAGTGAAATCTAGGCAGGGATTTAAATGACACACAGCACATGACAAGGATGGTCTACGAACATTTTTACAGAAACCTGGGGGAGAGGGTCATTGGGGAAAACAAGCCTGGCTCTTTCAATCCCTAACATTAGTGACATAGACAGAAGCAGCTCTAGTTTTCTGGAGAACCACTGAAGTTGTCCAGTTTTGATGTCATCAGTTGCCTGCCCCCTAAAGTTTAATATTGCTGCTACATTCTCAAGATGCTACAAATTACCCACTAACATATACATGTCATGGAAATGACAAATGTCATGTTTAGAAATGTTCTGCACTTTCCAGTTCCTTCTGCCTTCAAAATAAACCTTCCTTGGGGGCCTGTTTCTCTGTGAGACACTTAATAACAGTTCTGTTTAATCATTATTTTACCTCTTTTAGAAACACACAGAACTCAGTCCCAAACATTAGTTTAGCCATTGAGTACCATGAGCACAAGGAGCTTACATGTGGCTAATTCTTTCCAGTATTTAAATCGCATTCTGCTTCTCCATCACACTTACAACAGATAGGACAAATAATTCTGTGTTGCATGGTAGACATCCATGAGCAATCTCCCCTTTGTTGCACATTTAAACATGCCAGGCAGTTTGTAAAAATGCTGTAAATGACTCACAACACAGAAAGGATGTCTCCATAAATAAATGATGTCTAGATACTAGCAATTAATCTTCCACTCAGAATGCAATAAGATGAATGTATCAATAGCCAATGCCACTTACTTCTGGAATGGATTTATATGAGAATTCTGATTTGTATTCACATAATGCCTTTTTCTGAGCTCTTCTGTTCCATAAATACAAAGTGGCTTTGTGCTTAGTATTGTTGTGACAATAAATAACAGGACAGTGGAAGGCAATAAGCGACCCTGTCATTTCCACAACCTAGAAAATAAAGAGAATACACCATGGCATATGTGTGTTGAGAGCCCCAGCTGAATTCACCATGATATATACTCATGTGGATATCATTACCTGACCGTTGTAATTATATATCACAAGGAAAGGGATGAGACAGACCCATTTGAAAATAAACACTAAGTGCACCTACTTTAGTCAGGGTGGTCTAAAGGAACACAACCTTGAATGAATACAGTTTTAAAGTGGATTTATCAGATTGTCTTACATGATATGAACTGAGTAGAACAACAGTGGTTGTCTTCACACTAGAACGATTGAGACCTAATATCTGCTGAATCCACAAGATAGTGGATGCACCAGACATCCAAATCTGTCATGAAGGGTCTACAGGATTCTAAGAGAGCAGCTGGTCCTGAAGACAAAAAGAAGCTAGGGTTCCAGGATAGCAATGGCTGCAGCAGCCATTGCTATCAGCCACAGAGGAGAAGCACTGAACAGCAGGATAAAGATGGGAAGGCAAAAGCAACACAGCCTTGTGTTCAAACCTTTTCATATCTGGCTTGCCACCAAAGTTGCTACCCTGGAAGGAAAGGTGTCTTCCTTCGACAGTTAGCTCTTCCAGGAAACACCTTCAAAGACCTACCCAGGAATAGCTCTCAGTTGATTCCAATCAAGTTGACCATTAAAATTAACTCTCACAGCAACCATTCAGTTGTCAGAAAAAAAAAATCTCACTTTTCTCATTTGAAGACCCTATCTTTTTGCTGTCTTCTTATCAAATAATAGAAATTTAAGACAAATATCAGGGGGGAAAAGAATATGCATTATCATATAGGATCATTGAATTCTTACCATGAGGTAGGTAAGATGTAAAATATGCTTTCTTACTTCAGGTTTTTTATTAGCTCTTTGAAATTTTCATACGATGTATTTTGATCATATTTACACATTCTCACTCTTCCCAGATCCACCCCCACTTTACTACCCACCCAACTTTGTGTCCTATTTTTTTGTTTATTACTTCAAGTTACATCTCCATCACAGTGCCCTCATTCCACCCCTCCAGGTTCCACCTTCCCACCCTCTCCTCTCTCTCCCACCCTCCCCACTCCTCCAATGTAGAGTGTCCCTACATGTCAGCCCCTTTCAGCTCAACAGTCATATGCAGGCTAAGAGCTTCCTCTTGCACTGGGGGCCTACATGGTAGAACTCCTAGGGCAAATTGTCCCCTTAATAGGTGACAAACTCTATCTTCCTGATTTTTTGGTGTGTTGGTTGTAGGATAGTTATCCTGTACTGTATGGCTAAAATCCAATTATAAGTGAGTAGATGCCATGTGCATCTTTCTGAGTCTGGGTTAGCTCACTCAGGATGAGCATAGTTGGAGAGTCTCAGAGGAGGTTTCATCTAAGAGGTGGTGATAAAACTTCACAGATGGCAAAGACGCAGAATGTAAGTCAGTGCTGTAGTGACATAGTGCATCCTTCGAGTGTGTTAAGGGAGGTAGCATCTGTAACATACATCTGCATGAAAAGTGAGGCTATTAGTACTACTGTAATTTCTACTGAGGGCATAGTTATTAAAAATAGTTGATGCAGTTTTATCCTTATTCGCAGAAGAGAGCCAGCAAAAGAACATTTAAAACAAAGAATCCTTGGCAGGCTTTGTCAAAGGCATTAACCATGCTAACGACTTCTTTGTAACCACTGTCCACTATGTGTTCTCACCTGAAGAAGACTATTGGTTTAGTTTAAGAACTGAAGATGCCTTTCACTGGCCAGTGTAAGTTCAGAAGTCAGTCATGAGGTATCCTTGATTGTAACCTTGTGGAGATCATTAAGAGACAATGGGGAATATTCTTCAACATTATGATTAACATAAGTCCTGTATAGTAAGGTAAAGTATAATTGTGGACTGTCTACCAGACCCCTGTAGGAAGATCTGTTCATAGATATGGTCTTCTCTATATCTTATCTGCATTGATGTAAGCTTTGTCTGAAGATCAAAAGGTAACTGTGTGATTAGCTATTTGTTATAGTCATTCAGTTAAAGTAGTTGTCACATTGGCAATGCCATCTCAGGAATAGATGTTCTGGCCCATGCATCAGACATAATTTCCAATAGGAATGATCCAAACTTGAGAGAAATACATATTTTATTTGTTGAGATCACAACCAGACATCAGCATCTAATTGACAATCTAAAAGATAAATATAATCCCAATGGGTCTTTTTTATAGGATTGGCCAGCATTATCCCAGGAACACTATTCCAGTATCCTGAATAATTTTTCCAAACCTGTGAGTTTGACAATAAGGTATCTGGTACCTTATATTAATCAGGGAACATGGCAGTTATGGTGCAGGAGGAGTGTCTCCTTTTTTAATCATTCAAGTCCTGTTTTTGCCCAAATATTCCTGGATGGATGGCTTCCACTAAAGATTGGCCGGTTTCCAGAGAGTACATTCTCAGAGAAAACTGTCTTTCTATGTCCAGGCAACTAACATTAGTCCTATAGCTGCATGTCTGGGAGTGACATTGTGTGTCCAAGTCCCCTCTGCATACTAGGATTTGGTCTGACTTGGGCTCCCATGGATTTTGTACATGCTATACCAACCACTGTGAGTTCATATATGCAGCTGAACAGCTGTGTCCAAAATGCAATCTGTCCTTGTAGTCATCTACCACCTCTGGTTCTTGCACTCTTTCCATCCCCCTTTCTGCAATGATCCCTAAACTGTGGGGTAGTCGTGCTGTATATATGTTCCATTTAATGTTGGACAGTCTAGAGTCTTTTAGTTTCTGCCTGGCCAGTTGTTATCGCTGTGCTAATCACCATCCACTATAAATAAGAGCTTCTCAGATAAGGGTTGAGAGAGGCGCTGATCTGAGTATAACAATAAGTCATTAGGAAGCCATTTAATACTATGTCCATTTAGCAATAACAATGGTAGTTTTCCTCCATAATGTCTATCACCTGTCTAGCTATCATTGTTTAGCCCAACAAAAGGGCCAGGCATGGTTTTCATCTCATCGATCCAAATCATAAAGCATCTGGTTACTCCCATAATGCTGATGCCACTTTTGCACCAGTGGACATCTCTTGCCAGGCCAGTCCTTATTATAGCTCACAGGGTTCATAGCCGGGCATGGTTGACAATTGTACTTTTCTCCTCTGATAGCTTTTATAGCACCTTTTGGCACTATAAAAGTGTCTATCCCTATCCGCTTGATGGCCAATGTTCTTTAATGCAAGTATGTGATATCGTCAGCAATGGAGTCTTATCATCAGCTTTTGAAGGGTAACCAATGGCAATGACAACATCCTGAAAGGTTTGTGGTCCATGGGACCACACTGGTCAGCAACTCCAAAAGAAGTGATTCATTTATGGTACTGGGGTTTTTATTAGTTAGTATATGGTGTCTAGTAGGAACACTGTTGCCATGTTATAGTCTGTCTCCATAACATGCATACACACACACACACACACACACACACACACATGCTTCTACAGAAGAATTCCCCATGTCTTTTTCAAAAGGTCAGTAAGGTAATTTATCCTTCCTCATATTCCTTCTTCTATCCTACCATCCGCTCCTCACACTCCCATTTGACCCTTGCTGCTCCTAAGCACAAGAAACAAAATTCAGAATCAAAAGAGGTCTAACATAGTATCATTTTAGTTTTTAAGATACTTTATAAGCTTTTCATCAGTTGAATTACTTTTCAGCTTTGCAACCATAGCTTTCTAAGTTCTCAAGTTATGTGTTAAGAAACTGAAAGCTGGAGCTACCAAATGGCTTATCTATGGTCAAACAGGAACTGGTAACAGAATTAGAATGGCTACATTTGTATTACACTGTCAACAATTTTATTTTGGCTAGTACTATAAACTCAGAAAAGTATCATTAATTTTCAGAACTCTTAATAACAAGAAGGATAAATGAATACAATGAATCATGTTATTTACATATGTATTTTGCCGTGCCTCCAGAGACAAAAACAATCTATCCCCAAGTGTTTGGGTTCTATCAGTCTTTTCTCCTGTTTTAAGCAGGACTTCTTTTCTTTAGATTCCATAGCAATGGAACCCTCAATAAACTATAATAGAAATAGATATATTAGAAAAGGAGACCAAAGGAGTGATGAGACAATGAAACAAAGTCTATCTGACAACAGAAACCATTCCACATTTTTAAGGAGGGGAAGGCAGCAGAGAAAATAATCAAAAACAATTACAACTGTGTCAATCACTTTGCAGTCACCTTACCAGTAAGTAATCTACACAGTTCCCCCAGCCTTACATTTCTGTGTACTCCTCCTGCTGGATTATTTTTCCTGCCTCTCCTCTCAACTACCCAACATCCTAAAAATAGCTCTTGAATGAATATGTTTTCTCAAATTAATCTGCCAGAGTCCCACAGTGATGTATAGAGCATCAGATTGCTGAAAGCAGATGGCCTCAGAAAAAGTCTAGATAATGAATGCTAACTGAGCCCTGACAAGCGAGCTCTCTTTCACCCTGTTTATCTACTTAATGCAACACAACATTGGACACTTGTCTTTCAAGCTACAAAGACTGAAAGAAACCCCGGGCCCCTGGCAGCAGCTGCTGATGCTGACATTTTGGGCATACATTAATCAGTCTCTGGGGTGACTATACCATATACAGTTACTCTTTCCTTTACATGCAAAAGGCAGAGAAGAAAATACCACAGTACTCCTAAACCTTTGGTATTAGAAAACATTAACTCTTTGACTTGATATTTTTAAATCTTGTATCGCTATTCATTGTTGCATGAGAAAGTACCACAATCTTAACATCTTAAAAACAGCAACATTGATTATTTCATGGTTTCCATAGGCCAAGAGCTATTTGTCAGCATGGCTTAATTAAGGTCCTATGATGGAGGGCTCCCAGGCAGCAAGTAATGTCAGGCTCTGGTCTCTTACAGAGGGTCAACTGAGAATGGATCTGCTTCCAAGTACATTCAAGTTGTAAGCAGAATTCCTCAAGTTGTAAGCATTATGGCTCTGTTTTTTGTTTGTTTGTTTTTTGGGGTTTTTTGTTTGTTTGTTTTGGGGGGTTTTTTTGGACCATGAGTTAGAGGCAACAACAGTGGTTGGAGGCTTTCTAAAGTTCATCAGCACCCAGCCAGCTTCCTCAACATAGCTACTACAGTCATTAAGCCTTCAAGGACTTCTAGTCCACCAAGATGTTCTAACATAAAATAAATCAATCAGATCTCGCAGTCTGTCACCTTGGTCCTATTCTCTTAGTAAGAAGCAAAGCCCAGATGCTGTCTACATTGAAGGTGGGGAGGTAAAACACACAGGCAGGGAAACCAGAAGAAGAAATTATAAAGGAAGTCTCATTAGGGTGCATCTACCTTTAAATGCTGCTTTTGAGAAGGAATCATAAGTTTAAAGGGGAAATTATTTTCCCTTTCTTGAAATATAATAAAGGATCATTATCATTATTATTATTATCACTATTTCTTATTGAATTCCTAAATATGCTTTAATAACATTAGTCTCTTCTACAAAACACATCATTCTAGAAAACTGTATGTTCTCAGTTTTTAATTGAAGTCTGAATGAAGGACCAATTGTATAAATACATTGGCATAAGAGTTACATAAAAGTGCACCATTTAAAGCCACTGCATACACCCCAAGGGACCTGAATAAAGTCAGTGTTCTCCAGAAAGAACAGAAACAATTTAACATGTATAGCTATAAGAAGGATTTATGAGATCAACCTACAGTCAGAGGCAGGCTAGCCCTACAATGGCCATCTGGTCACTGGACAACCCCAAACCTCAGGAGGTGCAAGAAGGTGGGAACCTCAGAGCAGGGCAAGAACAAGATGTAGCCCAAGTCCCAAGCTGAAGCCCTAAAAGCTCCCTCAGTAGTTACTGCCAGCAGTCTGTGGGGGAAGCTGAAGATGATGGAGTCTATAGTCCACAGGTGATGGTGGCTTCTGTGGTAGTGATTCCTGGTGTATCTTCCACATGCTTGCTAGATCCTTCTGTATTCATATTTAGTCTGTGAGAATCCCTAACCTATTTGAATGGTGCCACCTAGATACTATGTGAGCCTTTTCCCCTCACTTACTGTCCAATATGTCAATCATCTCTGAAAATACCCTCAAAAACACACCCAGGGTACTTTGCGAATATCTTAGACAATTCTCAATCCAATCAGATTGACAATCAAGATTATTCATAACAATGCTCTAATACTTTTCCTAAGAATTCAGACATTTGAAACTTATCAGCGCCAGATAGTGTAAACACACACCTTCTTTAATCACAGCAGTCAGAAAGCAGAGGCAGGTGGATCTCTGAGTTCAAGACCAGCCTGCTTTGCAGAGTGAGTTTCAGGAGAGCCAGGGCTAAACAGGGAAATATTGTCTCAAAACAAAAAAGAAAAGAAGGAAGGAACAAAGAAACGAAGGAAGGAACGAAGGAAGGAAATAAACATGTCACTTTTCCTACAGGTTCAGTTTCCTCTAAGAGTGATACACATGGCTCTCAGCCTGTTCTCTAAGAAGCTATACAGGCAAACATACCATGTTCCCTCTGTGGACTCTGGTTCCCTCGGCTAGCCACATCCCCACATTCATCAGGGACCCAGTGAAGAACCTGGCAGGCAGCTATGCCCACTCCAGCCCTCAATGTTCCACTAAAAACTGGTGTCATTGCAGCATTCCCTAGACAGTAATCTATTCACATAGCAGTTCTGAGCCCTGTTTTACATGTTATGTAATGTCAATATTTTATCTGCTAGAGAAGAAATAGGTAGGCTTAACTGAAGAATTTTATTTTATTTTGGTGTCCCTCGTGTTTATGGAAGATTTGGTCAAATCATTCATTGTTTGGCATAGCATTGCTTTAAGTTATCCTCATACATCTAAAAACGTAGAACTTGGCAAAATTGTAACAAGTCACATCAGTAGAGAATCTTCCAAGAAGTCTGTTACTTCCTTATAAAATAAAAGTTATTTCTTAATTTTTACCATAAGTCTACCTTGAGAAATTTTAGTCCTTTCTTTTAGGTAATTAAACCATATTCATATTATTTTTAAAGTTTTATTTTTAGGGCAGTCAATAATGAAGCCTAATTTTAAACTGTGAATTTCTTTGCATTAGTACAACCGTTCAGAAGATAAAATTTCAGAGTCTCACTAGGTTGGCGACATATTAAACAGTTTTCTTTGATTTTGTTCTGTGCGTATACACGTATGTGATATAAATGTGTGTTCATGTTTGTGTGTGGATATCAGAGGACAACCTCAGTACTCACTTTCTATTTACGGCTTCTATTTCCTTCCCACTTCTAAAACAAAGGCAAAAGAAGTTATTCTAAGAGGGAACAAAGATGGATTACATACTTCCTTAAAAGATCCTGTTCTTTTTTAATTATTTCTTTTGTTTTTGAGATTTATAATTACATCATTTCCCTTTTCTCTTTCCTACCTTCAATCATTCCAATATACCCTTTCCTTGATCTCTTTCAAATTCATGGCCCTTTTCCATTGTTATTACACATCTATGTGTATATAAACATATGTTACATATTCATTTATGTATACATATACAAATATATTCCCTAATATTACCCATCGGCCTATAGAATGTTAATTGTGTGGTTTTCTTTTTCAAGGTTGAACATTCGATATTGGATAATCAGTTGGTGTGAACATTCGGTATGAGATTATCAGTTGGTGTGAACATTTGGTATTAGATAATTAGTTGGTGTGGTCTTCCTGGGGGGGGGTATTTTTGTCACTGTCAGCACTCTTTCACTGCCTATAGTTCTTTCTGCATGGCTTCTTTTCATATACAGTTTCATATAGAGTTTTTCATATACAGTTTCATATAGCTTTTCATATACACTTTAAATAAAATCCACACCTTTCTTGCTGATTTATCACCTACTCTTCAGGTGACAAAAAGTAGTATGGCGAGTTCACAATAATTGGGAGTGGGTTAAAGTTGAAAGGGAAAGTATGTGCAAAGACCAGCTGTCTCTGAAATAGCTTTGAAAGACGTAACTTCAGAACACCATATATGCTCAAGGTACTTCAGTGTTCGTTGTCTTATTTGAACTAGAGTCAGTCAGACTAGAAAAGAGATGACAATGGGAAGATAAAGATTGTCTATTACACCAAAAAGAAATCATCAGCGTGATGTTGGGAAAGGTAACATTTCAAAGATGAATGAGCTGGAAGCCCTGCAAGCTGACCTGATGATAGCTTTGATGCTAGAATGAACACTTGATGAAACATTAAGGGGTCTCTCCTGACGGAAGCAGTATCTGAGAGAGACAATTTGATTATAGATTTGCTTTGAGTATAGCAATTTGATTTCTATGACGCCTAATTTTTACGATAGTAAGTTCATCTATGATCAGCAAAGACAATGAGAAATTTATATTGGGCCAGGTATGAGGTGGTTTCACAGCAAACACAGAAGAGAATGAAACCAGATATTTTAAATGTAGAGGTGAACTTGCTAACTAGGGATATTCTTCGTGCCTTGGCTATTTCTACAAGGACTAGAGGACTAGCCCAGATACTTAGGATGTATCTGTTAAGAAAAGCAAGCACTCTTTGCTCTTGATCCTAGTAGGGAGGAAGATTTCTTTTAAAATTCACAAATGAAAATGTGTAGGGGATCCAAGATGGCGGCGGCCCGCGTGGATGCATTTTGAACTTGGGGAAAACAGCCATAAAACCACAGAGTTGTAAGACGGTGTGCAAAAATCTGAGTGATTAGACCCACAAGGGTTTCACCCAGCTCCTAAGGACCCATTAAAAGTCCCTGGGCAGGGCTCTCCCCCCCCCCCCAGAGACGGAAGGTGCTGAATCCAGGAATCGGGAACCCCCATCAGAAGAGATGCCTGGTAAGATCAACTCTAATACCCAGCGGGCAGATTCGGACCCCACATGGAATCACCCACCAGCCTACTGGGCCCCCAACACCCCACGCAGACATTCCAGCTATTTAGCGAAAGGTTGCGGACACATGGGAGTGCCATACACTTTTAGCAGAGGTGGCGCACCCAGCAGCAGCACCCAAAGCAGCAGCGGCAGTGGTGCACCTGGGGGCAGCATGTGCGGCAGTGGCGGTGGATGCAGGGGCTACAGCAGCTGAGCACAGTGGAGGCACGCAGAGACTAAGGGTTCCAAAACATGGAGGCCAGCAACCAGGGGGCCCACAGCTGTATTTTGGAAAGCCCAGATATATCAGGCATGGAATCGGGCCCTCTCAGACTCCTTGGGGACCTCCAGAGTCCACAGAATCTGTGCCTGGGCACCCAGGACCATACTACCAGAGCCACTGCTTGCTGAACATTCAGTGTCCAACATAGAGAGGTCTGACTTGGGAGCAGTGAAACAATCCTGGGCCATTCCTCATTACCTGGGAATAGGCTGCACAAGCTCACAGTGCTTCTGGCTATTAGATGCACAGTGACCTGAGATGCCCCTGGAAGCAGCAACAGATCGCCAAGCAATTCAACTGCTACACCAAAGCACCCCCTTTGGATCCAAGCCAAGAAGACAACAGGAGCAGACAGCTAAGAACATCCAAATGGCCAAAGGTCCAAGAAAAAACAGAAATGAGGGAAATATGACTCCAACAAAACAAAACTATCCTAGTTCATCCAATCCTGATGACCTCACCACAGCAGAAACACATGAAAACGATGACAATTCTACATTATGGAAAGTGATAGAGTCCCTTCAAGAAGAACTTAAATCTATGAGAAAATTCAAAGAAGCCACAATTTCACAAGCGAAAGCAGGGGATAATACCATTAGAGAGCTCCAAGCCAAGGTGCCTCAACTTGAACAGGAAAAGGACAGGGCAATGAAAGATTTCCAGGCAAAGACAAGCAAATTGGAGCAGGAAATGTACAAAACGAATAAAACCATTCAAGACATGAAAAAGGAAATGGAAACAATAAAGAAAACACAGTCAGAGTTATAAGTGGAAATGGAGAATCAAGGGAAGAGAACAGTAACTACGGATAGATGGAAGAGATGGAAGACAGGATCTAAGGCATGGAAGATTCGATGGAAGAAATTAGTACAACATCCAAACAAAATGAGAAAACTAAAAAGTCTCTCACCCACAACATCCAAGAAATCAAGGACTCAATGAAAAGATGGAACCTAAGAATTATAGGCATAGAGGAAAGAGAAGACTCCCAACTCCAAGGCCCAGGAAATATCTTCAACAAAATCATAGAAGAAAACTTCCCAAACCTGAAGAAAGAGATGCCAATAAAAATCCAAGAGGCTTACAGAACACCAAACAGATTATATCAGAAAAGAAACTCCTCTCGCCACATAATAATTGAAACTCCAGATGTACAGAAAAAAGAAATAATATTAAAAGCTGTAAGAGAAAAAGGTCAAGTCACATATGATGGCAGACCCATCAGAATTACACCTGACTTCTCCTCAGAAACTTTAAAAGCTAGAAGGGCATGGACATCTGTCCTACAAGCCCTGAGAGAACATAGGTGCCCAGCCAGACTTCTATACCCAGCAAAACTCTCTATCAACATAGATGGAGAAAACAAGATATTCCATGACAAAATCAAATTCAAACAATATCTCCCCACAAACCCAGCCCTACAGAAGATCCTAGAACGAAAATTCCAACACAGAGAAGATAACTACACCCAATAAAACAAAGGAAATAGAAAATTCCACAGCAACTAAAGCAAAAGAGGCACAGGACAACCACCTATACCAAAACAATGGTAAATAACAACCCCTGGTCACTAATATCCATCAACATCAATGGACTCAACTCGCCAATAAAAAGACACAGACTTACAGATTGGATCCATAAACAAGACCCGTCTTTGCTGCATACAAGAAACACATCTCACTATCAAAGATAGACACTATCTCAGAGTAAAGGGCTAGGAAAAGGTTTTCCAAGCAAATGGACCCAGGAAGCAAGCTGGAGTAGCCATCTTAATATCAAACAAAATAGACTTCCAACTGAAGTTAATAAAAAGAAGACAGAGAAGGGCATTACATACTCATTAAAGGAAATATTCATCAAGAGGACATCTCAATATTGAACATCTATGCCCCAAATACAAAGGCACCTACATTTATAAAAGAAATGCTTCTAAAACTTAAATTGCATGTCGATCCCAAGACATTAGTAGTAGGAGACTTCAACACCCCACTCGCAACAATGGACAGATCATCAAGACAGAAGCCAAACAGAGAAATAATGAGTCTAGAAGAGAACATGAAACAAATGGAACTAACAGATATCTACAGAACATTTCACCCAAACACAAAGGAATACACCTTCTTCTCAGCACCTCACGGAACCTTCTCCAAAATCGACCATATAGTTGGACACAAAGATAGCCTCAACAGTTACAAGAAAATTGAAATAAGCCCTTGTATCTTTTCAGACAATCATGGAATAAAGCTGGACTTCAATAGCAAAAGAATCAACAGAAAGCCTACACACACATGGAAATTGAACAATTCTTTACTGGATGACTACTGGGTCAGGGAAGAAATAAAGAAGGAAATCAAAGACTTCTTAAAATCCAACAATAATGAAGGCACAACATACCCAAACCTATGGGACACAATGAAACTGTGCTACGAGGAAAGTTCATAGCACTAAGTGCCTTCAAAAAGAAAATTGTGACAGCTCATATTAGCGAATTAACAGCTAAACTGGGTGAATTGGAAAAAAAAAAAGAAGCAAACACTCCCAAGAGGAGCAGAAGGCAGGAAATCATCAAAATTAGGTCTGAAATCAACAACTTAGAAACAAAAAGAGCTGTACAAAGAATCAATGGGACCAAGAATTGGTTCTTGAGAAAATCAACAAAATAGACAGGTCCTTAGCCAAATTAACTAAAAGGCAGAGAGAAAAAAACCCAAATCAACAAAATCAGAAATGAAAATAGAGAAATAACAACAGACATTGAGGAAATCCAGAGAATATTTGGATCCTACTTCAAAAATCTACACTCCACCAAATTTGAAAACTTAAGTGAAATGGACAATTTTCTTGATAGATTACACCTACCAAAGCTAAATCAAGATCAGGTTAACAATTTAAACAGCCCTATAACCCCTAAGTAAATAGAAACAGTCATTAAAAATCTCCCAACCAAAAAAAAAACCCAGAGCCAGATGGCTTTGGCACGGAATTC
This sequence comes from Lophiomys imhausi, assembly GCA_907164525.1. Taxonomy (NCBI): domain Eukaryota; kingdom Metazoa; phylum Chordata; class Mammalia; order Rodentia; family Muridae; genus Lophiomys; species Lophiomys imhausi. Next base: position 2,648,840 of record CAJQZJ010032178.1, on the reverse strand, counting down.
TACCGGACCTTCAAAGAGGAGCTAACACCAATACTCTTCAAACTCTTTCACCAAATAGAATCAGAAAGAATATTGCCAAACTCATTCTATGAGACCACAGTCACCCTGATTCCAAAAGACCCAACAAAGAAAGAGAACTTCAGACCAATCTCCCTCATGAACATAGATGCAAAAATACTTAATAAAATACTAGCAATAAATAAAACAAACAAAGACACTGCCTGAAATGTTCCTCTATAGTCAGCTTGCTGTCTGACAGTCAGAGTGAAAGTAAAACTATCAGAAAACACAAAAGGGAAGCTGGAAGCACAGCACAAAAGTGAGTAGCTCCGCTTGGACTAGACCCAAAGGCCAAAGCATTGACCAATCCCTAAATCAGTCATCCCAGACTGATGGTTATTTGGTTTTCCCTTAAATAAAAATTCTCATTAAAAGTATTCTAGGGCCGGGCGGTGGTGGCGCACGCCTTTAATCCCAGCACTTGGGAGGCAGAGGCAGGCGGATCTTTGTGAGTTCGAGGCCAGCCTGGTCTACAAAGTGAGTCCAGGACAGCCAAGGATACACAGAGAAACCCTGTCTCGAAAAACCAAAAAAAAAAAAAAAAGTATTCTAGGAATATGGATTACTATTGAAATTACTAAGCAAATATGCATTACTAAACAAATAAGATTACTAAAAAGGCTATTCCAGTTAGGAAAAAATGGAGTGCTGTAGCATGCGGATGAATGTGTTCCAATATAGTCTTGCACCCAGTTTTTTACCCATGTATGCACTAGATATGTTGTTTGGCTTACAATATCACTATGAATTTTTTAAATGATCCAGGCATGGAAGTACATGCCTACACAACCCACACTAGGGAGGCAGAGCCTGGAAGTTTGCGAGTACCAAGGCAGCCTGTACTTTATAGTGCGATCCTGTCTGAAAAAGAAACTTTTTAAAATTATAGGCCCCAAGGGAAAAAGAGAAATTGCTGCTTATTGTAGTGTTTGGTTTTTCTTGTTGTTTCCTTTAAATTCACGTAACTGTATAGTTTAGAGTTATTTCCTAAGAGCCTGCCTAAGCAGGCTTGTCATTTAGTTGCTTGTACAGTTTTTCATTTTGACTGTAGAATGGGATGACATCTCAGAACTATGTATCTTTGCCTTCTTACTGCTTCATTCTTGAAACAACCCCTTCCCTGATTAGCCTATGTATATCTGATTCAAGCTCCAGGAGCTTTCTTTCACAAGATTTGTTTGCCAGGCACCTCTATCAATCACATAGAATAGTAGAGTCCTATTAAGAAGTATTGTCTTTCCATGTGAATATTTACTGTACCCCTATTGACACTAAAAGCTGCTGGAATCTGTAAGTAGGGTCCTTGGTTTCTCAGCCTTCTTATGCTGCTGCATGCTCATTACTTTTATTTCCTCATAGGTTGTTCCACATGGGGCATTGTGTTTTAGCATCAAGCTGGATACCTGTTAACTTTTAGTTTCATCTGCTAGATTTGAAATGCCTTTTGGTGTGCATTTGTTTCTTCTCATGCTAACGAAATAGGTACAAAGAGTAATAATGTAAGACTCAATGCAAGAATATAGCCTAATACAAACTTTGAGAGTCAGGCAGAATTGATATAAAATTATTGGGGGAATAAAATCTCTCCTGGAAGAAAAGCCTTTGTGAAACACTAGCAAGCTACTCAGGGTTGTCTCTCCTAAGAGAGTGAAAAAAAAAATCAGTCCCATACTTCTTTTTATTTGCAGAATACTGACTGCTTACAGACTCAACAGGTGAAGTTGATCAAGTGTGAAAACAATCCTGGGACCATGGGAGGTACATCATTAACAGAGAAAGTGTCTATCCTGGCTGGAGCTCTAGGAGATTCAGCCATTTAAATGAAGATGAAGAGGGCCAAACAAAAGAATCACAATAGAAAGTGTGTTTCCAGACTGTCAGCAGAGGAGATGTCCTGTGGCCCTTGTCGTTCCTTGTCAAGCCAGTGACAGACTGTAAAACTCCTACTGCTGGCTGATGTTGCATTCCTAATGCTCTGAGCCAAGTCTTGCCTTGGCAGATGCTTGGCATGGTTCAGACACATGATTTATTGCCTCATTTAATCAAGACTGTGCAGGAAACAATGATCTCTATCTCTCTTTGCAAATTACAAATTAGCCACCTTTCACTTATTCTTAGTGACAGAAATGTGTATGTGTGTATGAGTGAATGTGTGTGTGTGTGTGTGTTCTCCAAAGAACGCCATTACCATTTAACTATTACTTGGAAAGAAATTTAAATAATGACTACCATTCCTTCTGCCTGCCCAAGAAAGAGAAATTAATGCAATATTGTAGAATATAAATGCAGTCAACCCGTATCAGTGTTTTTCAGTGTTTATTGTCCCGGGGGGAAAAAAGCTCAAGCAGATTCCAGTGCTAATGAAAGGCTGTACCGTGGAGGTTAAGGCAATGTAAAGGCCACATCACTTCATTTTGCAAATATATTTTACATACTTTTTAGCAACTTCTTCTGAAATTTCTAGGAACTCTGGCTTGACCGTAAAAGGATCCCATGTACCAAGCAAATCAGCCAAAATTCCTGGAAATAATATTACCCCTTTAAAAATCACTCTCCAGACGTTGATTAAGTTGAAATGAAGTGCATATGGCCAATACTACATTGTTGTCTTACCTAGGGAGAAAAATCGCTTTGGAGAGTTCAGCAGTAAATAGGCAATTCATTCTGACATAACGAGGAAGAGTGATGTTAACAGCCAGAGGTCACAAAAAGCAGAGATGGAAAAGACCTATTAGATCATTTTCCCCGTTCCTGGAGAAGAGGGCCAAATTATATTTCATATTGCTTTGTCCAGTTTGGCTTTCAATTACTCAAGCCAGAGGCTTTCACCACTTTCTACATTTTCTAGGATCTTTTTCTTTCCACATGACCCCTGCCTTGCTGGGTCTAGTGGCAAAGTCAGAACCTAAGTCAAAATTAGCCCTGCGGGGCAGCCACAGAAGTACTTTTGTTCACAATTAGACCTCTCTGCATCAGAATGAATTTTCTGTTCTTTCAATAATCTTCAAAATCATTTCCTTCATAATACCTGCCTTTGTCCTCTCCACTCTACTTCTGTATTAAGTTTTCTCATACATCCTTTTACTCAAAGACTAAATAAGAGTTGCTTCTGTCAGAAGAGTCCTTTTTAAAACTAAATTAGTGCCTATTTCCCAAAGAAATAGATCAGGGTATCCAGGGCAATGCTGTTCATGCTGACACCAAAGAACACCTGAATAAATAAAAGGAATGACTTCAAAAGAGAATGAGGGGTGAAGACATGGAGAATGCAGACATAACTACTCCCCAAAGACTGCTGCTGCAAAGGAAAGTGAAGAATAGGACAGAAGCTGGAGGGTTGCATAGGGAGAGGAGGCTGGCTTTGGAAGAGAGGGATATTGAAATCCTTTTTGATGAAAGAGTAACACAGAAGAATAAATAACAGCAGTATTTTAGAGGGAGTACCCATTGGAGTATATGAGAAATGAGATCCAGAGCCTCATAAGGTACCTGGATAGTTCATTCATTTTATAAGGAGAAATGAAAAAGAATGTGAAAAGAGATGCTGATGGCTTGGCAGTTTGATCTTGGTTCTTTTTCAGTAAGAAAATGGAGGGTATTCCCTTATGTTAATTTGTGCGTTTCTTACCTGAGTTGTCAGAACACACTGTTCCATCTTGCAGGCAGGGCAGATTGTAGGTCGAAGGTTTTATGGCTGTACTAAAGTCAAAGTCCCACTGCAGGAGCCTTGTCTGGTTATAGAAGATGACTGGTTAAGGACAATACTCAATTTCAAAGTTTGGGGTCTTATCAAATTACAAGTTTCTACATGGAAAAAATCAACAGAGGAAACAGAAAGCCTACAGAGTCACAGAAAAACCTTGCTAGCCATGCATATGACAGAGCACTAACATTTAAACTATATAAACCCAGACTCAGAAAGATGCACATGGCATCTACTCACTTATAATTGGATTTTAGCCATATAGTAAAGGATAGCTATACTACAGCCAATACACCAAAAAGATCAGGAACATAGACTTGGTTACCTATCAAGGGGACAATTTGACCTAGGGGTGCTACTATGAAGGCTCCCAGTGCAAGAGGAAGCTCTTAGCCCTCATATGACTGTTGAACTGAGAGGGGCTGATATGTAGGGACACTCCACATTAGAGGAGTGGGATGGGTGGGAGAGGGAGGAGAGGGTGGGAGAGTGGAAGCGGGAGGGGTGGAAAGAGGGCACTATGATGGAGATGAACTTGATGTAATAAATAAACATTATAATAAAAAAGAACTCAAAAAAATTAACAAGCAAGTAGTGCTATCCATAAGTAGGTAAAAGTGGGCAGACAGTTTCTGAAGCACAAATGGCCAATAAAATTGTGAAAAGTAATCTTTCTATAGCCTTAAGGGAAATGCATATCAAATCTCAATGATATTTTACCAATGACTATTATTGATTAATTGATGATTTAACAGATACTAGTGAGGATGTGACAAACTCTTATACAATGTTGACATAAATGTAAATTAGTTCAGCCACTGGAAAACACTCTGAAGATTCTTCAAAAACTAAGAGTCAAATTACAATATGCTATGGCTGTTATATATGCATAAAATATGTAATGAAACAAGTCAAATCAGTACACAATGGGAGGTATATAAATACCCAGTTTACTGAGGCATGATTCACAATAACCAAGTTACTAACTCACTCTAGGTGTCCATGAACTGATGGATGGATACAGACACTATCATATGTACACAGGAGAATATTACTCAGCCACAAAGAAGAGCAAATTCATTACATTTTAAGAAAAATAGGTGAACCTAGAGTGACTAACATACCTTTCTTTCCCACCAGCCAGGCTAGCACTTGCAGTGCCCTGAGAGCTAGCAATTAATCAGACAGAAGCTCCCAGTAAAACACCAGCTTGATTTCTCATAACTCTGACAAAATATGCAGTTTACTCTCAAGTTACAGTGGGCAGCTGAGAACAATGGCAATAGCTATATTATTTGGAGATATCCCTTGGATCCCCTTGACCAACAATTTGAAGAGAGATAGCCTACACCCAAGACTTGGGCTTTTGTTTGGTAGTCTGTGGTTTCCGAAAAGAGGATTACCACACACGTCCCTGTGTTGGAGTAAATTCAATTAAACTATTTTTTTTAATTCTTCTTTCATACATTACATCCAGACTTCAGTTTCCCCTCCCTCCCTCCACTACTCTCAGTACTCCTCCACCTCTTCTCTCCCTCAGATTCACTCCTCCTCCATTTCCCTATAAAAAAAAGAAAAAGAAAAAAAGAAAGAAAAAAGCAGACCTCCCTGGAATATCAACCTAATATGTCATAACAAGCTGCAATAAGGCTAGGCACAAAGCCTCTTATCAAGGCTGAGTGAGGCACCCCAGTATGAGGAAAAGGGTCCCAAGCACAGGCAAAAGAGTCAGAGGCACCCCAACTCCTACTGTTTAGAATCCCACATGAAACACCAAGCTATGCAACCATAACATATATACAGAGGACTTAACTCAGACGCATAAATGGTCTGTGATTGTTGCTTCATTCAGTCACTGAGTTCCTATGAGCCTTGCTTAGTTGGTTCTGTGGGCTATGATCTTGTGGTGTTGTCGACCCTTCTGACTTCCTCCCCTCTTCCACTGGGTTCCCTGAACTCTACCTAGTGTTTCAATGTGGGTCTATATATCTGCTCCCATCAGTTGCTGGATGATGCCCCTCTGATGACAATTGGTAGGTGCTAATCTATGAGTATAGCAGAATATCATTAGGAATCATTCCATTGACTTTTTTTTGCCAGTCATATTTGGTTCTATCCTGGGCCTCTGGGCTGTCCAGCCTCTCTTGTTCATGGCTATCCAGGCAGTGTCGGGCATGTCTCCCTCTTATGGCACAGGATTCAAGTTGGACCAGTCATAGGTTGGCTACTCCCACAGTTTCTGTGCCACCATTACTCCAACATATCTTGCAGGCAGGTCAGATTGTAAGTCAAAAGTTTTGTGGCTGGGTTGATATCCTAGACTCACTGCAGGTGCCTTGCCTAGTTATAAAGAATGGTTGGTTAAGGAAAATATTCAATTGCATATGGAAAAACAAAAAACTCAGGACAGCCAAAACAGTTCTGCACAATAAAAGAACATCCAGAGCTATTTATCATTGTCACTGATTTCAAGCTGTACTAAAAGCTATAGTAATAAAAGCATCATATTATTTGCATAAAAACAGATAAGTTGATCAATGGAATTGAATAGAAGACCAGACAAATCCACATGCTTATGGATGCTTGATTTTTTTTCTTTTTTTTAATATAAATTTTTTATTTCTTCAAGTTACATCTCAATCACAATGCCTTCCCTACTCCCCCCTCCAGTCCTACCCTTCCACCCTCTTCCCCCTCAAACCCCCATCCTCTACCCTTTTTTTTTTTAGTTTAAGGTATGTCTTTTCCCCCCAACAGCTCCCCCTTTCAGTCCAACAAATGGTTCTTTCTCTTATAACAATAAATACAATACAAAACAACAGAAATAAATAGGCCACAATTATGAGAGTTATATGGCTTAGTATACATTCCCAATGTCCAGTCCATATGTATTTGGCACCTGAGTTTAAAGTTCTATATCTAACTCAGCTTTCATACTAACTTGCCTCACATTTTTAAAAACATCTTCTTAGATCCAGAACACCCTCTTGATTCCTAAACAACTCATAATTTAACCATGAGACTCTAGCTATCTATTCTTTAACCACCTCAGAGACCTGAGAAGGATAAATATATCTGATTATATAGGAAGTGCAGGGCCTGTAGCTTCTAAAACTAAGAAATGACATGCCAGTGGCTGCCTGGACAGTTCCCATTTTCTCTCTATACATTACAGCACCAATCTTCAGCCGTTTGGCCCTGTTTCTCTGACAGACATTGATTGTAGAGCAGGAATTATAAAGGACTTACCTACTCTGTCTTGGCAGAGCTAGGCTGTCGACTTACCTGCTTCCAAGTTTTGTCCTTTTTGGACAGCATTCTGTCTACAGTTGAAGCAAGATGTTTTTCTTGCCAAGAGATAGGCTTGCCACTAATTCAACCATCTCACACTGGAGATTCTTCGATGCTCAGAAGACAGAAATACACAATGGAAAAAACAAAGCATCTTCAACAAATGATGTTGGGATAGATAGATAGATAGATAGATAGATAGATAGATAGATAGATAGATAGATAGA
>CAJQZJ010032178.1:2613526-2635439 GCA_907164525.1 Lophiomys imhausi | reverse complement strand
TGTGTGTGTGTGTGTGTGTGTGTGTGTGTGTGTGTGTGTGTGTGTGTAATTAAAAGACTGCATTGGGTCAGAGAGAGGGCTCAGTGGTTAAGAGCACGTAATCCTGAGGATTGGAATTCACTCACAAACATTGTATTTCCAGTTACAATGCTCTGATATTCTCTTCTTGTCTCTGCAGGTACCCATGCACATGTGCACATACACTCACACAAACACACACGAAAACACAAGCACACATACATAAATAAATAAAATCTTTTTTTTAACTGCTATGTGTTACAATTTTGTAGAACTGAATGCTTTTTAGTCTGGCTGGACTGACAGATCCACTGTTGAGAGCATGACTGCTCTTCTAGGGGGCCCAAGTTTAATGCCTAGCATCCACCTGGTAGCTCACAACCATCTGTGACTCCATTCCTAAGGGGATGCCCTCTTCAGGTTTCTGAGGGCACTGCATCCATATGCTACAAAGACATACATGCAGACAAAACACCCAAACACACAAAATTAAAGAAAAAAATTTAAGATGCTTTCTAGTGTTTACAGAAAGCAGCATCATTGCCCTAATTCTGAAGTTTTCAAGGTCAAACAGCAGGACAATAAACCTCTGACTTTGTCCTGCTTATTGCAAGATAATGGAATTTGAACACATGAACCAAATTACAAATGATGTGCATAAACTATTTGCCTAGTCTATTGCAACAAGGAGATTATTTTAAATACAATAAAAGAGAAAAAGTATTAAAAAGAAGATATGTTTATTGCATGAAGATGCATCAATCATACACAAGTTCATAATACTTAGAAACAATATTTCATAAAAAAGTTTCTCCCACTTATCCATTTTCCACTTACAGCTGTTCTCTTTTTCGAGGCAACAATTTCTACATTTGAATAAATTAAGAAAATGCATGACTTCAATGAAATGAAAAGATCACACTGTAGGTTAATTTATACAGAACAGTTATAAGCTGTAAATTATGCTAAGATTTCTTCATTTTTATATAAAAGCTTAGGAAATACTACTAATGCAAGTGTGAATTATATGAGAAATATTTGTAATCACAGACAAAACTCATTTTTAAACAGCTCTTCATAATGTTCTCTGAAAGTGGAAAATAATGTTTAAATAATTCCATTGAAGGGTGTGTGCAGTACCTTATCAATAATAGGAGTAATGTATTTTATTTTATACACAAGTCAGATTTGTAATAAATGACCTGAAATAAATTACATTATAGACTTGTACCAATTTTATAAAATCAGTTTTCACACTCTTCTCAAAATGCCAAAATATTTTTATTTTATATTTTTTAATTTTATTTTTTTCCTTTATTTTTTATTTCTTCAAGTTACATCTCAATCGCAGGCCCCTCCCTAATCCCCCTCCAGTAGCACCCTCCCACCCTCAAACCCCCCATCCTCTTCCTTTTTTTTTCTTTTAAGTTTAAGGTATATCTTATTTCCCCCTACAGTTTCCCCTTTCAGTCCAACAAATGGCTCTTTCTCTTATAATAATAAATACAATACAAAACAACAGAGGTAATTAGGCCACAGTTATGAGGGTTATATGGCTTAGCGTACATTTTCAATGTCCAGTCCATATGTATTTGGTACTTGACTTTAACATTCTACTATCTAACTATCTCCATGAGTTTAAAGTTCTATATCTAACTCAACATTCAACTAACTTGCAACAAAATTTTAAAAGTATCTTCTTAGATATATAACACTCTCTTGACTCCTAAACAACTCAAAATTTAATTATGAGACTCTAGCTATCTGTTCATCAACCACCTCAGAGACCTGAGAGGAAGTAAAGGGCCTGCAGCTTCCAAAACTAAGAAATGACGTGCCAGTGGCTGCCTGGACAGTTCCCATTTTCTCTCTATACATTACAGCACCAATCTTCAGCCGTTTGGCCCTGTTTCTCTGATAGACATTGATTGTAGAGCAGGAATTATAAAGGACTTACCTACTCTGTCTTGGCAGAGCTAGTCTGTCGACTTACCTGCTTCCAAGTTTTGTTCTTTTTGGACAGCAGTCTGTCTACAGTTGAAGCAAGGGGTTTTTCTTGCCAAGAGAAAGGCTTACCACCAATTCAATCATCTCCCACTGGAGATTCTTCGATGCTCATCTTTTCTTGGAGTAGAATGGGAGTGCTGTCAGCAGTTGATATATCTTGATATAAAAATATCTAAAGTTATGAAAACATCTTTGAATGCCATATTCTGCAGATCTCTTGAGGTTTTTGAAGAGGCCCTATCTATCTCTTATATTAGGGTAAGCAGATGTTGCTTGTCTCTTAGCAGGTTTATTTCTGATTAGCTTAGAAAGTAACTATAATAGCCTGTCATAGTACCTAACAGAATGACCAGGTTGCATAACCATTAGTTTCCATTTCTTAATTATCCTAAATAGTTTATGACATTTAGTAGTAAAAGGCTGAAACATCACATTTGATTTTTTTTCTTTACCTCCTAACCCTTCCATCCCACTTCTCTGGGGTGGGGTGTCCTTATATAACAGACCCTCATCTCAGTTGAGAGGTCGTATGAGGGCCAAGAGCCTCTTCATTCATTGGGGATCTACGAAGCAGTACCATCAGTGAAAAGTGTCTCGTTGCCCGGGAGAGAGAACTACTAAACAAACAAACCAATAAGCATACAATAGATAAAAAAGACTAAAAAATAGAAAAAATGTAACTAATAAATAAAAAATTAAAATTAAAAATAAGAAGTCTATGTCCAAGTTCCCTTTGATGTGTTAGTTGTAGTATTGATACCTTCTACTATATAGCTAAAATCCTACTATAAGTGAATGGATGCCATATGTGTCCTTCTGAGTCTGGGTTAGTTCACTCAGGATGAGCTTTTCTAGTTCCATCCATTTGGCTGCAAAATGCATAATTTCATTGTTCCTGATAGCTGAATAATATTCCATTGTGTAGATGTACCACAGTTTTTTAACCCATTCTTCGGTTGAGGGACATCTGGGTTGTTTCCAGTTTCTAGATATTGCAAATAAGGCTGCTATAAACATAGATGAGGAAACTTCCTTATGATTCTGAGAAGAGGCATTTGGGTATATAGGTATGGCTGGGTCCTGAGGCAGAGATATTCCAACTTTTCTAAGATATCGCCAAACTGACCTCCATAGTGGTTGCACAAGCCTGCATTCCCACCAGCAATGGAGTAGGGTACCCTTTCTCCACACCCTCACCATCATGTGCTGTCATTTGAGTTCTTGAACTTAGCCATTCTGACAGGTGTGAGATGGAATATCAGAGTCGTCTTGAGTTGCATTTCTCTGATGATTAAGGATGTTGAGCATTTCTTCAAGTGTCTCTCAGCCATTAGGGATTCCTCCTTTGTGAATTCTCTATTTAGCTATGTCCCCCATTTTTTGATTGGATTATTTGGTTTCTTGGCATTTAATTTCTTGAGTTCTTAGTAGATTTTGGATATTAGCCCTCTGTCAAATGTGGGGTTGGTGAAGATTTTCTCCCAGTCTGTAGGTTGCCGTTTTGTTCAAATGACAGTGTCCTTTGCCTTACAGAAGTTTTTCAGTTTCATGAGGTCCCATTTATTGATTGTTGATCTCAAGTCCTGAGCTGTTGGTGTTCTGTTCAGGAAGTTGTCGCCTGTGGCAATTAGTTCGAGGGTTTCTCCCACTTTATCTTCTAGTAGATTTAGTTTGACCGGCCTTATGTTAAGGTCTTTGATCCACTTGGACTTAACGTTTTGTACAAGGTGATAAGTATGGGTCTAACTTCATTCTTTTACAAATGAACATCCAGTTGGACCAGCACCATTTGTTGAAGATGCTGTCCTTCTTCCATTGTGCTGTTTTGGCTTCTTTGTCATAAATTAGGTGGCCATAAGTGTGTGGGTCTATTTCTGGATCTTCAATTCGATTCCATTGATCTACTGGTCTGTTTCTATACCAATACCATGCTGTCTTTACAACTATTGCTCTGTAGTACAGCTTGAAATCTGGGATGGTAATAACTCCAGATGTTTTTTTTTTATTGTACAGGATTGATTTAGCTATTCTGGGCTTTTTGTTGTTCTATATGAAATTGAGACTAGCTATTTCCAAGTCTATAAAAAATTGTGTTGGTATTTTGATAGGAATTGCATTGAATCTATATATTGCTTTTGGTAAGATGGCCATTTTTATTATGTTGATCCTACCTATCCATGAGCATGGGAGATCTTTCCATCTTCTAAAGGCCTCTTCCATTTCTTTCTTCAAGGGCTTCAAGTTCTTGTTGTATAGGTCCTTTACTTGCTTGGTTAGAGTTACCCCAGGTATCTTATGTTGTTTTTGGCTATTGTGAAGGGGGTTGTTTCCCTTATTTCTTTCTCAGCCCATTTGTTTGTTGTATAAAGAAGGTATTCTGATTTTTTCAATTTAATTTTGTATCCAGCCACTTTGCTGAAGGAGTATATCAGCTGTAAGAGCACTCTGGTGGAATATTTGGGGTCGCTTATGTATACTATCATATCATCTGCAAATAGGGATAATTTGACTTCTTCGTTTCCGATATTTATCCCCTTAATGTCCTTAGTTGTCTTATTGCTCTAGCAAGAACTTCAAGTACTATATTGAAGAGATATGGTGAAAGTGGACATCCTTGTCTTGTCCCTGAGTTTAGAGGAAATGCTTCAGGTTTCTCTCCATTTAATTTGATGTTGGCCACTGGCCTGCTGTATATTGCCTTTATTATTTCTAGGTACGGTCCTTGTATATCCGTTCTCTCCAGAACTTTTAGCATGAAGGGGTGTGGAATTTTTCAAATGCTTTTTCTGCATCTAGCGAGATTATCATGTGGATTTTTTCTTTCATCTTGTTTATATGGTGAATGACGTTGATAGATTTTTGTATGTTGAACCATCCCTGCATCCCTGGGATGAAGCCTACTTGATCATGGTGTATGATACTTTTGATGTGTTCTTGAATTCAGTTTGCTAGTATTTTATTAAGTATTTTTGCATCTATATTCATGAGGGAGATTGATCTGAAGTACTCTTTCTTTGTTGGGTCTTTGTGTGGTTTAGGAATCAGGGTGATTGTGGCCTTGTAGAATGAGTTTGGCAATGTTCTTTCAGATTCTATTTTGAGAACGAGTTTGAAAAGTATTGGTGTTAGCTCTTCTTTGAAGGTCCAGTAGAATTCTGTGCTAAAGCCATCTGGCCCTGGGCTTTTTTTGGTTGGGAGATTTTTAATGACTGTTTCTATTTCCTTAGGGGTTATAGGGCTGTTTAATCTGTTTATCTGATCTTTATTTAGCTTCGGTAGGTGGAATCTATCAAGAAAATTGTCCATTTCACTTAAGTTTTCAAATTTGGTGGAGTATAGATTTTTAAAGTAGGATACCAATATTCTCTGGATTTCCTCAATGTCTGTTGTTATTTCTCCCTTTTCATTTCTGATTTTGTTGATTTGTGTTTTCTCCCTCTGTCTTTTGGTTAATTTGGCTAAGGGTCTGTCTATCTTGTTGATTTTCTCAAAGAACCCACTCTTGGTTTCATTGATTCTTTGTATATTTCTTTTTGTTTCTAAGTTGTTGATTTCAGCCCTAAGTTTGATGATCTCCTGCCTTCTGCTCCTCTTGGGAGTGTTTGCTTCTCTTTATTCCAATTCACCCAGTTTAGCTGTTAATTCGCTAATATGAGCTGTCACAATTTTCTTTTTGAAGGCACTTAGTGCTATGAACTTTCCTTGTAGCACAGCTTTCATTGTATCCCATACGTTTGAGTATGTTGTGTCTTCATTTTCGTTGGATTTTAAGAAGTCTTTGATTTCCTTCTTTATTTCTTCCTTGACCCAGTGGTCCTCTAGTAAAGAGTTGTTCAATTTCCATGTGAGTGTAGACTTTCTGTTGATTCTTTTGCTATTGAAGTCCAGCTTTATTCCATGGTGGTCTGATAAGATACAAGGGATTATTTCAATTTTCTTGTATCTGTTGAGGCTATCTTTGTGTCCAACTGTATGGTCAATTTTGGAGAAGGTTCCGTGAGGTGCTGAGAAAAAGATGTATTCTTTTGTGTTTGGGTGAAACGTTCTGCAGATATCTGTTAGGTCCATTTGGTTCATGATCTCTGTTAGACTCAATATTTCTCTTTTTGGCTTCTGTCTTGATGATCTGTCCATAGTTGTGAGTGGGGTGTTGAAGTCTCCCACTATTAAAGTGTTTGGATCAATGTGCGACTTAAGTTTTAGAAGCGTTTCTTTTATAAATATAGGTGCCTTTGTATTTGGGGCATAGATGTTCCATATTAAGATGACCTCTTGGTGGATATTTCCTTTAATGAGTATGTAATGTCCTTTCTGTCTTTTTTTATTAACTTCAATTGGAAGTCTATTTTGGTTGATATTAGGGTGGCTACTCTAGCTTGTTTCCTGGGTCCATTTGCTTGGAAAACCTTTTCCCAGCCCTTTACTCTGAGGTAGTGTTTATCTTTAATAGTGAGATGTGTTTCTTGTATACAGCAAAAAGATGGTCTTGTTTACAGAACCAGTCTGTAAGTCTGTGTCTTTTTATTGGCGAGTTGAGTCCATTGATGTTGATGGATATTAGTGACCAGCGGTTGTTATTTCCCATTATTTTGGTATAGCTGGCTGTCTTGTGTTTCTCTTTTATTTAGTTGCTGTGGAGGTTTCTATTTCCTCTGTTTTCTTGGGTGTAGTTATCCTCTCTGTGTTGGAATTTTCCTTCTAGGATCTTCTGTAGGGCTGGGTTTGTGAGGATATATTCTTTGAATTTGATTTTGTCATGGAATATCTTGTTTTCTCCTTCTATGTTGATAGAGTTTTGCTGTGTATAGTAGTCTGGCTGGGCACCTATGTTCTCTCAGGGCTTGTAGGGCATCCATCCAGGCCCTTCTAGCTTTTAAAGTTTCTGAGGAGAAGTCAGGTGTGATTCTGATGGGTCTGCCATTGTATGTGACTTGGCCTTTTTCTCTTACAGCTTTTAATATCCTTTCTTTGTTCTCTACATTTGGAGTTTCTATTATTATGTGGCGAGAGGAGTTTCTTTTCTGATCTAATCTGTTTGGTGTTCTGTAAGCCTCTTAGATTTTTACTGGCATCTCTTTCTTTAGGTTTGGGAAGTTTTCTTCTATGATTTTGTTGAAGATATTTCCTGGACCATGGAGTCGGGAGTCTTCTCTTTCCTCTATGCCTATAATTCTTAGGTTCCGTCTTTTCATTGAGTCCTTGATTTCTTGGAAGTTGTGGGTGAGAGTTTTTTTTAGCCTTCTCGTTTTCTTTGGATGTTGTACTGATTTCTTCCATCGAATCTTCCATGCCTGAGATCCTGTCTTCCATCTCTTGCATCCTATTTTTCATACTCACATCAGTAGTTCCTGTTCTCTTCTCTTGATTCTCCATTTCCTCTTTTAACTCTGACTGTGTTTTCTTTATTGTTTCCATTTCTATTTTCATGTCTTGAATGGTAGTGTTCGTTTTGTACATTTCCTTCTCCAGTTTGCTTGTTTTTGTCTGGAGATTATTCATTGCTTTATTCTTTTCCTGTTCAAGCTGGGTCACCTTGGCTTGGAGCTCTTTAATGATGTTATTCATTGTTTTGACTTGTAAAATTGTGGCGTCTTTGAATTCCTTCATAGTTTTAAGTTCTTCTTGAAGGGACTTTATCACTTTCCATAATGTAGAATTGTCATCATTTTCATATGTTTCAGTTGTGGTGAGGTGGTTCAGGCTGGACGGAATAGTGTTGCTTTCTTTTGTTGGAGACATTTCGCTCTTTTTTTTTTTTTTTTTTTTTTTTTGTCTCTGGCCTCTGGCCATGAGGAATTTTTTTTTTTGCTGTCTTCTGGACTTGGGTCCAAAGGGGGCACTGTGGTGTAGGATTCGAGTTGCCTTACTCCACCCCTATAAGGTGAATCATTCAGTCCCGCCTCCCAGGTGGAGACCTAATTAATTCAGGTGGGGGAGCTGTGTACAAGTAAGTTCTGAATCACCACCTGAAGGGCCCTTACTAGTACAAAAGTTCGATATAGGACAGTTTCAAATATCTTGCAGTTTGCCCAGGATTGGTTCCTGTAGGGGGTAAATCTGCAGTTCAGCTGCAGTAGCCTTGCTGCTCCCGTGGCTTGGAAACTGGCCTGACGTCACAGACTGTGATCTGAAGGCGCTTTGCAGCGGAGCTACTTCACTTCCAAGGGTCGCAACCTTTAGCCAGATAATTGGATCATCTGTGTGAGGCCTGGGAGTGCCCAGCAGGGTAGGGATTATCTCTGCATGGTTTCTGAATCTGCAGTCTGGGTATTAGGTTGGAACTTACCGGGAGTCTCTCTCCTTTTGGGGGATGGGTTGTCCCGATTCCCGGGTCCAGAGGCTTCCTAGCGTGTCAGAGAGTTGGAAGGGGCATCCTGCCCAGGCATCTTCCGTGGTCCCTGTGTAGCTGGGTGAGATTTAGAAGGGGTCATGCCCTTTATACAGCATCCTGCAACACTTGCCGCCTTGTGACTATTGACCCCAAAATCAAAATGCATCCGCTCCGGCCTCCACCATCTTGGATCCCCCATCAAAATATTTTTATAAAGTAATAATCTACATTCCCTTTTGCAAAATCCATTATAAGACTATATACTCTGTCTTGGGTAGTTTTCTATTCCTGTGATGAAATTCCATAATCAGAATTAACTTAGGGGGAAAAAGATTTCTTTCACCTTACAGTTTATAGTCCATCATGGAGGGAATTCAGGACCAGCCTGGGCTATATAAAAGCTTGTTTCAACGAAAACAGATGTGAGATTATTTAAAAGCTGGGTTGTGCCTGTTTTCAATTATTCTCCCATGGGGAATTATACACCTGCTTCCCCTAGAGTTTTCTGTGCCTTAGTACAAATTCCACATGTTTGAAAATTGCCAGCTGCAGGGTTTAGGAGTCTGTTGTTCAGCAGCATTCATGACTATATGTAAAGAACTATGAAGAATATGAGATTTGCTGACTCACAAGTGGATACAGGCAAAGGTCATTACATTGCAGGGCCTGAGACAATAGATTTTATTACACATAACAAGCAATACAAGTAACAGGAAGACTATATCTGTCATCTTATTCCCCAAGTTACATGAGGGTGATGCAAGTGTGAGTCGATTTTTTATTATTAATTTTGTTACTTGAAATTTTCATTGATGTATATAATGCATTCTGACTAATCTCTCTCTTTTATCCTTTGTTTTAATCTCCCTTCCACCCCTATCAACTTCTTCCGGTCTCTACAAGTTCCTATATTACCTTCATGACTTTTTTATTTTGTTTTGTGACCTTGTAAATTGAACCATATATGTAGCTATGGGTCTTGAACTACCCACTGTACACTTTGTTTTGTTTGTTTGTTTGTTTTGTTCAGGATTATTTTAACCACCATGATCTTTTGTGTTTCCACATATATTTAGGGTTTTTGTTTTGTTTTGTTTTTTAAATTCTGTGCAGAATTATGTTGGAATTATTAATCTTACCAATCCCTGAGACAGGAGCCCTTGCATTGGGTTTTTTATACAGTTTATTGAGCTTTACATTTCCAACATCATTTTAGTTTGGGTTTTCATCAGCAATATTATCATTTTATTGGGTTCTATTTTCATATCTTGGATTAACTTTCTCATTTGTCCATCCATTTTGATCTCTTGGAATCTAGCCATGTCTTCTTTGAGTTGCTTGAACATACTTATAATAATTCTTTTGAATTCTTTTTCTGGAATTTCTTCCAGACAGTTTTCATTACATTCATTATAATAGGATTGGCAATTTGTGGAGGTTTTGGGTTTTCATGCTGTCTCTGTCCTTTAAATATTTATTTACTCTGATTACAGACATACAGAAAAAGGATGAAAGGTAAAAATAAAAAGATGATGATGATAGATATAGATAGATAAAAGCATACTGCATTCTAAAACATGTTTGGTGACTATTCGACTACACATGTCAGAAATTCCAGAAAAATCCTCATAGTATCTGTCTTCCTTAGGGTTACCATTGCTGTGATGAAACTTCATGACCAAAATCAACTTGTGGAAGATAGATTTTTTGTCATTCACATTTCCATATAACAGTTCATCATCAGAAGTAGTGAGGGCAGGAACTCAAGCAAGGCAGGACCTTGGAGGCAGAAGCTGATGCAGAGGCTATTGAGGGGTGCTGCTTCCTGGCTTGCTCTCCATGGCTTTCTCAGCCTACTTTGTTATACACCCCAAGACCACCAGCCCAGAAGCAGCACCACCCACAATGGGCTGGGCCCTCCTTCTTCAATCACTAGTTAAGAAAATGCCCTACAGACTTGCCTCCAATCTGATCATATGGAGGCATTTACTTAATTGAGGCTTCCTCCTCTCAGATGACTTCAGCTTGTGTCAAAATGACATAAAATAACACAGTACAGTATCTTATACATGGACTAGTAAAAAAGCAGTGACTAAAAATACATAAGTACATGTCACACAAAAATTCACCAAATTACCCATTTTGCTTTTTAAAAAACTGGAAAACTAATGCAATTTTAAAGTCAATGGAAAAAAATAATATAAGTGGGGGGGGTTAGTTTTATTTTGTTACCATAGTTTGCCTATAGTTAAGAAGAAACATGTCCAAGTTTAATAAATGCAAATGATTTTTAAAACTTAGATATGAACATTCAAGATGAGAGTGCAGAATTTCCTTTTGCCTTTCTTCTCACCACTTATTTCAGCACCAAGTGAGTCACATGTTCAGTTCAAATTAGAAGCCAGAAATGGATTTAATTCTCAGTTTTCTATTACCTTGCAGGCAGTGGGTTGGGGGGTGGGGGGAGCTGGGTTGTTCTTACTGATTTGACAGATAGTTTCTCTTCTTATTTTACGTGCACCATCACAGGCTCACAAAATACCAGGCAAAACTTTGCCATCAAGAGCCTTTTTGCTGAGAACAGCCCATATGCCAGGATGTTCATCAGACTTTGTACAGCAAGAACTAGAAGGCTGATGCCCATATTGGTACAATCTGGCCAGGACTAACATGGTGGCCACTGGCCAACCTTAGCTGCATGACTGAGTTCTGGTGTATCGCTGCTGTCCACCAAATTCAAAGGGCAACATTTGCAGTTTATGAAGCTTTTGGGGAAATGAAAACACAAAAAACCCCTAGGCATCAAATCTTATTAGTGTCTTCCTCCAGATGAAGAGAGCGGAAACCCAGACTGAAAATGTTCCACTTGGACTCACCGCTCAAATATGCTCAAAGCACAGCTTCCACAAAGGATTCTGCTGCGACTAATGTTTGGCATTCTTCCTGTGTATTTTCTTTCCTTCCTAGAACACTTGAAGGGTAAGTTAGAAGATTACATGGCTCGCTTTTCCAAAGTGAGAATTGTTCGCACCAAGAAAAGGGAAGGACTCATCCGGACCCGACTCCTGGGAGCTTCTGTGGCCAGAGGCGAGGTGCTGACCTTCCTGGACTCGCACTGTGAGGTCAATGTGAACTGGTTGCCCCCACTCCTCAGTGAGTATGCTATGTCCCTACCATTCTCACAGCTGCACACTGGGCCTGGGAAATCTGGGAACTGGACCCTGCAAATAGAGTGCAAGGTTTCTTCTGTAAATGTTGCAGTCAACAAAGGCCTGAGTTTGAACTTTATAGTATTCACAATTGGTAACCAATAGGTATAACTGGAAAATTGTATTAAATAGCACTTCAGATAGGACCAGCAGCAATCTACCTTAGGCTAGAAAGCTTTCTTTTATATTATATCTCTACTTTCATTGCAGTTACATTATTGGGTAAACACTAAACTAAAAAAAAAACTTCAAACTTTTAGTCATCCTATAATTAGAATAAGATCAAAATACATACACTTACACATGTATACACATATACACACTTATAACAATTACCAGGAAACCATTAAGAAAGAAAAAAATATTATTTTCCCCAGGATATAAGAATCTAAGTATTTTGCCATTTTTTTCTTTTTTTTAATAATTTATTTTTTATTTCTTCAAGTTACATCTCAATCACAATCCCCTCCCTACTCCCCCCTCCAGTCCCACCCTTCCACCCTCCTCCCCCTCAGCCCCACCATCCTCTTCCCTTCTTTTTTTTTTTTTTTAGTTTAAGGTATTTATTTTTCCCCCCAACAGCTCTCCCTTTCAGTCCAAATAATGGTTCTTTTTCTTATAACTATAAATACAATACAAAACAACAGAAATAAATAGGCCACGATTATAAGAGTTATATGGGCTGGAGAGATGGCTCAGTGGTTAAGAGCACCGACTGTTCTTCCAGAGGTCCTGAGTTCAATTCCCAGCAACCACATGGTGGCTCCCAACCATCCATAATGAATCTGGTGCCCTCCTCTGGCCTGGAAGCAAACCTGCAGACAGAACATTGTATACTAAATAAATAAATCATTAAAACATTTTAGCCGGGCGGTGGTGGCGCACGCTTTTAATCCCAGCACTTGGGAGGCAGAGGCAGGAGGATCTTTGCGAGTTCGAGGCCAGCCTGGTCTACAAAGCGAGTCCAGGACAGCCAGAGCTGTTAAACAGAGAAACCCTGTCTCGAAAAACCAAAAAAAAGAGTTATATGGCTTAGCATACATTCCCAGTGTCCAGTCCATATGTATTTGGCACCTGACTTTAACATAATGCCATCGTCTTTTTGTTTTTCTTTCCACTCCTGGTACTATCCTACATCCTTAAATATATAATCCTCCATAGTCACATAGAACCACTGTGATGTCATTCAGGTCATGATGGGACTTAAATGCTTACTTGCAGCTAAGAGAAGAGAAGGAAGAAAACTATGCCATGTCACATTACACTGAACCACTAGAAACAAAAGCAAACTAGATGTTATTCTAGCTAGAAACTCTAACTGTAGCTTAATTCAAGCCTCAGTATTGTTGTTCTCTTAGTTTACAATGAAGTCAGATAAAGGAAAAAACACTCATTGAACTTAGGAAAGAAATTGCATACCTAAAGAACTTCTTTCTAGAAATTCTTAGTACATATACATTGCCCTTCTTTTTTGTTCTCTTTGATTTCTCCAAAGTAAGTTTTATTGTAACTATATCCTTGGCTTCAGAAATAAAGCCTGTGACAATCACCTTCACAACAACCACCTCAGAAAGAGCTCTCTGTTATTGACTATTATGTGGAATTTCAGCTTCCTCCAGCCAAGCTCCATCAGCAAAAACTAGAGAGGGGACTGAGTGAAAACCATACAGGATGTAAAACACAACATCCAGTAACTAACACCCTCTACCACATCACCGAGCCCATATACCTGTGCACAGATGACTGCCCAGTCTCCACATTCAGTAGGATCCCAGTGCTACAACAGCCAGAGACTCCTCTGAGCCTGTAATTAAAAATGCTTTGTCCAAGGGAAGAGACATTTAGAGAGTCATTAGCGACAGCAAGATTTCCTCAAACTGAATTTGACCTGTACGCTGTTGAATGCTCAAACAAGTCAGCAAAAGTTTGGACTTGTGTATGAACCAAAACAAGCCCTGAATGCCAATTATTAAATCTCTGATTGTCCACTAGGAATCACAGGGACAAGGGGGATAGGAAAAAAAGAGAATAAAAGGCACCCACAGCCCACTCTTTTCATTAAATCATTTCATTTTCTGTGGGTCTTATGGATAAGAAATAATTCAACTTCAGGATGCTATCTTTCTTTTTTTTTTTTTTTTTACCTCTATCAATGTCTTGATACATCATTGAAAATGAAGAAGCAGGCAGAGCCCCATAGCTTCTCGGTTCATTTTTCACCTTGGGAATTATACCTGAATTTCAATTTCCTATTGAGTCTGTTTGTTTGATCCCTGGAAATTGAAATGTAGGCATAAGCCTTGGATGAAAAATTAGTCATGAGGCTTTCACCCCAAGCTAGTACAGATGGAGAGCTGAAAGGAAATTGAAGAGAGCGGTGACAGTTAATTTAACAGACTTGTTCTCTCTGGATCACCTTGGGACTCCTTGTTGGTCAAGGAACCTGTAAATCAAGTTGTTCCGAATTTGATGGAGAAAAGTCACTGAAACGATAATACTAAAACTTGCAGAGGTGACGGACGAAATGTTTCCAACCTTACTCTGAAAGTCTGCTCCTCTGGGGAAAATGCCTCCTAGTTAAAACCAAAACTCATGATATGGACTGCCCTGGTGAAAATGGGTGCTCAGAGAGCCCATGATGGAAGTTACCTTGAAATAGTGTATTATGTGTCTATGTAAATATCTATGTATCTAATTAGCTGACAATGAGGCTCTCTGAGGCTGAGGTCATAGTGTCTGAAACTGTCTCTTTTTTCCATATTCCAGCATTCTGTATCTGCCTTACCACCATTCATTCTGTCTGATTTTCTGCCTTGTAAAACACTATGGGATTCAGTTATTTATTACATTTTCTGGATGTTTTTGCTGCATTTCTAAGTACAATGGTATGTGCAGTATTGTTCTCTAAGGTAGCCTCATAATCTAGAAAAGTGATTGGCCCAATGTTATTACTCAGTAAATAATTATTGTAACATGAATGAATGAATGAGCATGTTTAACTGGAAGGGAAATACCCTATGAGATTTTTCTTCTTTTCACACAGTGTTTTTTTCAGTGAGATAAAAATGTCACCTATTATTATAGCCAATAAAAGTCTTTTGCTTCCTTCCTTATGCTAAGTAGAAACATTCAAAGTAAATGGACAGTTTCCTCACTGTAAAAGCTGATCTCTCACACAAGTTACATTAGTTCAGGATCTCTGAGGAAAAAAAAGCACACAGAAATAAACAGCTCCCATAATATTTCTAAATGATATCCTTTGTTTAATGTCACATGCCACATCCAAAGGTCTTCCAAATAGCAAGACAGCAGGTGTTCATACTTAAACATCCTGCCTGTCAGACAGCAGTATTGTAATAAATTGATTAAACATATGTTCTTGAGGGGGGAAAAAGAGATACTCCACATATTGCTGTTCTACATGAGCCATAATAAACAAATGCCAGTTTCCTGTGGTGCCTGTTAATTTTATCACCATAAAAGTATCTGGATATAAAAGCAAGATACTAGAAAAGAAAATCACCTGTCTGTTAGGAAAAGCACCATGGCTACCTGGAAAGGCAGGTTTTGGAACTGGAGAGTTCAGCAGGAGTTTTGTCCTGATTATTATTCACCAAAGCTGAGTCATCCCTGACAAGTTGACCTGTCTGAGCTCAGTTTCCCTTATATAAATAGGATAACAATAACAGCCATTTTTCAAGGATAGTTGGGAGTATTAGAAAAAGCATGAGTATAAATCATCCTTTAATTGCTCAGGGAATTTACAGCGGCATCATAGCAAATAGTGCTGTGTCACTTAATGGTGTTTTTCAATTTGATGGAAAAAAAGATAAAATGTGTACAGCACTGATAAGTAGAGTCAATCTCAAAGAACAGTGTCTTGACAAATTCTCTTTCGAACTTGACAGCAAAGAATTTTATGTATGATCTCTTAACACTGGGGGTTTGGGGAGGGAGTAGGTGGTGGCAGCCATCATGACTGTTTTATGATTACATGCTATAAAAACCATGAAGTTAAATATTTACATTTTGGAACCTTCGGAAAGCAGGCCAGTATTTTCTCAGCAGGCTTCAGCTGTATGCTTGGAGGAACACAGGCACTGTTTATACTCGGTGCATGTTGGAGGCACGTTAAAATGACAGATTGGGGACAGGTCAGAGCAAAAAATGTGACAGAGTAGAGCTAAATGGACTTCTGCAAGTCTCTCTGGGACACAACTTTCTTAAAGGGAAATATAACAACTCTAATTGAACCTAATCACTGTCCCATCATGTTAAGTCCCACGTCCGGAGATTCCTGCAAAGTGCTCTAATGACGGCAGGGAGACGCCAAGGCTGCAAGTGTTATGCATTAAAAGGAGCTGTAGGCTGTTCTTTGCTGGAAAATGATAGATGACCTAGGCAGCATGTCATTTCCTATTCTGTGCTTTCATTTTTCAGACCAAATTGCACTAAACCACAAAACCATCGTGTGTCCCATGATCGATGTCATTGACCACAATCACTTTGGGTATGAGGCCCAAGCTGGGGATGCCATGAGAGGGGCCTTCGACTGGGAAATGTACTACAAAAGAATTCCCATCCCTCCAGAGCTCCAGAGGCCTGATCCCAGCGACCCTTTTGAGTGAGTAGCAGCTGGGGGAGGGATGAAGGGAGAGAGGGAAGAGGAATGGTGAGGTTTCTAGCATGACATACTCAGGACCCATGAGGACAATTATCTCTGATGAAATGTAAGAAGATAGGAGGTAACAATATGCAAAACATTGTAGAAAGATCAGACCTTTACTGCTGTAAGAGATTAAAAATACATGCTATGCTAATACACGAATCACTGTCTTAAATGCTACTAAGCATAAAAGAAAGTGAGTGGTGATAGAAAGAATCAGGAACACAGATCCTTAAAAAGGAAATACAAGGAAACTGCATGTTCCACTTTAGATATTCTCTTCTGATTTTCAGTATATTTTTTCCCTTTTCCCTAAAAGACTATTGAAATTAACAGTTTGTTCCGTTTTTATTGAGGATTAGTATAAAGTAGAAACCAGAGCTTGGACTTATATCCTATACCCTATTTGTCTATTTTCTATGAAAGACAGTGCTCCCAAGTAGGTACTTCCATGGATTAAAACTGAGAATTCCACTGAAAGACAAATCCAAAGTAATAAGACTTTTCCTAATTTAAGTACTTCTAAGAGATGAACTTACATCAATCCACTGACTAGTTTCTAAAAAGCTAAAGCCTGTTGTTAGTTGCTGTTGTTGTTGTTGTTGTTGTTGTTTATTGTGGACATGAAAATTGTATATTTCAAGAAAAAAAGATAAAAGAAGGATTAGTTTGACAACTATCAGGACTACTATCGGTGAACAGTAAAATGTCCCCAGTAGTTACCACAGAGATTGCCTAGTGTGTATTACAGTTGCTCCAGTCTATATCCTTTGAGTACATTAAAATCTTTATCATTTTAAAACTCTTGTATATTTTTATGTGACAAATATCTGTGATCAGGGCTTTGCCTTCTCGGTAGGAATCCAGTTAAGATGCATTAAAATCAATACTGTCTTTTCATCGATAATAGAAGCCATAAAAATTTGCAGTAGGGAAGTTACCAAGTATTAAAGCAACTTTGGTGACACTAATCATTTGAATTCTAGTAAACATTTAATAACTCCCAGGAATATGTTTCCTCCAGTTCAAGTCTCTACAAAGATGAGCTCCTGAGTAAGTGGAGGGGATTTAAGAAGTTATTCACCAGATAAAACAGGAGAAAAGTCATCTCTCTTGTAAAATGAAATATATTCATTAACTATGCAGTACTCCTGGACTTAGGATTTCAACCTCTCAAATTACTGGAAAGTATTTGAAAAGAAATAATGAAGGGCCTTTATTACTCTCCCATATGCTTTGACAAAAGCTAATGAATATTCAGAACTGCTATAAAGATGCATAGGGCTCTGTTTGAAGGACTTTCTTACAAGCATTAGAAGCAGACCCAGCTGAGAACAGCTTCTCAGATATCCCTGAAGATGGTCATCAGAAGACTTTGTCAAAGGCACTTAAAGTAGGATAAGTAAATGATGAGTTGGTACATAAGTTAACAAGCTTGATTAAACCCTTTGTCAGGTGTGTGCATTTGTATTTCAAAGCATGTCATAAGCCACAAATATATGCAATTTTTATCAAGTTTTCAAGTTGACAAATAAATAAATAAATAATAAGTAAGATTAAAATAAAAAGTTAAAAATTGATTGAAGTATTTTTTTTAAAGAGTAGAGGATAGGCTATGTCTTTGTTAGGGCTTCTAATGTTGTGATAAAACACCATGACCAAGAGCAACTTGGGGAGGAAAGGGATTTACTTCCTCTTACAGCTAACAGTTCATCATGGAGGTAACTCAGGACAAGAACTCAAGGCAGGAACCTAGAGACAGGAAGTGATGCAGAGGTCATGGAAGAGTGTTCCTGTGCTGGAGAGTTTTATACCAAATTGGCACAAGCTATAGACACCTGAGAGGAGGGAACCTCAGCTGAGAAAATGCCTCCAGAAAGCCAGGCTGTCAGCAAGCCTGTAGAGCATTTCCTTAATTAGTGACTGATAGGGTACCCCACAGTAAGTGGTCATCCTGGGTTTTATAAGAAAACAGGCAGAGCAAGCCAAGAGGAGCAAGCCAGTAAGCAGCATTCCTACATGATCTCTGCATTAGCTTCTGCCTCCGCGTTCCTGTTGTGGTTTAGTTTCTGCCTTAACTTCCTTCTATGCTCAAGAGTGATGGGGAAGTGTAAGCCAAATAAACCCTTTCCTCCCCAGTTTCCTTTGGGTCATAGTGTTTCATCACAGCAATAGACACCCTGAAACATTTGCTTAGTTCTTTGCTCCTCACTATTTGAGCCTGTTGTTTGTTTGTTTTTTTAATTCACTTTACAGCCTGATTGCAGCCTCACTCCTTCCTCTCCTCCCAGTGTAAACCTTATAACCCTTTCCTCTTACTTCCCCCCTTCTACTCAGAGAAGGGGAGACACCCCCCCCCCCAGTGGATACCAATCCACATTGGTACATCAAGTCACAACAAGACTAATCACATCCTCTCCCACTGAGACCAGACAAAGCAGTCCAGCTAGGGGAAAAGGATCCAAAGGCAGGCAACAGGGTCAGAGACAGCCCTCACTCCAATTGTGAGGGGACTCACATGAAGAACAAACTCCACATCTGCCACATATGTGTAGGGAGCCTAGGTCCAACCCATTTATGCCCTTTGGTTTGGTGGTTCAGTATCTGTGAGCCCCCATAGGCCCAGGTTATTTTACCCTGTAGGTCTTCTTGCTGTGTCCTTGCCCCTCAAACTCCCTCCATCCTTCCCCCCATTCTTCCACAAGTCTTCCCAGCTCCCCTTATTTTTTGTCTGTGGGTCTCTGCATCTGTTTCCATCAGCTGCTGGATGAAGCCTCCCAGAAGACAGTTATGCTAGGCTCCTGTCTGCAAGCATAGCAGAGTATCACTAACAGTGTCAGGGGTTGGCTCACTCCCATGGGGTGGGTCTCAATTTGGGCCAATCATTGGTTGGCCAGTCCCTCAATCTCTGCTCCATCTTTATTCCTGTACATCTTGTAGGACAAATTTTGGGTCAAAGGTTTTGCAGATGGGTTGATGTCCCCCTTCCTCCACTAGAAGTCCCACCAAGCTGTAAGAGGTGGCCACTTGAGGCTCTCAATCACCCACTGCTATGAGTTTCAGCTAGGGTCACCCCTGTAGATGCCATGGAGCCTTGTCCATCCCAGAAATACCCTCTCACTGGTCTCTGTTATCTCTCCCAGCCCTGCCTGCCCACTCTCCCCACACCTAACACCCACCAATTCTCCTCACCACCCCGTCTCCCACCCAATTCTCTCCCTTCATCTACTTCCGATGTCTATTTTACTTCTTCTGAGTGAGATTCAAGCATTCTCCCTTGAGTCCTCTTTGTTACTTAGCTTCTTTGGATCTGTGGGTTGTAGTATGGTTATCCTGTATTTTATGGCTAATATCCACTTATAAGTGAGTACATATCATGTATGTCTTTCTGAGTCTCAGTTACTTCACTCAGGATATTTTCTAGTTCCATCCATTTGTATGCAAATTTCATGATGTCCTTGTCTTTAGTAGCTGAGTAATACTCCATTGTGTAAATGTACCACATTTGTTTATCCATTCTTAAATGGTGCTTGTCTAACTGGATGTTTGCATGTTGAAGAATACAAACAAATCCAGATTTATCATCCTACACAAAATTCAAGTCCAAGTGCATCAAAGACTTCAACATAAAACCAGATACACTAAATCTAATAGAAAAGAATGTGAGGGAAAGCCTTGAACACATTGGCACAGGAAGCAACTTCCTGAACAGAACACCAACAGCTCAAGCATAAGATCAACAATTAGTAAATGGGACCTCATGAAAATGAAAATCTCCTGAAGGCAAATGGCACCATCAAGAGGACAAAATGGCAGCCTACAGAACTGGAAAATATCTTCACCAATCCTACATCTTACAGGGGGCTAATATCCAAAATATATAAAGAACTCAAGAAACCAATAAATCAAATAACCCAATTAAAAAATGGAGTACAGAGCTAACCAGAGAATTCTCAACAGAGGAATCTCTAATAGCTGAGAAGCACTTAAAGAAATGTCCAACATCCTTAGTCACCTGAAATGCAAATCAAAACTACTCTGAGATTCCATCTCACACCTGTCAGAATGGCTAAGATCAAAAACTCAAGTGACAGCACATGCTGATGAAGATGGTGCAAGGGGAACCCTACTCCATTGCTGGTGGGAGTGCAAACTGGTACAACTACTTGTAAAATCAATCTGACAATTTCTCAGAAAATTGGGAATAGTTCTACCTCAAGAGCTTGCTTTTTATACAATGGAGGAGCACCCCCTCAGGGATGGCACCACCCACAGCGGGCTGGCCTTCACACATCAGTCGTTAATTCAAAAAATGCCCTACAGACTCACCTACAGGCCAATCCTACAGAAGAAATTTCCTTGATTAAGATTCCTTCTTCCCAGATGACCTTGCATTGTGACAAGTTGAGGTAAAAACTAGCCAACACAGGATATGCATACAGAGGCGTCCCCAACACCACAGAACATTTCTTGGATGGCAGCTGACAGGAGACTTTCCACAGTACAATTGCTACTATCCAGTTCACTTCATCTGAAGGGCTGGAATTCATCCCTATAATGACATTCCAAATACTGTAATAGTGACTCACTGTATTGACCTTTTACATCACTTCCACCATGACAGCAAAACGAGGCCCTACTCTCAAACACAATGGAATCAAACTTCTGCCAAAGGGCACTCTGAAGCTGGAAATTGTGTAAGAATTCTCAGGGCCTGCACTAACAGCAGGATTTTTGGTCCAGAAGACCCTGGCTGTGGCCATCACAATATCAAGCACTTTGCTTAACCCTGGCTCTGGAAGAATCAGTAACTTTCAGAATGAGATTACCACTCATTCCTATCAACCACTTAGGTGGTGCCTCTCCTGTCAGAAATTGCCCTGGTCTATTGAATATTACTGTCTGTCTGCGTTAAGTCCCTTTGATGCCTCTGAATGCAGACGCTTTAGCCTCTTTTGTAATAAATGTAGCTTCCAGGAGGTGTCCACTTTGATCTTAAGAACTGCATTTGCCTTCCTAATAACAAAAGAACGGTTGCCCAAGCACTCTGAGCAGCCAGCATATCAGCAATTCCATTATCGCAGCCGTCACCAAAATGTGCTCATAAACACAGGCGCTTTAGGCTAAAATTCGCTTCTCTATATGTGAGGCTTGAAGACACACAGGATGAATGCTGACTATCTACACATCTCTCAAAGGCTTTCATGTTTCAAGAGGCTGCGGGGATGTGTAACTTTCTGTGGGAAGATGGGGACAGGAAGCTGGGAAGCAGGGCAGAAAGGAACTTAAGAAGAATATGGAAATTCATTGAAAACCACAGGACCTTTCAAACCATAAACATGCAAAATTTATCTTCCTGTAGCAAGTCTATCAAAAGTTCTAAAGGTATAGAACTTATGTGTCCTCATTTAGTCTGCCATTATTTGAGTTGTCTGTGCTGTTGACTGACACTTAATTTTTCAACTTGAAAATCTCATGTAATGAGTAGGACATGATCAGTACTTAATTACTAAAGAAACATATTACACTGAATTAAATTTCAGAACATTATATCAATATATAAGAATGTGTTAGTTCTCAAACATTTAGTCTCAGTTAAAATGCACATGTAATACTGGGGTGTGGCATAAGTAGCATTTATTTATTTATTTATTTATTTATTTATTTATTTATTTATTTATT
>CAJQZJ010032178.1:2595386-2613516 GCA_907164525.1 Lophiomys imhausi | reverse complement strand
ATTTATTTATTTATTTATTTATTTATTTATTTATTTATTTATTTATTTATTACTTTAGGTTATATCTCCATCACAGTGTCCTCTTTCCACCCCTCCCAGTCCAGCCCTCCCACCCTTTGCCCCCTATCCCTTCCATCCCACTTCTCTGGAATGGAGTGTCCCTACATAACAGTCCCCAGCTCCAGTTCAGCTACAAAACCCAAAGAACTCAAGATCCTCATATTTCCTAAACTGGGAAATGTGATCTTCAGTAATCTCAACAGGAAAGTAACAACAGATCTTTATGCATCAAGTGGAATACCACGAAAATTTCTACTTACATTTGAAAAAAATCCCATTGCTAAAAAGTGTTTCTATAAGAGAAATGTAATACCTATAGTTCCAGTTGCCAGAGTCCAGTCATAATTTGAATAGATTTAATTGGACTGAGTTGGGATGGGATGGGATGGGATGGGATGGGGTGGGGTGGGGTGGGGTGGGGTGGGACGTGGGACGTGGGACGAGGGACGGGACGGGACGGGACGGGATGGGATGGGATGGGATGGGATGGGATGGAATTGATTAGGCTGGACTGATTTAGATTGGATACATCCCAGAAATACTTTTGGTGTGTGATTAAGAAACACACAACCTCAGCTCTTTCTGGGAACTTACGTAATGGAGTGAAATGCTTTTAGAGGATTCTTGTTATCTGTGGCTTTTGAGTTTCCTTATTCCTGGTTCATCTTGAATGCAGAGCACTTAGGAAACTAATCCTTTTCTATGTGACAAAATGTAATATGCCCTTATAACCTTTAGTGAGAAGGGGGAAGTTGCTCATTTACTGGCTGGCCACTAACTTACTTCTTCAACCTCATGTTAGCATCTAAATATTTAGAAAGAACCAGAAGAAATTGTCTTGCCCCACTTGCTTGTCAATTCAAGCAATTGCTAGATAATACCCGTGATAGTGCCGGGCCTCTGTTTGAATACATCAAGGAAGTAAATTTGCTGCTTCAAAAGGCCATCCATTCCAACGGACTTATTGACTAAAACCTTTTCTTTTGTATTAAGAAAATTCTGTCTCCTTGATCCCAAATTATCCTGTTTGAGATTTAAAGGATGTGCCTAATCCCATTTCAGTGACAGCTGTTAAAAGTATCTGAAAACAGCCCTCATGCCTCTTTTCTATTCCAGGCTAAGTATTTTCTCTTCTGATACTATGTCCAGAATCCTACACACACACACACACACACACACACACACACACACACACACACACATGCGCGCGCGCACGCGCGCGCATACATGTGCATATGTAAGGGTGAATACACCAAGGGAGGAAAACTCATCTACTACAAACACTGTTAATTCCTCCGTGGTCCACAAGGGCATCAGTTGGAAACCAGTGACTCTTCATATCGGTTCACAGACTGTCCTGGAAATGCCTAACTCTTGTTGTGACCTGCTGCCTAGCATGACAAGTCTGGCACTTCAAATACTATAGATTCCCTGAGGCTCAAAGAGCTGTGAGTAGAGTCTTCACGGGCTGCTTGTGCAGTCACAAGCAGAAAGCACAGCCCGTACTTGAACTGATTAAACACAGTCTCTGTCAAAGGCAGTTGTTTTACTTCTCCACAGAAAAGTAGGATGCCTGCTGGAAATGTACTCACAGCATCTACCTTGGGTCCCCTGAAGAAGAGACTATAAAACTCGGTGACATTCTCTGAAGTTTGAGAGCTGGCTACATAGCCCAGGCCCCTAATCCAGTACTTGAGAAGTACATATAAGAAGATTGAGAGCTGAGGACTAACCTTGGCTACATAGTGACACCCTGTTTTAAAAAAAAATAGTGTGTGAAGGAATTGATATTAATATATCATATATTATATATAAAATACTATATGAAGGTCAGAGCTTATTGGGTAGCCCATATAATATTTTGGCAAGTTTATAGTTTTAGAAGATCATGGTAGTAAGGGCTTCTATTGCTGTGATAACAACCATGACCAAAAGCAACTTGGGAAAGACCCAGTTTATTTCATCTTACAACTGTTGAGTCACATTCCATCACTGAGGGAAGTCAAGGCAGGAACCTGGAGGCAGGAACTGAAACAGAAGCCATGGAGGAGTACTGCAAAATGGCTTTCTCCTCATGAGTTGCTCAGCCTGTTTCCTTGTACAACTCAGAACCGCCTGTCCAGGGATAGCACTGGTCACGTGGAATGGACCCTGCTACATCAACTGTCAGTCAAGAAAATGCCCCCACAGGCTTACATACAGCTCAATGTGGTGGAGCTATTTTCTCTGCTCTAGGTCCCTCTTCTCAGATGTCTCTAGGTTGTATAAAGTTGACCAAAAAAAAAGACAGCACAAAAAGAATCAGAAAAAAAAAGCTGAACAAATCATAAATTCAACAAGCCAGGAGAACCCTTAGATCACTCAGCCTCTCGTTTTTTAAAGAAAACCATGAAGACTACAGAGTCTATGTGACAGTTTTGGTGCCATGAGTAGTAAATTCAACCACTATCTCTGGAGGAGTCTCAGGTGGTAACTCACGGTTTCAATGTTTCTTTGTTTTTGCCACGGAGGTGGAAAAGAAATAACGTCTGTTGCCTCCAGGAACTGGGTTAGGAAATTTACATCCATTGCTCAACCATTTAGTCCTCATTTCAAGCCAATGAAACAATTCACCCTGTGTGCATTTTTAGATGGTGCATCTGGGCCTTAGACAGCACAGAAGAGTGGGAATAGAATTAGCAATGCCTCTGTTTCATAGAAATTTCTACTTTGCTTTCCACCTGGAGAAGATGAAGCCTGCAGTGTTTAATGGGTAATCATGTGGAAGTAGAAAACAATATTTCATCACAGTATCTTCCTCTGTAAACACAGCAATGGGGCTGTCAGTGGATATTACAACGCGAGAGGCATCCCTGGTCATCACCAAGAGCTACAGCGGGTCCTGTTTCAAGGCTTGTTTGGAACATTGAGTTAGACAATCATTCTAGGACTGCAGCTTACAAATGGATGACACATTTTCAACTGTGCCCAGAGTAGGATGGAGATGATCCTGAGATTCAGCCAGCCCTGTGCTCACAAGGCCATGAGCTAGCTAACCTAGAGGAACGGGTCTCCATCTCATCGGTGGGCATGAAGTTTCATCTTATTCATGAAAAGAAGAGAACAACGAATTGAAGCTTCAGTTTCTTGACACTCAGAATGAAGCACTAGCCCTTGTCAGCATAGTTGTGACTTCAGAGGGTGACACTGATAATTCCAGCACTCCATCCTGAGCTTGGAGCTACTTTAGCTTACTCAGAATTTGAAAATAATTTCTTTAATCTAAACTTCCTGCATGAGTTTTTACTCAATATTAATTATTGTGAGTTAATCAAAACCAACAAAGCGTGAAATTGTCCCTTCCCAATGGCAACTCAGACTTGTAAAAGTCTAAATTTTATGTAGAATGTAAAAATGGGAAGCATGGCTTTGGGTCTTCTGTTTCACCTCTGCACTGAACTGGATGCTGTTAATCTTTGCTGTTATCTGCCTGGCTCATATTGAATGAATCCTAGAGTATGAGAAAGGGAGAAAATTTTCCTTATATACTACTTCTCAGGCCAAGTCACACAAATTACTCTGTGATCTGCAAGCAATCATTTCCAAATCTTGTTCCCTTTTCATCAAAAAAAATCAAATTGATACATCTAAACTATTTTGGGCTTTCTTTCCATGGTTTCAAACTCTCACCACAAAATTCTGTTTGATCAAGGTATACAATTTTTTATTATATGTGTGTGTGTTTCAGTTTTCTTTCCTGTTACTGCAGTAGACAGCATAACCAAAAACAACTTAGAGAGGAAATAGCATATTTCATCTTATTCTTGGAAGTCTCAGTCCATCACTGAAGGAAATCAGGGTAGAAACTCAAGTATGGAGGAAAGCTGCTCACTGGCTTGTACTTCCTGGTTTCAAGTAACTTTTTTATGCAACTCAGACCCACCTACCTATGAATGGTACACTGGGCCTTCCTACATCAATCACAGTTAGGAAAACTCCCCCACAGACTTTCCCACAAGCCAATCTGGTACAGACAGTCTCCTAACTGAGACTCCCTCGGATAATTCTGGCATGTGCCAAGTTGGCAGGTGACGCTAACTGGGAGAGAGGAGAGAGAGGGAGAGAAACGTGGATGTGCCAAGGCACTGCAGTGAGGTCAGAGTGTAACTTGTAGGACTTGGTTCTCTCTTTCCACCATGTAGGTCCTGGAGATGGAACTTCGCTCATGACATTTATCAGCAATCACTTTTACCCTCTGAGCCAACTTCCTCAACTAATCTGACCAAGTAGCCTAGTCCATTAAGTGTATGTATGACATTAAATTTGTGTCTAACACCACACAGTATATAAAAGGATTTCACTGTATTAGCTACCTAATGTAAGCAAACTGACTAATAATTCTTTTTCCACTTTGACATATGAAGAGATTGAAAACCAAAAATTACTATGTGACTAGAACTCTTAATAGAGGCAGGAATCAAGAGTCAAGTTACTGTTTTTATTCATTCAGACTTCAAACCTCAAGCTTAATCAATAATCTCACAGGGGTCCAATCAGAGGCTTCTTTCATTCACTCAGACTTTAAATCCTAGGGTTAATCAATAATTTTCTTTTCCTTTCTTTTGAAGAGAAACTTAGACATCCATTAAGGGAAGTAGCTTTGTCAATTAATGTTAGATAGTGAATCCACAATAATAAGCTCAGAAAATGAGACAGATTGCCTTGTCCCCATACTGAGTCCTTATCATGAGGGCAAACGACAGCTGATGAGTTGAAAATGTCATCTTTCACTTACTTACTAATGAAGTGAAATGTCAACCATGCCAGCTTCTCGTCTGTTTAGAAAATCTCATTCAATATTTGACAACTACAAAAAGACAAAATGTTTAGAGAAAAACACTGTCACACTTCTAAATGGTGTACTCATCAACAGAGGATGACAATAAAGAAACAGAAATGGCTAGAATGCCTAGAAACTAATCAAAATATTGAATAAAATCTATCTCTCTAAGAAGTTCAAACTGAGAACCCACTGGAGTTTTTTTTTTTCTTTAATGAAAAGTAAAACGTCTCATTAGTAGAGCCAGTCAAAAGATGAATAGTTAATTGCCCACCCATCTTGAGAGGTATATCCCTATCCTTGAACTAGGGAGGCCTTTTGACTGCCCTGATCTCTACTCTTTATGAGAATCAGATCTGATAATTGATATGCATGAGGGAGTTGCAAAAATCTCTCTTCCCTGATGAGGCCAGCTCTCCAAAAATGATGTTTGCATAACTCCCTCTCCCAAAACAGGTTGTGATTCCTGCCTCCATTGAAAGCTTTCTCTAATGTACCCTTTCCTAAAGGACCTAGTATAACATTGACAAAATCAACACCTAAATTAACACTTGACACAGTTACTTTCTGTTGCTCATATGTTCCTCTTTAATTTGTCCTGGTCTTTCAATATGCCCAGGTTCCTGGGATGACTTCAGCCTTGAGATCCCCTCTTTTTGATTGCTAAGCCTGTGATATCAGAATTGTTTAACGTTTTTCTGCTACCATTATGTTATACTACTTTAAAAGAAAGTAAGTCCAATCCCCCTTTGAGATTGCTTTCACTTGTGTTTATCAGTCATTCAAGACAGTGGTCTTAGTGGACCTCCAGAAAACCTTTCCCATCCCTACCCAAACATCACCATAGTATTTATTCTAACTATAACTGAATCTTCCTTTGGTCCCACCTCCTTGGACCTTGGACTTCTCTGATTCCTCATCTGGCTTCAGTGTTCTCTTGTGCCTCCATGTGAAGAGAGGATCTGAACTCTGCATCCCAAGAATGTGACATTTTTTTCCATACTGTGACAAAAATGCCTGAGCTAATCAATTTAAAAGGAAGAAAGTTTTATTTTGACCCACAATTTTAATGGTTTCAGCTCATGCTCACTTGGCTGTACTGTTTTTGGAACTTATGATCACGCAGTGCACCTTGACAGAAATATGGATAGATGAAGCCTATTTATCTGATGGCACCTAGGGCTATATGGTTCTTGGTCAGTGATTTAATTTTCTTTTTCTAGGATTTCATATACCAAAAGTTCTTTCATTCCTCAAGAGCATGAAACTGAGGACCAAATCTTTAACCCACAGGATTTTAGAGTATATTCCAAATCCAAACATCAAGCACTCTCTGAACAACCAGTCACTGTTACATCCAGTACCACCCAACAGTTATCCATAGAGAAATAGCAGTGACTTCCCATGTGTGAAATCATCTTCACAAGTGTTTTGGGAACTTCTTTGTTGTCTGTTACCCATTTCTTTCAGATATTACTTGCTTTTCTTGTCAAACTGACATCCTGAGTCAATTGATCTAATATCTGATAACCATGTAATGTGTCTGTTCCCCACTGGACATGTGACACTGTCCATGGCTGTGTGATGGGTTTTGAGTTTTTTGACATAATCACATTGTCCCCACACTTCTTCAGTATGACTTCCTGGCTTTCTTATCTGCACAGAGCTAGGAAGTAAGCATCTATGAGGCCATGAGAATATTACAGTTCTCTTCTTAGTTCTCAGCGTCCAGCAGAGACATGTACTCTTTTTATGTTTATTTATTACCTCAAGTTACTTCTCCATTATAGTGCCCTCTTTCCGCCCCTCCTGCTTCCACCCTACCACCCTCTCCTCCCATTCCCACCCATCCCACTCCTCTGATGTGTAGTGTCCCTACATATCAGCCCCTCTCAGTTCAACAGTCATATGAGGGCTAAGACCTTCCTCTTGCACTGGGGCAACATGTACTCTTTGTGTGAGAGCATTATGACCACAGCATGGCAGAATTCAACAAAGCCTTCTGCCATCCAATCAAATTTAACCTTCTCTTTCAGAAGACATAAATATATATGCCAAACACAGGCCCATTTGGTTGTATTTTCTCATCTAAGACTTCATTGTTAAAATACCTGTCCCTAATCTGATGCCCTTTCTATTTCCCTTTTTAATTCAACAGTCTTTTTTTGTTCCTTTTTCATAATTGTTAACATTGATACTAGAATGTAAACTCCATAAGAACAGGGGTCTCTTTTACTCGATTCACTTAACGATACATAGCCAACACCTTGTGTCTGACCTTGGCACTCACTCAATAGACCTTTAGTAAGTGGATGAAATAAAAACTTAATCAGGAAAGACAGTGGTCAGACACATTTGTGTATGTTTTAATATGTGACTTTTTTTTTAAAGAAAAGGACACAAATTTAAAAAAAAAATACTGTGGCTATCTGGAGCATAGTTTTGACAAGGAGTCACCCACTTGTCAGAGTACTTCTATAGATTTAGAATCTTACAGCAAAGAGGTAGAAAATAGAGAAGATTACAGAGGCCATTACCTTGTAT
Source organism: Lophiomys imhausi (assembly GCA_907164525.1). Lineage (NCBI taxonomy): Eukaryota > Metazoa > Chordata > Mammalia > Rodentia > Muridae > Lophiomys > Lophiomys imhausi. The sequence continues at coordinate 2,606,093 of CAJQZJ010032178.1, read as the reverse complement.
GTAGAAGAAAGATGGTCAAGGAAAAAAAAGAACTTCCTGAAGTTATTTCCATTGTGAATGACAATTCAGTTCATTTTTAAACCAAAATCCAAGAAATAACATCTTTAGCAAGGAAGCTAAGTCTTACCAAAGTCATAACAGTTATAGAACAGTTTTGTCATGCCTTACCAACATGTTCTAGGAGTCTAAGCCTGACTAGATCCTAGATTATAAGTTATTTCAAGTTACTACTCTTACTACATGTTGTTATTTCCCTTAGTCCATGCTAGACAGGCTCCGTACCTCACCCCTTGCTTTGTATTTGTTTGCTTTTGAAACAACGTCTCTCTATGAAGCTTAGGCTAGCCTGGAACTCATGATTCTCCTACCACTATCTCCTGAGTGTTACTATTTCTCACCCAGCCTCCCTTGAAGTACTTTGTAAAGAAAGCAAATATGTATAAATAGTTACAGAAAGAAAGATACAAACCTGGCTTCATCTCTATTTTCTACCTCTTTGCTGTAAGATTCTAAATTGACCATCTTTCTTCTACATACAAGGTAATGGCCTCTGTAGTCTTCTCTATTTTCTACCTCTTTGCTGTAAGATTCCATGCTGGTATCTTCTTTGGTGATTAGTATTCACTGGGGATCCCACGTGGCTCTAAGCAGGACTGTACTCAGAGACAGAAGCATATTCATTGCTAGGAAAAAAAAATTCTTCAGAAAGGAGGCAGCCCCCCTCTTTATCTTTAGTAATTGAAGTTAAAATAGAATTAATTGTTAACGTTGCAATGCACACCTCTTGGTACAAATAGAGATGAATGGGGAATAGCGTTGTGTTGTTATCTTAGCTGGATTGGTTGGGTGATTTTTATTGTTTTCTGTTCCAGTTAAGTATTTGGATCTAGGAGGTGTATGTACAAAGAAGCATTAGCTCATCCAAGATCATCGTCCCTTCCTTCAAGGGAATAAGCAATGACTACAATACCATGGAAGAGAATGGCTTCTTTACATTTTATTTTGTTTGTTTGTTTATTTATTTATTTATTTATTCATTCATTCATTCATTCATTCTAATGATTCTTGGAAGTGGTCCCTGTGGGAGTAGATTTGAGGGAAAGAAATGTGTGGTTTTGTTTCTTAGAGTGCCATTAGAGTTGAGCTGTTGACTGGGGAAGGTGACACCGCATGATTCCATGGAGCGACCCCCCCCCCCCAGCAGTGGGAGAATGCATCATGCTGGCTGGAAAACAGAGACAGGGTCTCCAGATGTAACCTTCTGATTCAGAAATGGTCTTTGAGGGCATCGCACATCTTTCTCCTTTTTGATGATTTCTTCTCCCATCCATAGGAACTGAAATGAAAGACAAACAATCCATCCTAGCCTGCTCATAGAATTCAGGTGAACCAAGACAAGAGATTCAGAAAGCTAGCATCTTCCAGACTAGGACAATTGGTTAGAAAACTTAGCCACAGTCATTCAGAAGTGGCACATGGTACAGAAAATTTGAGAAAAAAATGAAAAGGAAAGTCAAAATATTAATAGAAGAAACTAATTGCATCAAAAGCCAAAAGAAAAGAATCAGGTATTGAACCCATGTATGTAAAGGTCAACAGGAGGCAGGAAACTGTAACTAACAAGAAAGAACCGCTCTGCCCATCAGAATGCCAACATGGCACCAAGGAATTTTTCCCTCTCCACTCCATAGCCTGTCCTTAAACAGTTCTACCAGAAAAAAAATTTATATATATATATATATATTAGGGAGAATTCAGACGTGCTGAATGTTTTCTCATTGCTTGGTAGAGCTCCAAAACTTAAATTTAATGTTTGTAGTAAGAGAAACTACCTCCGGGGAAAATAATTCTAGTATATACAATGGGCTTAAGAACAGAGTCATAAATCGACAGGCATAAGTACAACTTCCTTTTTCTCTATCTGTGGACTCTACAGAGCCCCAGGGTACGGTTTCCAAGGCAAGCAGCAAGCTTGCTCCAAATATCCAGTACCCAGGGCAGGAGCACAAATGAAGACCCAGGTGGCCCAGGCTTACACATCTGGATCTTATAAATCAAGCCAGCAAAGCACTGAACTTTGTTGTATCCTCCTATCTTTTCTTTTTTTAATGTTTATTTATTACTACATGTTACATCTCCATCACAGTGTCCTTTTTCCACCCCTCCCAGTCCCACCCTCCCACCCTCTACCCCCTATCCCTTCCATCCCACTCCTCTGGAGTGGAGTGTTCCTACATATCAGTCCCCCGCCCCAGTTCAGCAGTAATATGAGGGCCAAGAGCCTCCTCATACACTGGGGGCCTACAAGCAGCACCACTATCTTGATTAATATCCTTGTATAGCAACCTAAAGGACCAAGTTTGCAGGTGGAATCTTTCCTGTCAGTTTGTCCTTAATTATAGCCAGGGGCTGTGCGGTGGAGGGAGGGTAGACAGCTCACTCCTCTTTTCTTCAGGCATGTCCCCCCTGGCAGCTCAGCAGCACGAGGGCACACAGAGGTAGAATTCAAAACCTACATGTCCAACTCTAACTAGAAAAAAATCCACCCTTCTGGCCAATCTTCAAACCTATGAGTATAAATCCCAAGCCACAAGAACCCCCTCCTCCCACCCTCTTTCCCTAAGGTAAAGAAGCAAAAAACCCTAAACCTCAGGAGCAGGCTCAGAGTCATTTGTTCAGGGAATCACACATTGTGAAGGAATAAATTTGCAATGTATGTATGCAGCTTCAACAGGCCACATGCTTTAGATCCTAGGACTACTCAGTGGGAGAAGGATACAGCCTCAGGAGAGTATACCATGGGTCACCCTTCCTGGAACCGAAGTCCTCTACATGGTAGCAAGCCCTACACTATCTTGGGACTACATTCTGTGTAACTATGTGACCTTTGTAGAAAAACTTCAGTGTTTAGCACCTATGTTTGAGACTTTCTAACTTACAAAGAAGACATTCCCTATCTGATTTTCTATAGAAAGTATATTATACAATTCCTGTGTTTATTATGTATATATATAATAAAAGATAATTGTGTTTAAATTTATTAAATTCATAATTTAAAAGATATATGTAGCTCACACAACAATAGCAATCCCCATTATTTCTCATGGCAACAAAGTGGTGAAGCAATTTATTGTGAATGAAGTTATTGGTTTTATTGGGGGTGGGGGAGGGGGTATGTGTTTGTGTGTGTGTTCTGTAATCTTCGTGCCTTGCCCGAATGAATTCTGGGATTATAGGTGTGTACCACCATTCCTTGTTAAGATGAGATTTTTTTTAAGTCTTTTCTTGTTTTAAGAATTTAAACTAACATCCCTATGATCTACATTAAAAACAGAAAAAAAAACCACCTGAAAAACATATACAGTCGTGCATTGATGTCCTCGGGCACTAGTGCCAGCTTCCCATACCATCCATACCCAACTACAGTCTGCACATGCTCAGGTCACTTATGCATATGTGATGAGATTTTTCCAGTGTAAGCCACACATATCCTCCTGTGTCCTTTAAATCATCTTCAGACTGCATTTCACACCGAATGTTACAAAAAGACTATGAATAGTAGTTACACTGTTTTATTTAAGGGATGATACAAGAACAGAGTCTGTACATGCTCTGATACAACTTTTTGTAAATATCTTTAATCTGTGGTGGCTGGCTGAATTCTTAGATACAGGACCCAAAGTTCATTGTAAGCCCAAACCTGGATATAGGCTTAAATTCAAAGCTGGTGTGTTTTCTTCTCTAAATTGCCACGCTTGAATTTCTCCCATTCGCCCCCATGCACACTCCTTCAGCCTTATAAGTTGATGCTGGGAAAAGTCACAGAACTGCCAGGGGTCACCTGCAGGTTTATCTTTCTCTGCTACCCTCAGCTGGACTCAGATTGAATGTAGCAGGTCTTCTCAAGGAGGCTTTTGTCCTCACCGGACCCTTCGAGCCACAGTTTACAGTTTCCATGTCTCCATCTGGTTTCTTAGCTTACATGGCCACCTCTGCTCTCACTCCGCCCAACCTGAGTTCCAAGGTCCTGTTAAGTGCTAGTTGGGAAGACCCAGGTTTGTGCTCATAGTGACTCCTAACTTTTGGTTAATTCAGCCCCACATCACGGAGTTTAATGCCTTTGTCCTACAATATAAGTACCTCTGTCTATTTCTGTGCCTTGTTCTCCAACTCCAGCATGCAAGAGTTTCACACATAGGCACTGGAGCCACCTGAAGACCTTATCTCGTGGCCCAGTCTCCTCAATATGCTAGCTATCCTTTTCATTCTAGTGAGTTCTGCTAGTACATAACATGTTACCTAGAGGCACAACCTAATCTTGAATTCTAGCCAGGAATGGAGACCAATCCCTCTGTCTTAAAGCTGGTCTAAGGATTTATTCATCCCACCACACCTTCACTCTCTAACCTTTGTCAGAGCTAAGTTACACCACTCCGAATCTAATTCATCGGAAGCAATGAACCCATTCTCTCTTTCACCAAACCATTACCCTCACAAATGAAAACTGTTTTCAGGGCTGTTATTTTGAAAGCCTAGTACTGAGATTTCATTCCTATTTTCAGATGGCACCTGCCTTGCGTCTCTCTAAAGCAACAGATGCCTGGGTGTCCAAAGAGAGAAAATCCACTGCAAGAGGAATTACACAGAAAAAAATCTTGCCAATCATAACTTCTGCAGAATATATTATCTACTATACAAAGTTCTTAATATATAAAATATTTTAATTGGTACATATTAATTGGTACTAATTATGCATTTATGTGGGACACAGTGCGATTGATTATAGTCACCCAATGTTTATAACTGATGTAAGCCTCACAGACATTTAAAATAGACTATCGAAAGAAAGATTTCAACAGACAGAATGAGTAATAGGCTGGATGGGAGTGAAGCCCAAACTGGCAGTCTGGAGAAGGCCCAGAATGTCTGTCAGACTGCACAGCAGAAGGATAGACCAGCGCCTGTCTTCCTTTCCTAAGGCTGTCATGACAAAGTACCAAAACTAGGGGACTGAATTAAAGGGAAATGAGTTGCTCACAAATCACAAATGTGGGGGGGCCGTGAAGTCGAAAGACCAGCTGTCAACAAAGCCATGCTCCTCCGCTGCTGTTAGGATGAGTCTATTGGAGCCTCTCTCCTACCTTCTCACAGCTTGGTGCATTTCTTGTCTTCTTGTTTGGGTTCTCACATGGTTCTGTCTGGTGCACCTTCCCATTCTCTCCAGTCTATGTGTGCAAGGACAGAACCTAAGAGAAAATACCATTAGAGAAGAGAGACAGAAGCTGAAAAAAGATGTAATAGAGGAAGGAAACCAGGACTTAGAGTCACAAAAGGGGAGAGCATGTCTTCCTGTCCCTAAGTGTGTACTCTTACCACCTCACATAGTGACTATTCAAAATAGCCACATAATAAGTACTTGTTGCATGAGAAAATGATTTAAGACTCAGTATTTTCTGGTAATTGTTCAAATTTTCTGTTTCTGGTTTTGTTTTTTTACTTTGATTTAAGATAGGGTCTCCTACAGCCCAGGCTGGCCTCAAACTGTATATATAGCCAAGGGTGACCTCACCCCTGGCCCTCCTGCATCTACCAATCTAGTCCTGAGTGTACAGGTCTGCACCACCATTCCTACCCTGCTGTCCATTTTCACCAGCACAAAGGGGGAAAAAAGAAGTAAAAATATTTGCTAAATGATAAATCCAGATGTGGGAGCTAGGATCCACAACAGGCAATATTCTTCTTGCTTTTAAAATGAGAAAACACATAAAAGAAGTTCAAACCATTTTTCATGCACAAGTCACAAATTTAATATATAACCTTATCAGAGTTTACCACTAGCTAACTTTTCAGAAAATAAAAAATAGCAGATACGTCTTTAAGCAACAGATCTCTGACTGCTGGGTGCTTCTAACCTTTGGCTCTTGGTATCAAAGATTTTAATTATGGCATTTCCAGAAAACTGCTTCTTCACTCTGCACACATGTAATTTATCCTGATCTGATGAATACTTTCTTCCAGTTTTATTTGAGAATTTCCCTGGAAGCTATGGACAATTAAACAGTTTAGGGAACTATATTACAGAAATCTAATTCTCCCATAAGTTCAGGATCCAGAAAATACCCTATAAATCTTCCTGACTGACGTAACTCTGTGAAGACAGCATTCCCATAAATGTGCATATTTCTAGAATGTAGCCACACAGCGTAAACACATCAAGTAAATTTCATAGGAAAACGAGAGTCTCAACTAGATCCACATTATAACCCAAATAATTTTATCTTAATTGACATAATATGGTGAATGAAATATAGTAACTGAAATTAATTAGAATCAAAGCACTAATGTGGCCAAAAGATTTAAAAAGGAATTTTTCCTAAAGGCTGGTTTTTGTGTTGCACTTAAAAGACACACCCCAGGGGTAAAGGAACACTTACTCTCACCAGAACTAAACTTCCTTCTTGAGATAACATGAGTTCGTGCCCTGTAGATTGAATCTTTTAGAATGCTTACTTTCAGTTTAGAATTATTGGAGGTGTCTAACTCAGAATGGGATGCCTATTACCAGTGAGGCTGAAGGAAAGCTAAAATATTCAAGGCTGCATGCTGCTCGTTTTTGTTTGTGTTATACCGCCACCTGCTGGAAACAGAGGTGAATCATTTTAAAAGAAAGCATTAACAAAAGGTCTTAAAACTTTTTCGAAAGAGGATTGACACCTAACAGTTAACTAACGCACCCGGCAAACCTAGACCGGAGCCAAGATGAGCTCCAGAATACCTAAAGTGAGGAAAGATGAACTGAATCCTTACTGTAAAACCACTGAACAACCTCTTTGTACCATCGGTACAGATGAAGAGTTGACAAAGTTCCTCACGGCTCCTCTCAGAGAGCTCTCTGGAGGGGCAGCAGTGTGGCCCTTCGCGGAAAATGACTTGGGGACAAAGGAAAAATAAACTAGATCACGGAGCAATGTCTAACTCTTGACCTGGATGTGAAAAAATAGCAACAATAACAGCAACAATAAAAATCTTAGGAACACAAACTTCTGGATCTGTTTAGTGTTGAAGTAGTGGACATCTACCGTGAAGTCTGGGAGGCTGTAGTAATGTGTGCTGATCCATCCAGAATCCAAACCTGGACATAGAAAGACACTAAGTCTTACTTCAGCTCAGTCTGTCTGGTGACACAATACTGGTGTGCTTCATCCAAGCCTGAAGTGGATGTTGAAGGAGAAAAAGAAAAAGAAAATCTCCAGACAGATCTGCTAAAAGGAAATGAGACAGAAACAAATGGAGGGGAGGAAGAGTGGGCCAGTCTCTGAGAGGTGAAATCTGGGCTACACCCTGATATATCTGGAAAGAAAGTAAAGAAGAGAAAGGGAGAGGATAGGAGGGAAGGGGAAAGTGGAGGAAGAAAATGGGAGGGAGGAAAATAAGGGGTCATTATGGAAAGAGGAGGGTGGAGAAGATGAGAGAGAGAGAGAGAGAGAGAGAGAGAGAGAGAGAGAGAGAGAGATTGCAGAAGATAGCTTCCAGGGCAGTGAATAAGCATGAAGGAGAAAACAGGTTGACAGGGTTGACTAATAAGAGAAAACAGGACTAGTTTCCAGGACTTGGCTATGGACTGTGTACTCTCCTCCAAAATCTGAATGTTAAAGTCCAAGTCTCCATGGGGATGGCATTTGGAGGTGGGACTCTGAAAGGTAACTACTAAACCATAGGCTGGTGCTCCCATGAGAATTGAGAACTTCAATGAAGGGATGAAGAATACCTGAGATGTCTCTCTCACGGGAAGGCGTAATGACCAGAGCACAACCTGCGGAAGAGTCCTCCCAGCTTCCCTATCTGACACACTCATCTCAGACCTCCAGCCTCCAGAATGGCAGGGAGTACATTTTCTGTGAAAAAGCTACTGACCCACAGATGTATTGAAACAGTCAGAACTGAAACCAGGCCTTCAACCTTGTGTTTTCTGTGTTACCAGGATTTTAAAGAGAGACAAAGTGAATGATGTAAACACTCGTCATTCAATTTACTACTAGCATTTGGAAACATAATTAACTACAGCCTTCTAATGTGTTGGGGTGTGTACAGACCTAGAAAGTTTAATACTTGTTATTCCTTCTGCCAGATCAAACCCTAATCTTTTTTTGGCCTTTGTCTGTGGTGAAGTTTGAATCACCATCATCCTTTTTCTGTGATGCAAAATTGTATGACTGTGCAGGCTTAAAATTCTCTCCCCCTAGTCTTCCCATTTGCAGAGCACAACTCATTTGGGCCGAGTCCTTAGGAAACTGGATTCTGCTAGTGTGTAACTCACACACAGGTCTGGAGAGTCTAAAGAGAAATTAGACTCAAGGGGCTTCTAGTAGCAGAAAGGAAAAGAGCCTCACCTCTCGAACATCGGGACCAGAAACTTGCACACATATTGGATCATTTCTTTCTGTATGTCCACTGCTCCTGTTGGATTTCAAGCTAAGACTGTGGGTTTCTCCTGAGCAGGAGAAAATTGTGGCCACTGTCATTGTCTCACATCAGACAACTCCGTGTCCACAAAGAACTGGGTCAATTCAGTCTTCACAGAGAACAGAAGCCGTTTCCCCTGGGCAGTAAGTAAAACACCTCACAAGAAAGAGCTGACTTTCTCCCAAACTTGATCATGACCACCCATGGCCCAAATACTCTATCCAGGAAGGAAACTGTGATTGTCAGCCCCAAAGAACCACATAAAGAAAGAGTGTGCATACAGTCGTGCATGCTTGTGAGAGAGAATTTGTGTATGTATGTGTGAAACATGGAAAGAGTAAGAATGTGTGTGTGTGCATATGTGTGCACACATGTGTGTGTGCATGCATAAATCTGTAGAGATAAATTCTGAGCTAATACACTAACAAATGTCCACAGCATCTGGTCACAAGACCAAATCCTGAGCTGGATATATGGATTCCAGTTGGTACACATTTTCAGTAAGTTCCATTTCTAAATTAAAATGCCCAATATCTCTTCTCAAAAACTCTGGAAACCTTGGGTGGGCAGTTGGCAGGAAAACTACAATTTAAGGCTGAAATTGTAAGCATTTGTCATCCTGAAGATAGTGCTATCAGTGGGTACCAGGAAGCCACATAGGTGAAAAGAGAACGGAGAGAGCATCTTTTCTCAATGACCCAACAGAGCTCTTGGGACAGGATAAGGCCACTGGAGCAGATGAAGTCTGGCTCTGCCTCTTCCTCTGCTATCCCATCACATCAGTGGAGGAACCTTACCAGCCAAACTTTCCCCCCGTAAGATCTCCATTCCCTGTACTTGAATCCCATCAAGACTAGTAATAGGAAGTGTTCTCCCCATGTACCCATTATTAATTGCCAGGAGGACATTAGGTCATCATACTCTCCTAAAGGAAAGAGATGACCCAAACTCTAACACTAATCCCAGCCTGGAATGAGAGCTGCTAAATATGATGAGGAAAGAGCTTGTCTCCCAGCCTCTGATTTAGGAGAGAAGTCTCCAGGAGAACCTCTGTCAAATTTGGATTACCCCTTGCAAAAAGGAATATGAAAAACCCTGTAGGGTTGTCCTGCGGTACCTGTTTCTATTTTCAAATTTGGCTTATTACATTTTGTTTTCATTTCGCAGTAGTGGGAATTAAAACTAGGGCACTTCTCATGTGACGAGTCCTACCTACCACATGCCCATGTAGAAGACACAGCTTGGAAAGGTGGTGGCTGGATCTTACATGGAGTCATTTAAAGGCTGGAGTATGGAATAAAGTTGTCCAGGACAGTGAGATAAGAATGGGAAACCCAAGATCTGGAAAGATGACTCAATGCTCTTCTAAAGACTCCAAAATCAGTTTCCAGAACCCTTGTTGGGTATGGGTGATGTGGGTATGGGTGATGTGACTCACAGCCACCTGTAATTTCACCTCCAGTGGATCTGCTGACTTCTCCAAGCTTCCATGGGAACCCAGTAATATATGGCGTGCACGCACACACACACTCACACTCACACACACATATGTTTAAATGAAAATAAAAATAAGTCTTTAAAAAGAGAGAAGGGATGGGCAAGTCAAGAGGGAAGCTATGGTTTGACTGTTTGTACCATTTGACAGGATGAGGACAGGACTTCCCGTGAAGCAGTAGGAAGGACAGTTGAGATCCAAGCCTAAGACTGTATCTGAGTGATCCTCCTGCCAAAAAGGAGAAGGAAAAGCTGTGTTGTCAGGTTGAACTTGAAGCAGTGGAACCAATAGGTCAGCCAGCCAGGACAAAAAAAAAAGAACATACATCAGTCATGCCACCACAGTGTGACAGAAAGTCATGCCACCACAGTGTGACAGAAAGGCCGGTCCAGGCATTTCTATGACAGTAGAATATCAATAAGCCAGAGAGGACCTCAAAGAACATCAACTAGGTAAAAATTTACTGGTCCATTTGGGACCCTTAAAATCACTGCAACAATGAAGAAGAAGAAGAAGGAGAAGGAGAAGGAGAAGGAGAAGGAGAAGGAGAAGGAGAAGGAGGAGAAGAAGGAGAAGAAGGAGAAGAAGGAGAAGAAGGAGAAGAAGGAGAAGGAGGAGGAGGAGGAGGAGGAGGAGGAGGAGGAGGAGGAGGAGGAGGAGAAGAAGAAGAAGAAGAAGAAGAAGAAGAAGAAGAAGAAGGGGAGGAGGAGGAGGAGGAGGAGGAGGAGGAGGAGGAGGAGGAGGAGGCC
>CAJQZJ010032178.1:2558917-2595286 GCA_907164525.1 Lophiomys imhausi | reverse complement strand
GGAGGAGGAGGAGGAGGAGGAGGAGGAGGAGGACGTGGGGGGAAGGAGAAGAAATAATGAGAATGAAGAGACAGGAAGTTGTTCTCCTCCTTTCCCTCAATATACTCCAGGATCACAGGCAAGAACTATGTGGAGAGGGAGGGAGGTGCAAAGTTTTCAACTGGGTGACAATCAAAGTTTTGACTATGACATGTGCAAATTCACCCACGGCTTGGATCTGGAAGCTGTTCAGGTTGTCACCAAAGAGTAGGGACAGGTGGCATGACAAAGTGTTTGCAAGCAGTGATGGAGAAGAAACAGGCAGACTCCTGCTTCTGCCCTGCCAAGTCCACACTGATCAATTACAGTCTGTGCTGTGTTTTCATCTATCATAATGCAATGTACACTGTTTCTCTCAGGAAGGGGAGTTGAGGCAAAATGGGTGAGGGAAGGAAACACTGGTCACTCTCAAAATAATTTGTGGTAGCAGCACTTCCCGCAATCTGATGACAGAAATTTTCAGCTGGTGCTTGTTGACACTTGGGCTGGACCTTGAAGCACTTGGAGATTTTTTTAAAAATAGAAGAAAGTGGTGCACCCATCTCAGACACACAGTACCAGGAGCAGAACTCCTGGAATAGGTTCAGGTCAAAATGAACGACCTTATTTGATTAGAATATTAGCTCTATGGGCTATTACAATTGGTATTAAAGCCAGAAATACAATGTGGAGGCCATACCTAGTAGGTTAAAGCCAAAATTTTTAAGCTGTGGGTTCTGTTCTTTAAATAAATCATAGGAGGTTTTGAGTAGCAGGCTGTAACATTCTATTTGTGTTTTAGGAACATAATCCTGTTGATGGGATATACTGGCTAGAGTAGTTGGAGTAGAAAGAAAATGAATGCATTTTATTGGTGACGTAGTGAATATGATGCAAGTGCTCAATGGCAAGTTTATGACTGTAGATCTAGAAGTGGAGAAAATAAGACCAGATGAAGAGATAAGTTAGAGGTAAAGTAGGCAGGACTCATGATGGTGCTTCTGTATAGACTTGTGACTATGAATTGATGTGATTCTAAAACCATAGTTCATGTGATTCTGAAAACATAACCACATGGTTCATAAAACCATGTCGACAAAAATCCCTTCATTTATTAAATAAACCTAGAGAAGTCTTGGAATATGTGATCTCCATTTCCTCAGAAGTAGTGATGTCATCTGTAGGCTGCTAGAGACAGTAATGAGACAGATTTGTCTCCTCTTCAGCATTCCAAAAAAACACATGGGAGATTCTCCCTCCTGGGCCCAGCAGGAAGACTGCAGGATGTATATCAGCTATCCTTGGCACACCCTTCCTGAGTTATGCAATGGTGAACAGAAAAGAGAAAAGACAAAATGAATATTGCTATGATAAGTTTTGCCACTTCTAGTGACTGCCACAGCCAGGCAACTGCATATGCTTCATGCTATTGGGTTTCATTTCCCCTTTAAATACCTCATGGATGCTCTTGTGTGAACTAGGGGAAGGTTCCTACACACTCTTCACAAATAATACTTTATGTGATGCGTTTGTCCAGAACAGGGTTTATTTGTCATCCCATGCTTTGGGATAGAATGTCAATTACTCCATCAAAACTTCCTGTGAGTTGTGGCAGCCAGATCAAATTAGATTCCGACCCAGACATCCTGAAGAGGAGAAAAATCAATGTAAATAAACGTAATTTCTAAATGAAATATGCTTTTACCTAATTGAAAAGCCATTACCAATTAGTCAAATACAACTTTAATCAGACATGAATGATTGAAGAATTCTATATTTGGAAGAACACAGGCTGGCATTTTAAAACCCTCATGTCTCATGCCATTAACCTTGAAAACCTTTTACCAGGTAACTGAGGTGTGCATTTTAATTCCCAGTATCAAACCAAGAATAAAATTATTTTAATTATGGTCAACTGGGTAAGGAACATTGATGGTCTAATTGCTGAGTTATAATTCTGTATTCTGTCCCTGGGAGGCACACACCTAAGCCAAATGCTTCAATAATTCATTAAAGCTCTTCCCTGTGCATCAATTATCAAATCATGTGGCTTGATTACCTTGCTTAGGGAAAGTTACCCCTGTGAAAATGACTTTACTGATCAACAAAACATGGGCAGTAAAAAAAAAAAAAAAAAAAAAAATCTCAACCTAGTATATCATCTTTTTAAATCTATATACAAAAAGCAATATGCAAAAATGATAACCGTAGCCACAGCCTAACCAACTTTATACAGGATTGTAATGTTTCTAGGGTAGAGGTCCCTATCTTCCCTAACTCTGTGCACGCTATCCTGGTCTCTATGAGCTCGCATGCATATCCATCCCATTTTGTCTGGGAGATGCTGTTCCCTTGGAGTCATCTACCACTTCTAGCTCTTACAATCTTTTTGGCTCCTCTTCCATATAGATCCCTAAGCTTTGAAGGGAGGGATTTGAGAAAGACTTTCTTTTTAAGCCTCAAAGTATGTGTGGTCCAGAATCATATTTTTGTAATCTTTCTTTTTCTGTGATGCTGAATTCATTGTCTTCAATAAGTATGGCAGATTGCCAATTGACACTTTTCCAATATGTCATTTTCAACTTTGGTAATGTATAGTTGTTTTCATATTATTACCTGACTTCATTCAAAAATAACAAGGTGGAAAAATCATAAAAGAAAGAAAAAGTCAATGAACAAACACAAGGGTCTAAAGATGAGAAAAGAAAATTGGTAAGTATCAAATAAATTAAATATTTTTAATGAAAGAAAAACATACGTTATCAACTCAGAATCAACACTTTTAAACCTGGTGCCAGTAAACAGAAAAATCACTTACTCAACATGAACTTTAACTTCTCTTCCTACTCCATTGTGGGGTATTCACCTTTGTTTGTTTGTTGTATTGGACCTTTGTTTCCTGTAATTTTTCTTTCACTTTTTTTTAAGTCGTAGGCTCCTGTATCACCTACATTGGCTCCTAAATCACTACATAAACAGATATCCTTAATCTTCTAACCCTCCAGCTTGCACCTCCCAAGTGCTAAGATTACACATGTAGCCCCATGTTGTGCTATCCTGGGGTTGGAAAACAGGGCTCTGTGTGTGCTACACAAGCATTCTACCAACTGAGCTGCACCCCCAGTCAACTTTTCTTCCTGTTCTAATGTTTCTGTCTATTATAAATGTAATTTCAAGTGAAAAACTGTTAGATTAGTTACATCCTGAGTAATATAAGCCAGGAAAGAATAATCCATTAATGGAACAATCAGTCTTGTATAGATGAGACTACATCCATGGGGTTTACCGACTCACAATAAAAAGAACCTCAGTTTATTCACCTTCTATAATCATTATCTTTGTCAACACTCTTCTTCATATTGTAATTTGGGGTGGACTATAAAGACCCATGATGACAATAGTGGTAGTACAAACACAGGGGTATAGATCTCAGTGCATCCGTATTTGACAATTATTACAAAAGAACATTATAAACTGGGAAATCAGTCTTGTTGGGTATGTGTCGATGTCACCACAGCATGGAAACAACTGAAACATTTAGAATGTTCAGAGAAAGAAGTGGAGCTTTATGGAAGCAGATGGATGACATTCAGGTCCTGAGTCACACCTCTTAAGCGCCTCCCACATTATACTGGAGATCTGTTTGACAGTAATCTGGAACTTTCAACCTTGAAAGAATGGATCATGGACACAGAGACAAAGATTATTCAGTGGCAACAGAAGTGTAAAGTGGAGCATAAGGATGGAGTTACCACACCAGCCCAGCAACACGTAGCAAATGCCCAGGGTATGGAGCCCACCGGCATGGAGGCCTTGCCACAGAGATGGATTGTGGTCAGCTGCACTGCGCACACTGTCCCTGGAAGTAGAGGGTAGAAGGTGTTCTCTTATTTGCCACAGTCTGCTACATTTGAACAATCCTTTGAGCCACCTAAAGCTCTTCTAACAAATTTCTTCAGCTTAAATGAGATGGATCGGACTTGTTAACAGCCAAAGTGTGTGGTGCATTAATGAGAACAAAACAATTTTAAATCATAGTTTCCTAAGCTGTGAAGCAGATGTTCAAACCCAAAGATTAGATTTCATAGTTTAGAAATGGCTTGCCTGTTCCCACTTCTGACTCCTCCCTACAATGATTTCTTCTCCTGTATACAAATAGCATGTACAGTCACCAGATTCCATAGAGAGACCATTTGTCCTTCAAAATTATCTTTTCCACAAGGATAATAAGATGTGGTCATTAAATGCAGGGGACAGACATTTACAAGCAATCAAGTTAGCCCATCAACAAGGGAATAAATCAATGAAGGGAGAGACAAGCTTGAAATAGATTTATTTACCCAGCCAGAGAAACTGTCAATAAATAGAGGAAAACTTAACCAATTTAGAGTTTGTTTATTATACCTGCTATTAAAGGGCCAAACAGCTTTTTAATTTAGAGGTGGCTGTTACAGGTTGGTGTAACAGCTAGAGGGTTCATTATAAAGGAATCACTACAGACATAAGTTTCTATTTGGCTTCAATAAAAAGGGGTCATAAAAGATAGGGGCAAAACATCTGCAGCCCACACCACTTAAGAGGAGATTGAAGGCCTGAGCTGTGATCCAATCTAAGTATAAGAGAGTCACACGGGAGGATCAGAGTGATCCCACCTGTCATCTCATAGAGATGTAAATACTGAAGAAACAGAGACTGTCCGAAGTTGCTAATCTAATTCTCAGACAGTGTTAACTTCGTGTCAGCTTAAAGACAACACAGAACCTTTCGATATTATGCTGCGTGGCTTTCTGCAAGGACTCTAACTAATGAATAAAATATTTCTGCACTCTTGTGAGTCTTAAGTAAACTGTGAACCAGTGGAGTCATGGAAGCCTAGAGACATAAAGACAATGAAATGTGTACTGCATACATGTGTGGGTGCCAACAAAGGCATGTGAAGGTAATGGAGTGTGTGTGAGTGAGAAAAGGAAAATGTAGTGTCTGAGATATAATCTGAATTTTTCTGAAAATCTATTTTAGTCTAATTTTTATTTTTTTTTATTTATTTTATTTTTTTTTTATTTATTTATTTTTTTTTTGGTTTTTCGAGACAGGGTTTCTCTGTATAACAGCTCTGGCTGTCCTAGACTCACTTTGTAGACCAGGCTGGCCTCGAACTCACAAAGATCCGCCTACCTCTGCCTCCCAAGTGCTGGGATTAAAGGCGTGCGCCACCAACGCCCGGCTAAAGACTTATTTATTTAATATTATGTATACAGTGTTCTGTCTGCAGGTATATCTGCAGCCAGAAGAGGGCACCAGATCTCATTGTGGATGGTTGTGAGCCACCATGTGGTTGCTGGGAGTTGAACTCATGACCTCTTCAAGAGCAGCCAGTGCTCTTAACCTCTGAGCCATCTCTCCAGCCCCTATTTTAGTCTAATTTTTAAATGCCATTGTTTGATATATGTTGTTACTATTAAAGGTCTTTCTAAAATGTGGAATTGATATATCTTCGGTCTTCATAGAAGAGTTAAATGAAAATTCTAACACACTTTTCTCATCTTGGAAGTACAATATCTGTTTGAAAATTTTAAATTCCTTTTGAGACAGAGAGTTAAGTCTAAACAACAAAGACCCCAAAAATTCTAACAAAAGAAAATCTATTTTGTCTTTTGTTTTTCTTTTTTTTATAATTTATTTTTTATTTCTTCAAGTTACATCTCAATCACAATCCCCTCCCTACTCCCCCCTCCAGTCCCAACCTTCCACCCTCCTCCCCCTCAACCCCCCATCCTCTTCCCTTCTTTTTTTTTTTTTTTTAGTTTAAGGTATTTCTTTTTCCCCCCAACAGCTCTCCCTTTCAGTCCAAAAAATGGTTCTTTTTCTTATAACTATAAATACAATACAAAACAACAGAAATAAATAGGCCACAATTATAAGAGTTATATGGCTTAGCATACATTCCCAATGTCCAGTCCATATAGACATAGTATAGGAAAGATCAAGAAAAAAGGACAGATTATTGAATATAGCCTTATACCTTTGTATACTGATGCAAATTAATATTATATTTGGCTAAATTGGTATTGTTCATTGTATATTAATGCAAAATTAATTGCATAGGGCTACATCAGTATTGATCTTTGTATACTGATACAAAATTAAGATTATATTTGGCCACAATGGTATTGACCCTTGTATATTAATGTAAAATTAAGATTGTATTGGGCTACATCGGTATTGATCTTTGTATATTGATACAAAATTAAGATTATATTTGGCCACATTGGTATTGATCTTTGTATATTGATACAAATTAAGGGTAACCCTTCTTAAAGGTATTGTTCGTAGTAATACTTAAAAATGAAATGTCAAGTTTTGACCTCTCACTACCAACCGACATAAACTGTTTAGGATAATTAAGAAACGGAAACTAATAGTCATGAAAACGTGTCATTTTGTCAGTTACTATGACAGTCTATCACAGTTATTTTCTAAGCTACTCAGAAATCAAGTTGCTAAGAGACAAGCAATATTTGCTTATCTAAATATAAGAGATAGATAGGGCATCTTCAAAAACCTCAAGAGATCTGCAGAATATGGCATTCAAAGATGTTTTCTTAACTTAAGATTTTTTGATATCGAGACATGTCAGCTCCTGACAGCACCCCCTATTCTACTCCAAGTAGAAGAAGATGAGCATCGAAGAATCTCCAGTGGGAGATGATTGAATTGGTGGTAAGCCGTTCTCTTGACAAGAAAAGCCCCTTGCTTCAACTGTAGACAGACTTCTGTCCAAAAAGGACAAAACTTGGAAGCAAATAAGTCGACAGCCTAGCTCTGCCAAGACAGGGTAGGTAAGTCCTTCATAATTCCTGCTCTACAATCAATGTCTGTCAGAGAAATGGGGCCAAATGGCTGAAGATTGATGCTGTAATGTATGGAGAGAAAATGGGAACTGTCCAGGAAGCCACTGGTATGTCATTTTTTAGTTTTGGAAGCTGCAGGCCCTGCACTTCCTATATAATCAGATATATTTATCCCTCTCAGGTCTCTGAGGTGGTTGAAGAATAGATAGCTAGAGTCTCATAGTTAAATTTTGAGTTGTTTAGGAATCAAGAGGGTGTTTTGGATCTAAGAAGATATTTTTAAAATTATGAGGCAAGTTAGTATGAAAGCTGAGTTAGATATAGAACTTTAAACGCATGGAGATGGTTAGATAGTAGAATGTTAAAGTCTTTTGTTTTTCAAACAAAACGAATAATTTCTTGACATTTAGTACTAAAACTTTTCAGATTAAATCAGAAAAGTAGAGCTTTTTAGGTGAATATTTGCAATTATTAAAAATATTTTAGAGAATTATATATTATATGTGTAATATACATATATTAGAAACTTCTGAGAACCAGTTATCTTACATTGATAGGTATGAGCCTAGTTTAAGCTCCAGAACTGAGGTAAAGAACTTTAAAATGTATTAATATTTTGGTACTAAAAATAAACACAACATCAATAAGTGAATTAGAATGCTTTTTAAAACTATGAAATGGATTTAAGTGTTCTACTTCCAAACATGCAAAAGAATTTATTTTGGTGTATATTTTATCCTAAGACTTTGAATGACTAAAATTATTATAAATAATTTGAAACACTTCTTAATTCCTAGTCAAATGGTCATCATAGGGAAAATCAGTGTATTTGAATTCTACTGTCAGTTCAGTTTGAAACTCATCAATTTAATCAATTTTAAACACTTTTTGGAAGCTCATTTTCTTTTTCCTAAGAGAAGATCTCAATATGTAGCCAAGGTTATTCCTTCAACTCATGACCCTCCTGCCTCAGCCTTCTTAAATGCTGAGATTAAGTTATGTTTTACTATGTCTGTCTTTCCAGGCTCAAATAAGCTGAGCATTTATCTTTCCCCTCTCCCAGTTGCTTTGTGGCACACAACAGTTCTCACATGAGGGTGATCTTGTTGTACATGTCTTTCACTTGCTTGGTTAGAATTATCCCCAGATATTTTATATTGTTTGTGGCTATTGTGAAGGGTGATGTTTCCCTAATTTCTTTCTCATCCCATTTGCCTTTTATGTAAAGAAGGGCTACTGATCTTTTTGAATTAATTTTGCATCCAGCCACCTTGCTGAAGGTGTTTGTCAGCTGTAGGAGCTCTCTGGTGGAGTTTTGGGGGTCACTTTTGTATATACTATCATATCGTCTGTGAATAGGGATGCTTTGACTTGAGGGTGATCAGATCTGTATCGTTTTGAATCTATGATTACCATTTTCTCTGAGTCTCCCTTTGTGCCCTTCATCATGCTCACCTTCCATCCTAAACTTGTCAACTCCTCTAACAGAGTTAATTGAGCAGCTATGTTTCACTGGGCAGTAGGTTAGAACTTATGAGACAAAGATGAGTTAAAACATAAATTAGACTCCATTGTATAGAAGGTGTTTTCTTAAATTAAGATTTTTTGATATCGAGACATGTCAGCTCCTGACAGCACCCCCTATTCTACTCCAAGCAGAAGATGAGCATCGAAGACTCTCCAGTGGGAGATGATGGAATTGGTAGTAAGCCTTTCTCTTGGCCAGAAAAAAACCCTTGCTTCAACTGTAGACAGACTTCTGTTCAAAAAAGACAAAACTTGGAAGCAGATAAGTCGACAGCCTAGCTCTGCCAAGACAGGGTAGGTAAGTCCTTCATAATTCCTGCTCTACAACCAATGTCTGTCAGAGAAACGAGGCCAAATGGCTGAAGATTGATGCTGTAATGTATGGAGAGAAAATGGGAACTGTCCAGGAAGCCACTGGTATGTCATTTTTTAGTTTTGGAAGCTGCAGGCCCTGCACTTCCTATATAATCAGATATATTTATCCCTCTCAGGTCTCTGAGGTGGTTGAAGAATAGATAGCTAGAGTCTCATAGTTAAATTTTGAGTTGTTTAGGAATCAAGAGGGTGTTCTGGATCTAAGAAGATATTTTTAAAATTGTGAGGCAAGTTAGTATGAATGTTGAGTTTGATATAGAACTTTAAACTCATGGAGATGGTTAGATAGTAGAATGTTAAAGTCAGGTGCCAAATACATATGGACTGGACATTGGGAATGTATGCTAAGCCATATAACTCTTATAATTGTGGCCTATTTATTTTTGTTGTTTTGTATTGTATTTATAGTTATAAGAAAAAGAACCATTTTTTGGACTGAAAGGGAAAGCTGTTGGGGGGAAAAAGAAATACCTTAAACTAAAAAAAAAAAGAAGGGAAGAGTATAGGGGGTTGAGGGGGAGGAGGGTGGAAGGTTGGGACTGGAGGGGGGAGTAGGGAGGGGATTGTGATTGAGATGTAACTTTTAGAAATAAAAAATAAATTATTAAAAAAATTTTAAAAAAAGGTCATGTTGAAGTGTAGATGGCTCATAGCCTATGTATATTTGAAAATAACTTAACTAGTTCATCTCCACTTCCATAAGTGCTGGTTCCTAAGATACTTCCCAAAAACCTGCTAAAACATCTGCTTCCAAAATAACACAATTGGAAACATCTATGTTTTTTCAATACTGATCCTTCAACATGCCAGGCAAGCATTCAGCCACAGAGTCACAAATATTGTACCACTGAACCACCAAGCATTCTACCATTTACCATTAAACCCAGACTTTACATTCTTTTACTTTGAGACTGGGTCTCACTAACTTGCCCAGTCTGGCCTTGTAACTCACACTGTAACCCCAACCTTGAACTTGAAAACTCTCTACTTCAGTCACTGAAGTAGCTGTGACTACAGGCTTTTGTCAAGGCAGCCAATATACATGCTTTCTTAGCTCTTCTTCACTACAGCCCTACTTACCATAGGTCTACTTTCTTGTAAGTCCTTCATAAACTTTCCCATAATTCCCTGGTAAGCTAGGCCAGACTTTATTATTTTGCTTTGACAATAAGAAAACAGGATCACAGGATTGGGGATTTAGCTCAGTGGTAAAGTGCTTGCCTAGCAAACACAAGGCTCTGGGTTTGATCCTCAGCTCTGGAAAAGAAAAAGAAAAGAAGAGAAAAGAAAAGAAGGCATGTCCACTGGGGGGATCCAAGATGGCGGCGACCTGCGCGGATGTATTTTGATTTCTGGGTTAACAGTCACAAGGCAACAAGTGTTGCAGGATGCTGTACAAATGGCAAAACCCCTTCTAAATCTTACCCAGCTACCCAGGGACCACTGAGAGTCCCTAGGTAGGATGCTCCTTCCCACTCTCGGACACACAAGGAAGCCGCTGGGCCCGGGAATCGGGACCACCCATCCCCCAACAGGAGAGACTCCCAGTAAGTTCCAATCTAAAACCCAGCCTGCAGATCCAGATCCCACGCAGAGATAATCCCCACCCTGCTGGGCACACCCAGTCTCGCACAGACAATCCAACTACCTGGCGAAAGGTTGCAACCCTTGGAAGTGAGCATAGCTCAGCTGAAAAGTGCCTTCAGACCGCAGATCGCAACACCACTGCTGTGACATCACTGCCCAGTTTCCAAGGGCGGGAGCAGCAAGGCTATTGGGGCTGAAGGGCAGGCAGATTTACCCACTACAGGAACAAACCCCGGGCAAACTGTGAGATATTTGAGACTGTCATATATCGGAATTTGTACTAGTATTGGCCCATCCGGCAGGGAACCAGAGCTTACTTGTACACTGCTCCACCACCTGGATTAGTTAGGTCTCCACCTACGAGGCAGGGCTGAATGACTCACCTTATAGGGGTAGAGTAAGGCAACTCAAATCCTTCACCAAAGCACCCCCTTTGGACCCAATTCCAGAAGACAGCAAAAAAATTCCTCATAGAAAGAGGCCCCAGACAAAAAAAAAAGAAAAGAAAAAAAAAGAAACACAAGACAACCAGCTATACCAAAATAATGGGAAATAACAACCCCTGGTCACTAATTTCCATCAACATCAAAGGACTAAACTTGCCAATAAAAAGACACAGACTTACAGACTGGATCCACCAACAAGACCCATCTTTTTGCTGTATACAAGAAACACATCTCACTATTGAAGATAAACACTATCTCAGAGTAAAGGGATGGGAAAAGGTTTGCAAGCAAATGGACCCAGGAAACAAGCTGGAGTAGCCACCCTAATATCAAACAAAATAGACTTCCAATTGAAGTTAATAAAAAAAGACAGAGAAGGGCATTACATACTCATTAAAGGAAATATCCACCAAGAGGACATCTCAATACTGAACATCTATGCCCCAAATACAAAGGCACCTACATTTATAAAAGAAACGCTTCTAAAACTTAAATTGCACATCGATCCAAACACTTTAATAGTGGGAGACTTCAACACCCCACTCACAACTATGGACAGATCATCAAGACAGAAGCCAAACAGAGAAATAATGAGTCTGACAGAGATCATGAACCAAATGGACCTAACAGATATCTACAAAATGTTTCACCCAAATACAAAAGAATACACCTTCTTCTCAGCACCTCATGGAACCTTCTCCAAAATCGACAATATATTTGGACACAAAGATAGCCTCAACAGATACATGAAAATTGAAATAATCCCTTGTATCTTATCAGACCACCATGGAATAAAGCTGGACTTCAATAGCAAAAGAATCAACAGAAAGTCTACACCCACATGGAAATTGAACAACTCTTTACTAGAGGACCACTGGGTCAGGGAAGAAATAAAGAAGGAAATCAAAGACTTCTTAAAATCCAACGAAAATGAAGACACAACATACCCAAACCTATGGGACACAATGAAAGCTGTGCTACGAGGAAAGTTCATAGCACTAAGTGCCTTCAAAAAGAAAATTGTGACAGCTCATATTAGAGAATTAACAGCTAAACTGGGTGAATTGTAAAAAAAAGAAGCAAACACTGCAAGGGGGGCAGAAGGCAGGAGATCATCAAACTTAGTGCTGAAATCAACAACTTAGAAACAAAAAGAACTATACAAAGAATCAATGAAACCAAGAGTTGGTTCTTCGAGAAAATCAACAAAATAGACAGACCCTTAGCCAAATTAACTAAAAGACAGAGGAGGAAAACACAAATCAACAAAATCAGAAATGAAAAGGGAGAAATAACAAGAGACATTGAGGAAATCCAGAGAATATTTGGATTCTACTTTAAAAATCTATATTCCACCAAATTTGAAAACTTAAGTGAAATGGACAATTTTCTTGATAGATTCCACCTACCGAAGCTAAATCAAGATCAGATAAACAGATTAAACAGCCCTATAACCCATAAGGAAATAGAAACAGTCATTAAAAATCTCCCAACCAAAAAAAGCCCAGGGCCAGATGGCTTTAGCACAGAATTCTACCAGACCTTCAAAGAGGAGCTAACACCAATACTTTTCAAACTCTTTCACAAAATAGAATCTGAAAGAACATGGCCAAACTCAATCTATGAGGCCACAGTCACCTTGATTCCTAAACCACACAAAGACCCAACAAAGAAAGAGAAATTCAGACCAATCTCCCTCATGAACATAGATGCAAAAATACTTAATAAAATACTAGCAAACCGAATTCAAGAACACATCAAAAGTATCATACACCATGATCAAGTAGGCTCATCCCAGGAATGCAGGGATGGTTCAACATATGAAAGTCTATCAATGTAATTCACCATATAAACAAGATGAAAGAAAAAAACCACATGATAATCTCGCTAGATGCAGAAAAAGCATTTGACAAATCCAACACCCCTTCATGCTAAAAGTTCTGGAGAGAACGGGCATACAAAGACCGTACCTAGAAATAATAAAGGCAATATACAGCAGGCCAGTGGCCAACATAAAATTAAATGGAGAGAAACCTGAAGCATTTCCTCTAAACTCAGGGACAAGACAAGGATGTCCACTTTCACCATATCTCTTCAATATAGTACTTGAAGTTCTTGCTAGAGCAATAAGACAACTAAAGGACATCAAGGGGATAAACATTGGAAACAAAGAAGTCAAATTATCCCTATTTGCAGATGAAATGATAGTATACATAGGCGACCCCAAAAATTCCACCAGAGAGCTCTTACAGCTGATAAACACCTTCAGTAAAGTGGCTGGATACAAAATTAATTCGAAAAAATCAGAAGCCCTTCTTTATACAACAAACAAATGGGCTGAGAAAGAAATAAGGGGAATAACCCCTTTCACAATAGCCACAAACAACATAAAATACCTGGGGGTAACTCTAACCAAGCAAGTAAAGGACCTTTACAACAAGAACTTCAAGCCCTTGAAGAAAGAAATGGAAGAGGCCTTTAGAAGATGGAAAGATCTCCCATGCTCATGGATAGGTAGGATCAACATAATAAAAATGGCCATCCTACCAAAAGCAATATATAGATTCAATGCAATTCCTATCAAAATACCAACACAATTTTTTATAGACTTGAAAAGAGCTACTCTCAATTTCATATGGAACAACAAAAAGCTCAGAATAGCTAAATCAATCCTGTACAATAAAAAAACATCTGGAGGTATCACCATCCCAGATTTCAAGCTGTACTACAGAGCAACAGTTGTAAAACCAGCATGGTATTGGTATAGAAACAGACCAGTAGATCATGGAATCGAATTGAAGATCCAGAAATAGACCCACACACTTATGGCCACCTCATTTTTGACAAAGAAGCCAAAACGGCACAATGGAATGACAGCATCTTCAACAAATGGTGCTGGTCCAACTGGATGTCCACTTGTAAAAGAATGAAAGTAGACCCATACTTATCACCTTGTACAAAACCTAAGTCCAAATGGATTAAAGACCTTCACATAAAGCCGGTCAAACTAAATCTGCTAGAAGAAAAAGTGGGAGAAACCCTTGAACTCACTGGCACAGGTGACAATTTCCTGAACAGAACACCAACAGCTCAGGACCTGAGATCAACAATCAATAAATGGGGCCTCATGAAACTGAAAAGCTTCTGTAAGGTAAAAGACACTGTCATTCGAACAAAATGGCAGCCTACAGACTGGGAGAAAATCTTCACCAACCCCACATCTGACAGAGGGCTAATTTCCAAAATCTACAAAGAACTCAAGAAATTAAATGCCAAGAAACCAAATAATCCAATCAAAAAATGGGGGACAGAGCTAAATAGAGAATTCACAAAGGAGGAATCCCTAATGGCTGAGAGACACTTGAAGAAAAGCTCAACATCCTTAATCATCAGAGAAATGCAACTCAAGACGACTTTGAGATTCCATCTCACACCTGTCACAATGGCTAGGATCAAAAACTCAAATGACAGCACATGCTAGCGAGGGTGTGGAAAAAGGGGTACCCTACTCCATTGTTGGTGGGAGTGCAGGCTTGTGCAACCACTATGGAGGTCAGTCTGGCGATATCTTAGAAAACTTGGAATAGCTTTGCCTCAGGACCTAGCCATACCTGTAACCGAACTTTTAAATTATTATTTAACACTTATTTATTTATTACTAAATTCACTTATAACAAACACCAACAATTTCTTAACTATTAATCCTATAAATTCCTACAACCCCTTTAACCTATCCACTAAACCTATTGATAATTATAACAACTACTTTCATAACCTTTTAGAATGATGCAGTCTCTGGGGCAGGTCCTCAGTCGTCAGGAACACAGTCTTTGTTGTAGATTCTTTAACGCACTTAGCAGTCCTTTTTCTGGATCTCTCAGATGTAGGTTCGTCAGGGTAAGTTGGTTATTGCAGTCTCACCTTAAATAAGGCTTCATGCTTTCTTCTCTGTGGGAGACCCCATCTGTCTGCAGGCCAACTTAACTTCTTTTGAATCAGGAACTCAGCTGCTCTGCCTCAGTCCTTAAAGCCAGGCACAGTTTCCCCTAGGCCACTGATCGGACAGATCAAACCCCTCCAGGCAAAAGCTGAGCCACAGGGTCCAGTCCTTGGCCTTTTGGTGTCTTGCTCAGGCTTTTTTTGCTCACCGGCTTCTTTCTGCTTCAGGGAGAGAGCTGGCCATCAATGGCCAGCCCTTTTTTTCAGCAGGACTCTTGGAGCTCTCTAGCATCAGGGGCCTCTTCTACTTCTGGGCTCCATGCACTGTCCTTAAATAGGAGGAACTCTGTTTCAGCTTAATTTGGGCTCTGCTCACTTAGCAGCTGAAAACAATGTCAGGCCAGATACTTTGTTTCTTCAAGTCTATTGAGTCTTTCCTATTTTTCCTGACTTCAACCTTGTTTTTCAGTCTATTGAGTCTTTCCTGTTTTTCCTGACTTCATGCTGATAATGCTCTTCATGCCCCGAATTAAGAGACAGTATCAGAAACTCCTATATATTTTCTAAATCTAATTTATCTAACCCCTACACATACCACTCCTGGGTATACACCCAAATGCCTCTTCACGGAATCATAAGGAAGTTTCCACATCTATGTTTATAGCAGCCTTATTTGTAATAGCTAGAAACTGGAAACAACCCAGATGTCCCTCAACCGAAGAATGGGTTAAAAAACTGTGGTACATCTACACAATGGAATATTATTCAGCTATCAGAAACAATTAAATTATGCAACTTGCAGCCAAATGGATGGAACTAGAAAAGCTCATCCTGAGTGAGATAACCCAGACTCAGAAGGACGCATATGGCATCTATTCACTTATAGTAGGATTTTAGCTATATAGTAGAAGATATCGATACTACAACCAACACACCAAAGGGAACTTGGACATAGACTTTTTATTTTTTATTTTTATTTTTTTATTTATTTTTTATATTTTTTTATTTTTTAGTCTTTTTTATCTATTTGTCTGCTTATTTGTTTGTTTGTTTTTTGGTTCTCTCTCCCGGGCAACAAGATACTTTTCACTGATGGTACTGCTTCATAGAACCCCAATGAATGAAGAGGCTCTTGGCCCTTATACGACCTCTCAACTGAGATGAGGGACTGTTATATAAGGACACCCCACCCCAGAGAAATGGGATGGAAGGGTTAGGAGGTAAAGAAAAAAAATGAAATGTGATGTTTCGGCCTTTTACTACTAATTGTCATAAACTGTTTAGGATAATTAAGAAATGCAAACTAATGGTTATGCAAGCCAGTCATTCTGTTAGGTACTATGACAGCCTATTATTGTTATTTTCTAAGCTAATCAGAAATAAAGCTGGTAAGAGACAAGCAACATCTGCTTACCCTAATATAAGAGATAGATAGGGCCTCTTCAAAAACCTCAAGAGATCTGCAGAATATGGCATTTAAGGTGTTTTCGTAACTTTAGATTTTTTTATATCAAGACATATCAACTCCTGACAGCACCCCCTATTCTACCCCAAGTGGAAGATGAGCATCGAAGAATCTCCAGTGGGAGATGATTGAATTAGTCACAAGCCTATCTCTTGGTAGGAAAAGCCCCTTGCCCCAAATGTAGACAGAATGCTATCCAAAAAGGACAAAACCTGGAAGCAGGTAAGTCGACAGCCTACCTCTGCAAGACAGGGTAGGCAAGTCCTTCATGACCCCTGCTCTACAATCAATGTCTGTCAGAGAAACGGGGCCAAATGACTAAAGATCGATGCTGTAATGTATGGAAAGAAAATGGGAACTGTCAAGGCAGCCACTGGTATGTCATTTCTTAGTTTTGGAAGCTGCAGGTCCTGTACTTCCTATAAAATCAGATATATTTATCCCTCTCAGGTCTCTGAGGTGGTTGAAGAACAGATAGCTTGTTAACCTGTACCTTGGAGATATTTCAACCTATTGTGACAGGAATCGTGTGCCAGTGAGAATAGCTTCGTTCATGGCATCAGGTGTATGAGTCACAGGTATTTCCCATAGCGGCAGAATAGGAGGCAGACAGAGCTAAACCAGAAGCCAGTGGGGTGGAAGATAAAATCCAAAACCTTCCCCCACCCCCACTCCCATCCCCAATAATCTACTCTACCAGCCTGGTCACACCTCTAAAAGCCCTATCGCCCTCAACATACGCCTTCAAGTTGAGGACTATACATTCAAACCAAGAACATGTAGGAGACATTTCAGATTGGAGCCATGACAAAGGCCAACACTTGACTTAGCCTCCAGACATCCCCAAAACGAGAAAAGCTGCATCTTTTCTAACTAAAATTCCTCTGTGCATGGGCTCAGGGACATATTCTGGGTTGTCCTTTTGTGAACTTGGGCAACTTGATCTGAATCCTCTATGTATTTACTCTTTTCAGGCCTCCCTCGAGGAATACCAAAACTACTCATGTAAAGAATCACCGTCCTTAGGCTAAACCTAAATGCTATGTCTGAATCACTATATGTTTGATGATGTTTTCAAGGCATTGATACCAATTCTCAGAAATGCCAGCTCACATGGTTGAATTACAAGATACCATGCTCTACTTAAAGATAAACTTACGTTTGAAGAGACAACTGAGACCTTTGGTCCACGATTAATTTATCCCAATCAGCAGGTATGAGTCATTTCTATACCTGGGGACATGGGTTAGGGAAGTAGGAACAACGGAGTAATAAAAATTTTGTCTTGTAACTTTTTTTTTTCACAGTAGTAGTAGAATTTCATGAATTTGTCACTTTGAGAAATACAGGGTTATAAATCCCTCCCAACCAAATAGTAATTCCTCTGAATGTTTCAGTATAACTGAAGAAAACCTAGAGGGGAGGAGCAGTTCTTAGATACACGGTGTACAATGCCAGCGATCTGGTAACAGGAACAAATGGACAAGGAATAAAGGCTTCTGCAAGACCAGCTCCCTGACTTGGGGAATGCACTTACTCTTTGTCTTGATTATTTGCAGCCTGACAATTGTTCCCAGCAGTGAAAGGCAAGCTCACCCCCTGGGAATGGGTTCAAATATAAATGACTGAGAGCCCTGTCAAAGGTCCAGCGCTCACCGCCCCTCCCCACCTCTATCCCCTCACGGGCACTTCATTTTCACTTTATTACTTTTGTCCCTCCAAGAGAAGGTTAAGGTCCAGGGGGAAAAATGTCATTATAAATGGAACTTCTTGATGATAGGTCAAAACATCTGTCCTATTTCACCTCCCACTTTCTTTCTTTCCACACTCCCTTTTTCCAATCTTACCCTTTCCAAGAACTGCAGAATTTCAACCCACTGTTTTGATATTTGAAAGAGGTTTGGGTCAGGGCTGCTGTAAGACCTCACATGAACAACCCTTAATGAACACGCACAGCCCTGGAAAGCATAGCTATATTGTCTGCCCTCAACATGACAGCTGACAGCTTCCCACGTTGGGGGAAAGGAAAAGCCATGACTTCTGAAAGTCATAAATAGTTTGCTTTGCTTTTCTTTTCTAGTGAAAGTCAGGTCCCCTCACCCAACACTCTCTTCCATGATGGGGTATTGTGCAAATTGCCGTCATCTGGGATTTCTTGAGAGAGTTAAAATAAAGAAATCACAATGACAGTAATCTTGCTTTTTCAAAGCTCCAATGTAATAAAAATTTGCAGGATGCCTCACAAAAGAAATGGCAAGTCTCCTTGAAGTAACTTTCATGAGCCAATTCCCATTGGCAACCTAAATCCAAAACACACATACAGCTAGGAAAGAGATGGCTTCAGTACTTCAACAGAATGTCTTGGCTCATGCTGGTCACTCAGAGCCTTGTTAGAATGAACTTTTGATCAAGCCATGTTCTTTGTGGAAGGAAGACTGGGGAAGATGGAGGCTTAAGCGAGATTGTTACAACTGACCTACACCATCTCCAAACCGTATTCACTGACTACCTTATTGACTCTCAAATGTTTGTAAAGCTGTGTGGCAACTGCTATTGCCTTCACTTCACACAGCAAAACCTCCAAAGCTCAGAGACACTTAGTTATCCCTCACACTGGAGAGGGGCACAACTAGTCCTCAGTCTCAAGCCATTTTGCAGACTTCATGTGACGGTGACTACCTGTGCCGGTTTACTAACATTAACCTCCATAAGGTCCCTTAGCTGTTATTCATCTTTTCCTCTGCTATCCTAAATCTGTGTCCTTAAAAACGTCTCACAGAAGCCCTCTTTTATTTGGAAAGCAAAATGGTGACTGTGTGAGTGTCCATGAATTAAATTTAACATGTTTTTAAAAGAGAAGCTGATTTACCAAACACTATTTAAATTAAAGGATGCTAAATGCGGCAGTGTGCCCACTCCAGCTGTCATGGGTCAATTATGCAAGAGCTCTATTGCTAGTTTATAATAAGATTCACTAGAGACTGCTTAAACTCTGGGAAGAGTTATACGTTTTGCATAAAAGCAAAATGAAAAAAGAAAATGAGCACTTTCAGTCGCAAAAAGTAATATTTAAAACAAGGATAAAACAAAAGTAAAATTCTCCTCATTCATATGCACCCAAGAACGAAGTGCTTATAGAACTCTGGTTTCCTAGGCCTTATTGAGTTGATCCAATCACCTACAAATCAATTCCAGGACACGTCCGTCATTCACATAGATGGCTCCTCAGCCATATTTAAAAGACACTGTACTGTGGATGAGAGGAAGCAAGCTTGCAGAGAGTTTGAATTTAGGATTTGCAGAATGAAACAGTCACCCTACCTGTTGAGGGCCTCAAATGGGATCATTATTAGCAACAAGATATAATGAAGTTCTGCCTTTAAAAAATCACTGAGACTGATAATAATTGATCATGTAAAGTTTTACTATCTTTTCTTAATATCTGTTTACTGCCTCTTATTATTTTTGATTAAAGTAAAGCCTCATTAAAAGAGGCCTGAAGTGACTGATATGAACTTCTGAATTATTATTTAATTACTTGAGAAAGAAAGTTTGCTATCAAATCAGCAAAAGGGTTTTTTTTATTCTCAATGTATGTAAATCTGGTATATTATATTATATAAAGATAGATAGATAGATATAGATATACAGATATATTACCTGTAAGATGATCCTTTCCACTTCCCTGATGAAATGTCAGCAGGCTCAGTCTTGTGTATGTGTAGTCCAAGTAACACAGTGTATGAAACTGACAAAGAATATGGAGTACAATAACATAAGGAAAGAAAGAAAGAGAAATAAAGAAAGAGAAAAAGAAATAAAGAAATATGACAGAAAGCAATCATGGATAGAAATGTGGATATCAACACTTGGCCTCTACACACAGTGCACACAGGAATAAATTCATACATCCACACTAGCATGTAAATACATCACACACACACACACACACACACACACACACACACACACACACCAAAAAGTAATAATTGTTTGGCTTATATTCATCCAAGTGGTAAAGCACTTACCTAGCATTCATGAGGCCCTAGATTCAATTCCAAGTGCTCCAAAAAGTAAATAAATAAGTATGTTATAAATAAATAAACAAAAGGTATATGTGTGTTATAAATAATATTGTTCATTACAAAGAAATGTGTTTCACACAAATCTTAAAAGCTAAAACCTTCAGCAGGAACTCAAACCTTTGAAATATAATAGTACTATTTGAACGTTAAATCCAAAAATATCACAACTATTATATGGAGAATTTATTTTGAATTCCAAGCAACTAACTGGCAAACTGGCATTGGGAACACGTCCACCCTGTTATCTGTCTTCTATATTGACAACAGAACCAAAGTTGCTAAGAAGTCTACTCTAATAACTTCCGCTTGGTAAGCAGTGTCCATTTACCTGCTCCATCTAGAGTCAATCAAAGTCGTAAACTACTCAAGGTAACTCCTGATTTCTCAGTTCTACCATCTGATTTCAAACTATCCCCAGAGTTCCCTGATCGCAACTCACAGACTTTCTGTTTTTACAAGAAAATGTTATCCGTCTGAGCACATTTCTGGCTCTATGAGTAGTATCTCTAAAATTCTCAAAGCTGAATGGTCTGTTTTCCTGCAGCTTTACTTTCCCAAGCACCTGCTGTGTTTTCCAGTTTGAGCAATTAAACTCTATCTTGCCGCTGGGGGGTGGGGGGTGGGGTTCTTCCTCCTTCGAGAGTTCTGATTGGTTGGCGGCTAACTTCCCTCTGTCTGTGGTGCAATTCTGATGAGTCAGCTTGTCTTTAGTTTTCCGGTGCAATTCTGATGAGTCAGCTTGTCTTTAGTTTTCCATTCTGGCTGGCAAGGTCCAGGCTAGGGGTTCCTTCCTAGTGGCCCAGCAGGAAGCTCTGTGCTACAGAGGGTGACAAGGACAGTTGTGGCTTCTAGAACAAAGTGCAGTTCTTTGCTTCACTACTGAAGACTGATTCGTGGATCGCATCATTATCTTCATTTCTAATCAACCTCATTGGTCATTCCAATCTATTCTCAAGTAGATGACTATAGATCATTGTTCTTCAGATGACTTGATTGCTGACATCATCTTTATGAAGACTGATAAGACCAACTCACATGTGAAATCAGACTCAACTTCAAAGTACCAGGCAAACCAGAGTTGCAATGAGACTTAGAAAAATCCGAGTACTATTTAAGCTTCCTTACAAATTTTCAAATCAGTTTATATAATGTCACATTATATGAGGGCTTGTTTCCCAATCTTTACTTTTTCTTCCCCCTTCTTATATGCATGCTTCAACGGGCAATAAGAAAAACCATTGCAGATTCAGGAAAATGTCAGCAGTTAACAACCATCATTGTGAGGCAGGACCATTATTGCTTGTTGTTTATCCATTTACTAGAAACAGAAGAAGCACCTCTGTTTCCCTGTAAACTGAGAAGACAGAAAGGTTTATTGACTATGGTGACCACTCCTCTACCTACTCAGCTTTACAAGTTCAAATTTAAAAGCAGGCAGGATGGGGCAACAATAAAGTGTCCAACCTCATCAGCTTTTAATTCTTCTGTTCTTCATGATGAAGTAGATTCTAGAGGGGTTTTTTGTTTTTTGTTTTTTGTGTTTTTTTTTGTCAAGCCTATTTTTGAGAAACCACTTTCACAGCTTTTACAAGAAAATGTCACTATGCCTCTGGTGCAGGCAAGGGGGAATCTAATTTCATTGTAGTTAAGTGGCTGAGTACCCATTACCCTCCATAATAGTGTAACATGTTATATTATAGGCCTTTAATAAATAGGAAGGATGTGGGTTGCAGCACATTTTCGTAAAAACCAAATTACTTTGAGTCACACATGCACCTCTTCAGTTCATCCTATTTGCCACCGTTTCACAACCTAATTACAGGATTTTCTGGAAATTGCTGTCCAGCGGTAACTGGATGACCTGCTTTATGCAGCAAAGACAGCCAGGCAGCTCCCCTGGCTTCAGACTTCGTCTCTGTCACCATGCAATTGCACTGGACAGCCATGCTAATCCCTGTAGGCAGGAAGCAAATGAAATATTATAATTACCCTTTATTCTCTTGCCCCCGAAGCATGGATTAGGGCAGTGAACATGCTATGATAGAAAAGGAAGAATGACTCTAGGAGTGTTACCGATGGTTTGATCAAAGGAATAGCACTGGTCTTCATCCCCAACCTTTTGCCTGGACATAGACTTCACAGTCAGCCAGCTAAGTGTAAGGTTGTCTGTTTAATTCAGGATCACTGTGGGGCATGGTGGAGAAATCCTGAGAAGTGGCCTGTTATATCAATAACATATAAATAAATGTGTGTATTTACATGTAAGCACATGCCTGGGGGGGGTGAGATTTGTGTATAAGGCTGTCGATTTGTGTTTCCCTCTGGCATGCCTAAACACTGGGCCATGCAAGGGAGGCAGGCTCTCTTCCCTGCATGTCCTACCATGACTTTGTGTTTCTTGGGGGACCCTGATTGGTACTGGGCCGAAAGTGTGCTCCTCTCAACAGTCAACTTCCAGACAGAGAAGGACTAAAATCGGACCCTGAGCTCCATGCTTTCAGGAGAAAAGTCTTCAGTCTGAGAGGCAGGTTTATTTCAGTAATTCCTACCTGCCTGCACCACCATAGCCATTTGGGAAGCTAAATGTTAACAGTTCCTGAGACCATAAGCAGGAAGGAAAAGACTCTTCTGTTATGCGGCAGTGTTAGCTCTTTTAGCTAAGCAGTTTTAAGGAGCCCAGAGCTCCTGAACCAAGCCAAGCAGTTGCAGAAGCCCGACTTAGCTTGGGCAAATCTGATGATCGCTTCAGAAGCAACCAGCAATCCATTCCTGCAGGTAGGCATTGCGACAGTGCGGGAGAAGCACCAGAAGCTCGGTGCAGTAGCAAGCTTCAGAGGGTTATACGAACCTGACCAGCACGGGCAGAGACTGTGCAGGTGGCCACAGCAGCAGCTCTGGGGGACACACTGTCTGCCACACACCCAAGGTCAGATTCCGAAAATGGTTAGCCTAGCCTGGCCAGGCAGGTGGATCCGCTGATCCAGCAATAAATTCTTCATGAAGGAGGATGTCCTTCCTTCCCCGAGTGTTAGAGCCCCCAAAATAAACAGCAAGTTTTAGATGGTCTCCAATAAAGTAGGTGATGGAGAGATTTATTTTGTGAACGGGGACATTATAAATCTTGGGCAGTGGGGAAAGTTTTGGAAGTGAATACATGTGATTGGCTGGGACTAGGATGTTGGTGATCCTCTATATGAGGAAAGATGATAGGGGGCAGCTTACGTGACTGACCACCTGTGGCCACTTTGGTGTTGTGTCATGCGCTGCTTCGGAGGCAAGCAGGAACAGGGAGGAAAGCTCTGTTCAACACCTTCTGTTCTCAGGATGAGGCGTGACACCTCAAGTTTGAGATTTCCGGGGTTTGAACAAGCTCCTTATCACCAGCTCCATCCCAAATCCCCTGGAGACACCGGTCCTTGAGCACCATACTGCATGGCAAACAGGGAAGGCACAGTTTATTTCAGAGACAACAAGCATTTTCAGATTATTTCTTTGGAATATAAAAGTTCTTCATTACTCTTTTTTTTTTTTTGAGACAACTGTGTTGGAATCCCTCAGTTAAGATATTGAAGTGTTGGAATTTTGGGGAAAATGTATGAATATAAGCCTACATTTTTCTAGAATTTATGAAGGACATTAAAATCCAGTGTTTCTTCAATGAATGGGCTGAAAACATTTCTTTGAGTTTAAGTACTATTCATGAGCTTGTTTTGAAATAAAAACATAATAATTCTTTAAAGACAAGTCTTGATTTTGAGGAAAGAAATAGTTCTTTATATTGTTTCTTTTGTCCTTTGGAGGAATTTGGCTATGCGTAACTGAAAAATAACTTCTGCTAACCTGTTATATTAGATTACTCTACAGGCAATCTTTTTTTATGTATTTATAGATTCTTAGGGCTTTCTTTTCATTAAGTTGGCTCAATTTCTAGTTTCCTCCTGTGTGTTCTAAGCTAGGAGTAGAAGCTAACTTCTTCCAAAGAGTCTTTTTACACTGCATGAGCTATTTATAAGTATATTGTTTACATATAATTTCTCAAAATTCATTTTTCAATAACTCTACCAGACTCATTTTTTTAATTGATGGAATTTCCTTTAACCAAGTCATTCCCAATAAAAGAAACAACTGTTCTCAACGTTCAAGTGTTACACATGCCAACTTTGATGTATTTCTTAGAGCTGGTGAAACATGAATAAACTAAGTAGCATGTATGGGGTTTGTATTCCAGAAGGGAACCATCTCGAAAATTAAATATAACTTGTCAAATATGTAAGCAGTATGAGAGAATTTGGATCAAAGTAAATGGATGGAAACTATAGGTGAAGGGATTAGGGAGGCAATTTTTAATAGTCATGAAATCCTGTCTCATATCATCTGAGCAGAAATGGCAGTAACAGAACAGACCATGAAATTGATGGGGAGTAAAGCAGATCCAAAGAAGACCTTCCTCTAGAACATGTTCGGGATTTCCAGAAATACCACAGAAAGCACTATGGCTGCAGCAGAATAAGAGCTAAGAAGTATTAGCAGGTATTTAAGTCAAAGAATGAGCATGGAGCCAGGACCAAAAGAAAAAAAGGATTTGTGAGATTATGTTGAAGACTATGAACTTCATATAGACTGAGAAGCCATTGGAGGAGCTGAGCATAAAAATGACTTCCAGGAGTATCTAAGGGATCTTTGTGGACTATCAGTTGTAAAACAAAGAGAAAATTCTGAGGCAATGGATCATAAGGTCAATTTTTTTTCACAGAAAATTCCTGAGTAGGCTATTCACTAAAGTGTACTGATGTGATGGTGATGTCTTAAAAAAACAACCATATGTTGAAAATGCCAGGAACATGGGATCCCTACCAAGGAAAGCTCCAGGTACTGAGTGAAACTTGGCCAAGGGAGGCTATATGTACTAAAGGAGGCAAGTCCATGGGATGGGTCTGATTTAACTTTTGGAGTTCATATTGTGATGCTGCATAAACTGTATGCCAGACCTGAAGCTACAGAATTTATTTTTTGCCCTGGTTTGGGTCTTATTGTACAGCTCAATCTTTCCTCACTATTTTCTGTTTCTCCCTCTGGGAATGATAATGTTTACATTGTAGCAGTGTACATTACAAGTATATAGCTTTTTTATTTTATAGGGACTTAAAGATATGTGTTTCTCTTGAGTCTCAGAAAAGGACTGAATTTTTGAACAGTGTTACAACTTGTAAAACTATGGGGACTCTTGAAATCACACTGAATATATTTTGTGTTATGAGATGGCGATGGGCCTTTAGGGATCAGGAATAGGATACTATACTGAATCTGAAATATACCCCACAGACACAAGGTTTTATTGCTTGTTCCTTAGCAGGTTACAGCATTTTGGGAAGAATGTGGAACCTTTAGAAGATAGGAGAAATTAGCTGGTAGGTGTAAGTATAGGCTAGAAGGGCATACCTTTGAATGTTATAATGTGCCTCCTAGCTCTGGATATTCTTTGAGTAGTGAACAAGAGGTAAACATCTGTCATCAAATGCTTCCTGTTCTAAAATAACTCAATAAAAAGCTGTAACAAATCTCAGCCAACATATACAGTGGGAAGACTAAGTACCCACAAAGGAAAGTAAAAATTAACAAGCTAGTTAGTCTCCATAAAGTCAAATGAATTATAGTGTCTTGGGTAAAAAATTACAAAGTTCAATGGTTAAAGAATAAGGCAGTCAACAGAAGGTAATAAAATGTGAGCTACAAATTGTCAGTAAAGACAATATTATTAATAAAAGCATTAAAATAGGCCTATGGTCCTATCAAGGAGTAATCTTTCACTGTAAGCATCATAAATGGAGCCAAACTAATTTTGACACAAAGGAAGTTTAATGGGAGAATTCTTTAAGTCAAAAGGAAGACTCTAGAGTGATTTCAGGAATGGAAAGCTCTAGAAAGCTTTGTAAAGGAAAATAACCACAGTTTTACTTGATGTAATCTAAATTGTAGAAGAATTTTGATCCAGCAACATGGCTGTTCTGGATAGGGATGTCTTCCCGTCCAAAGATATAATCCCTCTGGCTGGAATACATAAATATCCTTAGTACACACCTTTGATCCTTCTGGCTGGAATACAGAAACACCTTTAGTACTCACCTTTAATCCCAAACAATGATGTATAATTGAGAGGCAGACAAAGTGACAAATCAGAGAAAGATTTGACAGAATGAGTCAGAAGAGGATATGCCCAATTCTTACAAGAAGAGCACAGGAAAGAAAAGGTATTTAAGAGAAGCACAGGGAGAGAGAAGAGTCAGTTCAGTCAGTTGTAAGTGCATTGAGGGCAGTGCAGTGGAGTTGAGTTTGTTTATGAGTTCAAGCCATTCAGTGCAGGTCAGCAGAGGCAGTTGAAGCCAGGGAATGAGGAGCCAGAAGATTAGAACAAACTGCCAGAGTTACTTTGAGACCATGCAGATCAATTCAGTGAGAATCTGAGAGAAACCAGATTGAATCAGTCAACTTGGAGAGAAGTTTGGGCCAGAACAGCTGAGTTGAACCAGCTAGCCAGAGTTCAGAAAGATCGATAGAAAATGAACTTATTCCACAATAAGCTTCCGAGATGACAATTACATCTGGCAAATAAAAAATACTTGTACACTGGGCCATAAATACATAAAAGAAAATTA
Source organism: Lophiomys imhausi (assembly GCA_907164525.1). NCBI lineage: Eukaryota > Metazoa > Chordata > Mammalia > Rodentia > Muridae > Lophiomys > Lophiomys imhausi. The sequence continues at coordinate 2,568,340 of CAJQZJ010032178.1, read as the reverse complement.
GCTGTCATTACTCTTGCTTAAGACACCAAGTCCTATGAGAGTTGGTCATATCCTGACTTTTGCTCATGCTAAGGTATTGTGTAAGGGCCCTTGGTATGGGAAATGCTGTGGATTTTGTCCACATCTCTAACAGAAGGCAAGAACATACTGGTTTATCATTAACTGCTCAACCCATGTACCAATGAAGGAAATGTAAATCTAACAGGGCAATAATATTGTTATATAAAATGGATTCCCAAAACTGAAGTCTTAGTAGCCATCCATTACAGTAACATGACAGACAGATCTGCCTTGTAGGGAAGGAAAGAACAAAATGCAAAAATCAAAAGGTTTACAAAGAAAATGAGATGTATAAAAGGCAAAATAGATCAAATATAACATTTGAAAATGCTTCCTTTTGATATATGCAGTGATTACTGAAATCCAGCAAACAACATATGAAGACCCGAAATTGGGGTTGGAGAGGTGATTCCATGGGTAAAAGTGCTATCCATGCAAGTGTGAAGACCTGAGTTCAAATCCCTAGCACCCACTAAAAAGTTAAGCTTTAAAAGTACTCCAGTACTGTGGGAGACACAGAGGACTGTTGGAGCTCTTTGGCCACTAGTCTAGCTTCAGGTCCAGTAAGTGTTTCAGTTTCTTTTCTCATTGCTGTGACCTAATACCTGACACGCAGAAAACTAAGGGAAGAGGTGTTTCTTCTGGCTCACTTGTGTCGACCATTCCATCATGCCAAGGAAAGCATGGCAGCAAGCAGGAAGGGCATCATGGCAGGAGCCAGACACTACCTAGTCACACTGCATCCATTCCAGGAAGGATAAGATGAACAGGAAGCAGAGCCAGCCTACAAATCCCTAAGACCTATCCCAGATGACCCACTCTCTCTAGCAAGGTGCTCCATCTTAAAGTTAAAGGTTCTGCAATCTTCTTCTCAAATTGCACCCCCAGCTGAAGATCAAGTATTCAGACACATGCACCAGTGGAAGATACTTCACATTCAAACCACAACAGTGAGAGACTGTCTCAAAGGAATAAGGCAGAGAGCGATAAAGCAGGACATGCACCATGCCACACACATACACATGCACATGTCCACACAACACACACACACACACACCCACACACACACACACACACACACACACACACACACAAAATATATTTATTCCATTGTTTCCTTCTGCTTGTCTTTGGGTGAGGTGTGTGTGTGTGTGTGTGTGTGTTGCATGTACACTAGTACCATGTAGAGACAAGATCATAATGTCCTACTCTCTTGCCTTCTGCTCTGTTGCCTTGAAACAGTGACTGGGAAGCTCACTGTTCTATCTAGTTTGGATGGCCAGCAAGCTCCTGAGACCCACTTGTCTCTGCCTATTCAGTGCTGGGGTTACAGTCATCTATAGCCATGCCCACCTTTTTAAGTGGATGGTGAAATTTCAATTCATGTCCCGGTACTTGCAGAGCAAGATACTCTTACCCACAGCTGTCTCTCCAGCCCCTCATCTCATTTTTTGTGAGTCTTTCTAGCTGAGTTGAGGTAAAGGCAAGTAGACGGTTCCAGTCTATGCATTTAGATACTAGTGAGCACAGCAACATGCAGCCTGAACTAAATCTTCTCCACACAGCTGTACAACTCAGCTCCCCAGAGAGGAAATAACTTGGAGACTTTATTCAGTGTTATTTGTAGCTACTTTGTTATCCAGATCAAGCCTATATACAATAAACAAATTATTTGCCCATGCTCCCCTGAGCCACAAATAGATTGACCAACTGAGCTTATCTAATCATAAAAGTTACAGAGAAAATGTCTTAGTTTGATAAGAATGCTCCCCATAGGCTCATATATTTGAAACGTTGGTCACTGGGGAGTGACACTACTTGAGAGGGATTAGGACGTGTGGCCTTGTTGGAGAAAGTGTGTCACTGAGGGTGGGTCTTAGGGTTTCAAAGGTCCAAGCCAGTCCCAGTGTCTCTCTCTTCCTGTTGTCTGTGGATCCAGAAGTGGAACTCTCAGCTACTTCTACAGCACCACGTCAGCCTGTGTGCCACAATAGTCCCCTCCCCACCGTGATGACAATAGACTAAACCTCTGAAACTGTAAGGCACCCTCAATTAAATGCTTTCCTTTATAAGAGTTTCTTTGGTCATAGTGTCTCTTCTAAACATTAGAACACCGACTAAGACAGAAGGAAACAAATCCTCGCAAACACTTTTTCAATACTAGTTCAAAGCGCACCTTTGCAAAAGAAATGAAATACTACAGATTTTATTACATTTTTTTCTTTAAAAAACTGTTGAAATGTTTTTCACTGAAGTACTTGAATGATTCAAATTATCTCCTACATAATCAGACAAGTTTAGACTTAAGAAACCTGGGATGTTTTAACCTAAAAGCAGCTATTGAGAAATAAAGAGGAATGCATAGTGAAATAAAATGTCTGGCAGGCATAGTGCTCCATACTGTAATTTTAGCACTCAGAAAGGTGAGACAGGAGGATTTAGAGGTCCAGACAGGAGAGCCAGGGCTATAAGATCTTTTCTTAACTGAAAATATTCTGAACAGTATAACTGGGTGATTCCTCACTAAAGATGACAGATTCTCCTACCCTGATCCCCATTGTTGAGTAATACTGCCAAAAAAATGACATAGATTCCAGGAATGGGGAAGGCCTATTCAGGCCAGCTCCTTACTATGAAACTATTCTGGGATTGTTTTTTTTTTTTTTGAGCCATTAATTCCTCAAATGATCATGACTGTGGAATGATAAACTAATCAATGCAGCAATGACATTTTGTTTTGTTCAAGATCAATAAAACTAAACAGCTATTTATTCTTAAGAAAATCTACTAAAAGAATAATAGCAAACACTAACTTCTAATTGCTTCTAAATACATCATGATAAAAAAACCACTGGGATTTTTTTATCTTTATTTCACAAAGAAAAGGCATGGTTGTTGAGACTGACTTTTCCTTTCTTCTTATTTTAAAAAGATAGAAAACCCTGTTCTCTTTGCTTCTAAAACTAAATGTCATTTGGAAGCATTTCACAATGTCTGTGTTAAACAATCAGACCATTTATTTATACAGAGGTGCTTGGAAACTAAGAAAATTACAGAAAATAAACCCTACTTTAACATAGTGTTTGTAATTGAAGTGAGAAAAACTATCTTAAATAGATTACAAGAAGCAATTGAAATAATCGATGCCTACGATTATTATTAAAATCTAGTAGCCAAAATCCAAAGTATACCAGGCATAGTGGCAAACAGCCACAATCCCAAAACTTGGGGTCTGAAGCCAAAGAATCATGAGTTCAATGCCAACCTGAACAATACAGTAAGTTTTTGCAAGTGTGGGCTACATGGTGAGACCCTGTATCAGTTGTTTGTTTGCTTCTTTTGTTTTATTTTCGTTGCTATGATCATATATCTTAGGGGAGGTTTGTTGGCACTTAAAATTCAAGGAGATACAGCCCATATAGCATGACAGCCAGAATGTGGCACAAATAGTCACGTGGCTTCCACAGTCAGGAAACAGGACAGGCAATAGAGCAGGGTGATAAGACCTCAAGACTCACCCCAAGTGGCTTACTTCCTCCAATGAGAAAGTGCTTCCTCCATCCCCTAAAGTTTCTACAATCTTCCAAAACAGTGCCATTACCTAAGGACCAAGTCATCAAACGTGAGTCATCTCATATTCAATCTACAACAGACTCTGTCTCAATTAAAAAAAAAAAAAAAAACCACAAATCTCAGGGCTGAGGGTGTAGTTCCATAGTGGAGTGAGCATCTTTCCAGCATATTCAGGGCCCTAGCATGTATTCTCCCCCTCTCCAGCACTGCAAAATAAAGCAAAAATCACATAAGGAAACTAAGTAAATCACTTCCTGAGGCTTGAATCACTAGTACTGCTCTCAGCTATTTATGTCTTGTGAGTAATTTTTACACTGGTACTTAGCAATAGTTATCAACTTGTAAACAATATTTCCCTGGTAAATTTTGACTGATTTTGATCTTAGTGTTGTGGTTAATTGGACACAGAGTCACCATATGGCCTCTTCATGTGTATGTCACCCCTTCGTCTACAACCTCAACTATGTTGAGGAAACCATACTGTTTCAATGTCCTGTGTAGCTTGCTGAAGAGATACGTGAGTACCATTGTCTTCTGTGACACAAGATGGAGATATTCTTCAGAATGACTGATAAGATATAGGAACTAGCACTTTTTAAACACCGTTCAGCAGATTCTAGAAATATTCTAGAGTCCACTGAACTGCACTGGGTGAAGAAAGAGTTGAAGAAAAACTAGGGAGATTTACAATTCCTGTTTACCTTATAGGATATACCTAAACTTCTTGTTTCTGGAATTGTTTTTTGGCATGCTTTACTGTATACCGGAACTGTTTGACTCTGCATGAGAGTGTGTCTGTCTGTCTGTGTGTATCTGTGTCTATGTGTGTCTGTCCATGTGTGCATAAGGACAAGTGTTAGAAGATTCCATAGACATTTTGCCTAGGTTTGTCCAGTTTCTAATAAGTGTACTCCTTTTATTTGGAGAAAAAAAGTCTCCATTTTATTTTCTTTGTCTACAAAATGCATTATCCATTTACTCTGACACACAACATAAGATGGTATGGGGATATGTTTGTAAACAATACTTTCATTTTCTTTAAGCAAATTTTCATATGTTATAGTTAAACTTACAAATGATACTAATGAAATTCATATATATTAGCTTGGATTTATGAAAATTTTTTCTGCATTGATTGATGTTTGTTTCTTTTCTATTTATGCATATACCCCTTTTTAAAATATTTGGAATAGTTTAGGAGACTGGTGGTTTTGAAGGTGGGCACAGCAAAGCTGAGAGAAAAGTTAATCATGAGCCCACAGATTGCCACTACTATAATTACACTGTATTGTTGTGTCCCTTTGCTTAAAATGATTTGGGTTTTGTTATCTTCCTAGGGAAAAAGAGAAAGTTGAGAAACGATTAACCTTTGATAACCTTTGCAGTATTTTCTCAAATTTGCTATGTTCCCACCAAGGGACCATTTCCAGACAGAAGAAAATTCATTAGCTCTGAGAGTTTCAAATCTCTTCATCAAGGACGGGGACAAAACTGCTGTCATAGAGAAAGGACTGGTGCACTAGGGCACAATAACTTCAATTTTTCTTCACCTGGGTCTGATGACCCATTCCATAAAAATGTCAGCACTGTGCTATTTGACCCAAATGAACTGGGGCTGTGACACAAAGAAAAACGCCGTGTGCTCCAAATGCTCCCATGTACAGTGGCACAGGGCCGTGTTCCCAATGATATGCAACTTCACACACACAAGAGGCAAAAGCGCCATCTGATTGGATGATGTTAGCAGTATCGTTGGTCAAGGTCTTTCTGTTTCCCATGGGCGAAAACTTGGAATCACTGGAAGTTCTCGGTTTACTAAGGTGCATGTTGGATGTCAGACATTATTATACTATGTGATTAATGAGCCAACGAGCAGTTTACACAGTGATAGCTTTACCAATTCAGCTCCACTGCTTTTCAAATATACTTGAATATACCACTTGTCGATGGTTTTGTATTGTTTTGATGTGCATTGGCCCATTTTTATGAGTACAGATCCCTCCCCCTTTCAGAGTTTAACTTATGTTGATTTCTTTATACCATTTGTTCCCTTTCATTTTCACTCCCTTCTCCTCCGTCCTCTCTTGGCTTCCAAGACATGACTTCATTCTAGCTCCTCTCCTTGCTCCCTTCAGACTCTTCCATGAGCCTCGGGTATCTGAGTGTCCTGGATTCTCTTCACTCCTTACCTTAGCTGTTCTGGGCCATTTCGTCAGACCCTGATGACTAGCAGTTCGTACCTTCCTCACTAATGCAAGTCGTTCTTCTAAGTTCCTCCCAGGCTGTTCACCGTTTAATTAATAAATCCACTGGGATATTGCCCATTCAACTTAAACGAATTTTCTTACCTGATTTCCAGTTCATTCCACATGCTAGGAGTCCCTTGGATTCATTTCTTTTTTCCTTCCCTTCACTACTCCTGGCATGAATGTACCCCACTTCTCACCCAGATGCCTGAGACAACCTCCTCACCTTCCCACTTAGGACATCTGTTCCTGCCCTACTATGCCATACTTCCACTACCAATCCCCTGCCTTCATAGCCTCCCTAGTGTAGAAATCACATCATCTTTCTGCTTTAAGCCCATCATCAAGTACTCATGACTCAGATAGTCAAGTTGGACCAGCAGTAAAACCCATTAAAGCAGTGTTTCTCAACCTTCCTAATGCTGTGACCCTTTAATAGAGTTCCTCATGTCGTGGTGACCCCCAACCACAAAATTGTTTTCATTGCTACTTCATAACTGTAATTTTGCTACCGTTATGAATTGTAGTGTAAATATCCCTGCTTTCTGATGGTCTTAGGTGACCCCTATAAAAGGGTCATTTGACAGACTCCTCCCCTCTAGGGGTCACAATCCACAGGTTGAGAATCACTACATTAAAAGAAAACTCTTGATCAAGAGAATAGAATCCCTGGAATAAGTGGAGACCACCCCTCAGGAAGGCAGGTTCATGTTAAGCAATGTTTATGGGTGGAATAATTATTCCTTCAATGAGATGTTGTAGTTTTCTCTCACAGAATTCCCATGCCCAGCATAACTCCTACAAGGAGAGCAGCATGAGCTTCAGAAGTGTTTCCACCTTTCTAAGTCCTCAGAAAGGTGCAACTTTTCCTTTTTCTTTTTCCCTGTCTCTTTTGGGTGTTGGCCAGAACCTAAGTATGCTTTTTTCCTGATACCTTTGGCTTCCTCACTTTCTCTCTAAAACTCCTCTCCCCACCATGTGGCTGCCTTCTGCTGCAGAGTGGACCTTCATGCTTGTAACTCAGATAACATGGCCTTTTTCCTTCCTTCCTACATTCTCCTTGGCTGCCCATAGGTGATTTTTTAAACCTTCATAAAATTGTCCTCATACTTTCTTTTGAGTCCATTTTTAAAACCTTTTATTAATGAGACCATAAGCCCCAAGAGAGAACTCCAATTGTCCTTGTGCTAGTGTGTGTGACTTCATGTGTATGAAGAGGAAAAAAGTGGAGAGACAGGCAAGGGATATACTATGCTTTGGTGCCATACCCTCTTGGTTCATATCTACATGATGTTCTGAGACAACTCAACTCATTCCAACTTTGGATTTTCTTACCTAATAAAGGGAGGTAATGATTATGTGTAACTCAGAATGTAACGGTAAAATTAAGTTGACGTAAAACATGCAAACAACTTAGCCAAATGTCAGGCATATATCATGGCATTTGATCAATGATAGTAATTGGCATGATTTGACAAAACCCACACACCTCAGAGTTATAGTCAGACCTTCTAGAGTTAACCCTTCCTGCCCCTCAGCTTTACTGTTCACTAAGCATCTCACACCCTAGGACTCTGCCATGTCAGTAAGGTAATGAAACTTGTTCTTTGTCCTGAAATAAAGATGATACCATCCTGTCTTAAATACCTTGCCTTGGATCCCTCTAATCCTGACCATTCTTGCTTGCTCTTCAGGATGGCTCTTAGAACTATCTCTTTCCTTGGGACACTTTCCTTAACCCACACTCCAATATGGATGGATTATGAACCTTTACTATACATTTCATGTGTCAAACAAAAGTATATACATTTCCACAGCTGCATATCTTGTCCTCAAAGATATGGTCTATGAGGTAAAAGTTGTATGTGCAAGCTTTAGGAAAATATGTAACAGGGTCCCTTCATCCTTGCCTGAAAGGACAGAGGTTAATTTCTGTCTGAAAGAAATGTACTTTCTAAAATCTTCTGAAAACATTAATTTATTTATGGAAAACAAATCACTCCAAAAAAATTAAAATAACATAGTATTCATAAGGACTCTAGAGCTAGACATGGTGAGCAAGCCTACAAAGAAGCACTTGGAACGTGAAGGCAAGAGAATCACTGAAAACTTGAGCCCAGTCTACACATCTGGTTCTAGGCCAACCAGGCACCCATGGGACATAGCACATAGCAAGACCTTGTCTCTAATGTAAAACAGAAGAAGAGAGGGGAGGAAGAGAGGGAAAGAGAGGGAGAAAGAGAGGAAGGGAGGGAGGAGAGGAGAGGAGAGAGGGAGGGAGGAGGACGGGAGAAAGCACAGCTTTCTGGGCAAATGACACAAACTAGGACTAGGACGAAAAGCGTAAAGCATTAGTCTGCTCTTGGCTATTGCAGTCACAGTGGAGGTATCTATATCCTGAGCCACAGGTTAATTTGACCACCTCTAGCACAGGCTGTGTGCTCCCTGGAACCACTCAGTATATGCAAGTGTTTGCTGAGTGCCTGACGCCGTGGCTTTTAGGGGGCAAAAGTTGGGATAACTGAATACATTAAGAAATCCACATAGAGCCACTGAGACAGACTGTTAGGGGTTAAGCATTTAGTGGAAGAGTTATTAACCCCACAGACAGATAGACAGATAGCATGGCAGGGGCTCTGAAGGGAAATCAGGCCCACGACACTGGAGTGGGGTCCACTCTAATGTGTCTCCGAGGAAAGGCGGAAGGCTTTATAATAGGCAGGCTCTCAGCTTTCCCAGGAGACAGCAGGGTAAAGGGATGCAAAAGGTAATATGTGGCCACCTTTTGATGTGCCCAAGCCTGTACACTCTTCTGCAAGTGAGAATCTAGGCAATGGGAAATCTGTCATCTAGAGAATCAAAGACAGTGCTCCCAGTGTGGTTTCTGCCAGTATCTGTGGAGGTAGAGGGGTTGCAGCAGATATATGATCTGGATTCTAACATAAATGAGCTCCCTAAAAGCGAGCACTGAAGAGAAATATTTCCTGCGGGTTTGTTTTTTTTTTTTTTTTTTTTTTTGGTGGGGGGGTTGGTTTTTGTTTGTCTTGATTCACTAATTTAAATCTCAGCCCACATCACTTGGACAATGCGTCAGGGCAGAGGCAAGCAAAGCATATGCCTTCTCAGCATCTCCTCTCCTTTGAGACTAGAGCCAGCACCAAAGCTTTAATTCTCCAGGATTCTATCAGGACTCATCACATGGCTGGGTCTCCTTATCTTCGTAGCACAGGCAGATATACCTGTGACCCATGACACTCAAAAAAAAGGATGACGGTCCCTTCTGCTTTAAAAAAAAAAAAAAAAAAAAAAAAAAAAAGGCAGAAAAAATCATGACCACACAGAGAAGGAAGCCATAAAACCAGAACAAAGCCAAGATAATAACACCAGAAGCAAAAGGTTAAGGACAGCTTACACCTGAGAATTGATGCATGAACCAGTGTGTGTATGCATCTGTGTGTGCATGTGACCATGTGTGCATTCATATATGTGTATGTGTAGTGTGTGTGTGTGTGTGTGTGTGTGTGTGTGTGTGTGTGTGTGTGTG
>CAJQZJ010032178.1:2533239-2558907 GCA_907164525.1 Lophiomys imhausi | reverse complement strand
TGTGTGTGTGTGTGTGTGTGTGTGTGTGTGTGTGTGTGTGTGTGTGTAGACCAAGCTCTTGTCTACACATACCATGGATTTTATCTTCAAAGAGTATGCTGACTAGTGTCATATTTTAAGGCCCAGAGCACCATCCTCTGGGATGCTCTTTGAATTATCAAAACACAGCAGTGACAAGAACAACCTAAGGGGAATTTCTACTCTATTTATAGACAAAATTGAACATTTAGAGTTGGGTGGTGACCTAGTGACTGCAATTTACAATCTTGAAGGGATCTATAAATCGATAAATAGTTCAAAACTAGGAAAGTCCCTAGCACCACTACGTAATAATCCTAAGCTCTACTAGCTCAATAGAGACCCAGCCTTCAAGCGGGTCACATACCTGAAAGACCCTGATTGCACTTTATCTCATCTGTATCTATGTGAGCTAGAAAGAAGAAAAAATAATATTTGTGGAGATAAAATGTCTATGAATGTTCAAAACAAAAATCACCTAAGGAGAACAAATCTAAACAGTCTAAATGTTAATTTTCTGCCTTTTATGCAGAGAAAACGTACTTTCAAGGTCCACATTTCCTCAGAACGCTGCATCAGTGGATCCTTGGAAGCTCTTTAAATTCCAAGAGCTGTTAGAGAAAATAGAAATATAAATTTATTCTTCTATTTCACTGGCAGAATGTAAAAGGAAGGCCTGCTACGATCTACTCTCCTGCACTAGAGTCAGCCTCTCAAACGTCCACCTGAGTTACCTAGCACTGGATACTCATGGGACCCACTTCCTACATGAGAATTCTTATAGATCATCCTTGTGCTAAGCATAAGACAAAACTATACACAGAAGGCTTGAACACTTGTGAATTATTGCTCAAATCTAAAGTACTGGGTACATTATTTTTCATATTCTTTCACATTCAAGATCAAAGGGCACTGAACGAGTAACCAGAGGAGCACAATTCTTCCATGTACTATTTGTTGTGGTCATTACTGTTCACCACAACCTGTGAAGTTGACAGATGCACAGAGCAACCTCCTAATTTTTAAATGCACCTTTTGTACCTCACCAGATGGTCTAGCATCCAAACAACAATCACTGAATTCTTGAATGGACCTGGTAGTATTCTAGGCTGGAAGATGCACAACTTTCTTGAAGGATCACACTGTCTAAATAAGTAATATTTTTTTTCAGTTAGATGAGGGGAAAATCAAGTGAAAAGATTTTCTGTCTTCAGCTTGCATTAAAGACTTTAACCGCTCCACAGTGCCGACATACTAAGAGGAAACTGGGCACCTGGGTCTGTGGAAGAAAGAATCAAAGAAGCTGAAATAAGTTATAACTTCTGCACTGTCCCCACACACACAGACGCATACAGACACGCACACGCATATGCACACACACACACACACACACACACACACACACACACACACACAGAGACACACTTGGTTTGGCACATTGTTAAATACCATTCTATGAATGCAACAGGACCATGGCTTGTCTGGGAGGAAAGGAGCACAGCTTCCTAGTTCAAGCACAACTCCCAGTGAGCAGTAATTAGCAACAAACATTAATTGCATCATCTGTGTGCCCTCAGAATTAATAAAGGTTGTCTATGCTAAGAACTCCCCTTCAAAAGAAATTTAAAGTTGAAGATTCTCAAAATTCAGCTTTTGAAATCATGTGGGGAAAGGACATTTCACATAGGCTAGTTCTCCGGCTCTAGGAAATCTGACCTCTCTCTCTTCTCCACAAACAGTTAACGGTGGTAACAACAGCCACCATTCACAATGAGCTCAGCTACACCAAGCACACGTCACATGAACTAACATTTTAACATCCTGGTGCCATTATTGCTAGCTCCAATCGACAGATGAGGAAACTAAATCACAAAGAACAAATTGTATTTTCATGGTATGTCACAGAAGAGTCTGGTTCTCAAGGGTGTGTACACTTAACAGTTGCTTTGTGCCCAGTGCTTACTCTTCATTCTCAACACCATGCATACTTCTTCCCATTGTAGCCTAAGTTATAGTGGTCTGAAGGGGCTGATAGGTTAATATAAGTTAGATTTAGTGAATACCTAAGTTTCTGATACAGTCTCTTAATTCGGGGCATGAAGATCAACTGCTGTGAGCAATTAGCTTATCAGCTTATGGATGAAGTCAGGTGAAATGAGGGGAGTCTCTTTGGACTGAAAAACAAGGTTGAAGCCAGGTGAAAGAAGGAAAGACTTTATGACCTGGCATTGCTTTCAACTGATAAGTGGGCAGAGCCCAAATTAAGCTGAAGCAGGTGGAACAAGGAGTGATCCTATTTAAGGACAAGTGGATGACGCCAGAGAGGCGCGTGCGTGCTAAGGGCCCCCGATATGAGAGAGCTCCGAGAGTCCTGCTGGAGAAAGTTCTGGTAGACCAATGGCCAGATCTCCCTGAGGCAGAAGGAAGCTGGTGAGCAGAGAAAGCCTCGGCAAGACAGCAAAAGGCCAAGGACTAAACCCTGTGGCTCAGCTTTTGCCTAGAGGGGTTTGACCTGTCCGAACAGTGGCCTGAACGGAACTGTGGCCAGCTTTAAAGACTGAGGCAGAGCGGCAGAGTTGCTGATACGAAGGAAGTAAGGTGGCCTACAGACGCTGAGGTCTCCCAGAGAGAAGAAAGCCTCAAGCCTTATTTAAAGTGAGACTTCGATAGCCAGTTTACCCTGACGAACCTGCGTCTGAGCTATTCCAGAAAAAGGACTGCTAAGTGCGTTAAAGAGTCTACCCCCGAGACTGGTTTCCTGACGACTGAGGACCTGCCCCAGAGACTGTATCATTCTAAAAGGGTATGAAAGTAGTTGTTATGATTATCAATAGGTTTAGTGGATAGGTTAAAGGGGTTGTAGGAATTTATAGGATTAATAGTTAAGAAATTAATGGTGTTTGTTATAAGTGAATTTAATAAATAAATAAGTGTTAAATAAATAATAATTTAAAAGCTCGGTTACAGTGGTCTGTGTATGAAGACCCTATACTGGTATGTTAATTTGTGTGCCAGCCAATATCTGTCTGACACCTTCTGATAACCACACTCTCATTTCTCACTGGAAACAACAATCCCTCTTCGAAGGAGCTAAAATAAACAGCCATTCACAAAGCCGACTAAATCATTACCTTTTCTAATTTCTTCTCCTCTCCCTTCAATCACACAGCTTGGCATTTTCTCTGAAATTCACGGATGTACATGACCTTTCTGTCATCATCATCTTTATCATCATCATCATATGTCTAAAAATCAGACAGAAACCCCCAATACACATCCCCTCAATCCCAGGTAAAGTTAAGGATCATAAAAACCATAGCAATAAAAAAAATTCAACAAGCAAAATAACCCCTTACTGTTTCAATCAACTGTGCATATTTTTGTTATAGGTAAATTTGAAACTTAATAGTATTGCTTTTTTATATCTGCCCTTCCCCTTCAAAAAACAAAAAAGCTATATCTTTTGTATTTTACAGCACTGGACTGTGTCAGGTAATATTTTTTGACTCTGGCCTGGGGCCTGAGTGCATTTTACTCTCCAATCCCTTTATGGAGAGCAGTTTTATAGGTTTGATAAAGAATGAAAAGTTTGGTTCTCAGAAATGGTAGTTGGAACAGAACAGTCACTGGACAGTGGCAGCTATTCAGCAAATCAGATCTTTCCTGGTTTGAAAGGTGATCAGAGAACCCAGGCAAGCCTGTGATAAATGTATCTGGTTTACTGATGATAGATCTTGAGCCTGGCTTTGGGAGCAGAGCAGACTGGTCTATGGCTTACTAGAAAAATGGAAGTAAGGCAGGAAAACACTGAGAATATGTTCCATAATATGTCTCACCTAAGCATGAGCAGTACTCTCTCCATCCATTAATATGTTTCTATGTTGGCATTGAGTTTGGGTATCCTTACAAATGTTTCCAAGCATGATTTGAAGGAAAAAAATTCTTAGCTCTATATTACTCACTTTTTCACATTTCTTTGCACCAATGCAAAACAACTTAAGTACTCAAGGGTTTATTTTGTCTTGCACTTTCATAAAGTCTCTTCCTTCATGTCTGGAAGCACAGAGAGCAGAGCAGTTCCTACCACGACAGCCAGGACACACAGAGAGAGGAAAACATCAGCTTTCAGTGAGCTTGCTCTCTTCTCCTTTTTACTTCTGGGATGGTGCCCAACATACATTCTGTTTGCTCTTTCCTCCCCAGTAAATTCTCCCTAAAAATGGCTTTATGGACACTCCTATAAGATGTGTCACTATCCCCTAGGTGATTCTGAGTTAAACTGACAATGAACATGATGGTGCACAGTCTTTCATCATGGAATTTATGCAAGGATTCCTCTCTCCTTCTGGTACCAGGCCATGACCCAAGGCTTGTTTTCAAAAACTGTCCCTCCATCACGAGCTTCTTCCCTTTGGTCTAGGAATAAAGAGCTTTGTAGGGCTTTCCCCAGTTTTCAGTCACTCAGCTGCCTCTTGTAGGTTAAACACGTGCTTAGTGATGAGTGACAGGAACAGGGTTGCCAATCCTCCTGTGTCTCGGTCTTCCTGAACAGAAAACATGCCCAGCAGAGGGGCCTATACAGATCTTTCCCCCCTCCTTCTTGCTCTGCATATTATTATGGAAAGAAATGTCAAAGGCTTCAGGTATTTATGGTCCAGCCTTCACAACTTCACAATCACACTTTCTAACCCAACTGAGCAAACAGGATTCTAGTATTTCTCCAAGGGTGTGTGTGTGTGTGTGTGTGTGTGTGTGTGTGTGTGTGTGTGTGTAATATTGCCTGTGTAAAACTTACATGGGTCACACTCAAAATCGTCCACCAAAGAAAAGGACACAATTGTTTCTCTGCAGCTTCTCAGGGAAAAACTATTGAAGTTCAGAGCCTTTTGTTTTTTCACTTTCTCTCTTTCTGCTGAGCCTACATTTTCTTTTATTGAATAACATAGCTCCTCGCAGGCCCATTCCACCTCTTTTGTGATACTGGGAATTGAGCCCAGGGCCTTATGCCATCCTAGGTGAGCGCAATACTATTTAGGCTACATCCTCAGCCAAAGTCAGCATTTTCTAAGCAAGAGAAACAGAGATGAAGAAAGAATTCGGGGCCCAGTTCTGTCATTACAGCTTTGACTTTTGAGAACAATGGTTGAAATGGTTTTGATTACATGTATCCTCCATGCCAATCTACAGAGCAGAAATAGGAAGCAATTGTGCAACTTTCCAAAAAAAGCCTAATATTTCCTTGAATTATTTTTAGGGTAGGACTGTGAATGTAACACCATCTTATACAACTGAATTTGTTTGAAGAGTTGTAATGGGTTTTCCCCTCACTTCAATTAGCAAAATTGAGTGAGAGTTTATTCTTGTAACTATCTGTTCATCTCAGTTGTTTTCAGAATTATTCATTTTCAGCAATTTCTAAGTTAGCATGATCAAATCTTAACAAAAATAGCATCTCCTGAAAATTCTAGATTGGCTGCAATATAGGGAAACCTTAAATATAGAAAAATACCCAAATATCCAACCAAATAAATTAGCCTTCAAAACAGAATATTTTGTTTTGTTGCTTAGCCAGAGGGATTTCTCGAGAAAATGATAAGAATCATTTTCAAAACTCATTTTTCTGGGTTGCTCTCAGGAACTGTTGCAAGTCAGACCAGAAGCCTAACGATCTTCCACACAGCACTGTGATAGCAGCTTGACCTTGTCTGTTTCTCCTGAGCCCACATTTTTCTCTTTCATTGGAAAACACAACTCCCTCACAGTCCCCTTTTACCTCTGTGCTCCACATCAATTGCTGTCTCTGCCAATTGTACCTTATAGGTATTTTTTTCCATCCATCTTTATTCCCACAGCACTAGCCTAAGGCTTCCTCATCTCTCACCCAGACTGCCAGTGTCTCCTAACCAACACTGCTCTGTTGTTTCCTTCAAATCTTCCCTCTAGATGCCACCACCAAAACTGTCCTATCTCTGTTAGTTTCATGTCTCATTTTTCTATCTGACAAAAGTATCTTGAGAATAGAAGGGTTAATGTGGGATAACAGTTGTGAGAATGCTCTAGCACGACTGGAAACGGCAAGAGGAGCTATGGATATTAGAGAGAGGAGCACGCACAAGGCAGCTGATAACAACATTATTACCACTCGTGTTCACAGTCAGGGAGTGGATCCAGGTGAAAGCCGTCATTTGCTTTTTCCTTTTCACCTGTTTATTTATCCCGGACCTCAGTTCATAGGATGCTGTCCACATAGCGGATGAGTGTGCCCTCTTCCATTAAATCTCTCTGTAAACACCCTCACAGACTCACTGAGAGGTATATGTCCGGGACGATCCTAAACTCAGTCAAGTTCACAACGAGCATTAATCATTATGCTATCAAAAGCAGAAGTTGAATGTGCCATTTCACTGATTAACATTCATCTAGGCTACATTTATGTTATTGTCTCAAAAACATAAATAAACAACAGCAAGAAGGTTTGTCAGTGGAAACTGCTCACAAAGACCTTGGCTTAACCTATCTGTTGATGTCAAGCCCAGGACAAACGGCTAACTGGGGTGCCTATTAAGATACTAAAGCTGACGCTGGCCACTAGACTCTCCTAGCATCCCTTAGTCCCTACCTACTACAAGGTCCTCCTGGTTGGCATATCCAGTCCCCTATCCTAAACTTCTGCAGCCCAGATACTGGGTTGGGCTCCCCTTCCACAGTGGGTCTTCCCTATATAATCCAGCCATTTTGATTATGCAGCCCTTTTTGCTCTTTTGGTCTTTTGGTCTCTGCCTCCTGGCCTCTTGTCTCCTGGCTTTTCCCTTTCCCTTCCCCTTCTCCTCACCTGGCCCAGTCCAGTCTGCTAATCATATCCACTCTGGACTCTTCCAGATGTCTCAGCCTCTGCCTGTTCTTCCTTATATCTATAATAAAAACCTCACCCTCTTAGGACCAGGCATGGCCACCATTTTATTTCTTTTTTTTTTCATTCCCTACATAAGCATCTACAATTACCTTATGTCTTTATGCAGAATTTTGGGAAACTATACTTTTATACAAGGAAGGATTCTCTGGGAAAAGAATAAGAACTTTAAGTCCCAAGTAAGTGGAAGCAGGTCCCTAACTTGTGGCAAAGATCCTGGGTATCCTCTCTACTTCCTCCTAGCCTGTGGGGTCCACTGTAGGCTAAAGTTCACATAATAACTCAAAACACCAACATCAAATGCCCCACAAACAAGATGGAAGCTCTGTGGTCCTTCATAAGCCACAAGGCATCATAGATCTTCTGAGTCATTCCTGTCAGTCGGCAATAGTTAGTAATTCCACAGATTCAAAGATGGAGACAGACACTACCTCTTAATGAGAAGAGACTTTAAGCATTTGTGGATGTGTGTCACAGCTGCCATAGAATGGGGAAAGACAGAGGTAGAAACAGATAGAGTAGAAAAACCTCCCTCCCTTTTGTTTTCTGTCCTAATTCATTAAATAAAACCTTTTTAGATAGACTTGATTTGGGAGTGGGGAGAACAACACGATGTTGTTCTGTCAAGCAGGCTTTAAAAATTACAGGCTCTGTGCTTAACATTTTTCCACTTTTCATTTTCTTTGTATTTTATTTGGTTTTTATTTTTTTGTTGTTATTATAGTTGTTGTTGTCATCGAGATAGAGACCCCATAGTAGTCTAGCCTGTTCTCAAAATCTCATTCCTCTTGTCTCAGCATCATGAGTGCTGGAATTAGGAGCATGTACCATCACACCTGTCTTTCTGGTTTGTTCTTAAGGAATTAAGGCTATTAAGCAGATATATCATGGGAATTTACTGAAAACTAAATAGTTGATAAGAGGTATTAAAAATTTAGGCCACATTTAGTAAATTCGAGCTTGATGGAAAGTGACATCAAATGAAGTAAAAAAATTCCTTTCCAGTTGCAATCAATGCTAGAGAGAAGAGGCATTATTTTGCATTTCTCACTAAGATAAAGGGGTAGCGTTTTCATAAGAAGAAACTGTCAGATGTTTATTAAATAAATGAAGCATAAAACATGCCTTCCTATTGTTCATCAATGCTTCCCTTTTAATAACTAGCATTTATCCTGTGAATGGGGAGTTATATTTTTATCCAAGAAGAAAGCCTCCCAAATCTGCACTGGAGATTTTTAGCTTCTGAAAAGTCTCCAATTACTGAGGCAAGAAATCATTGGCTCTGTCATTTCACACCATCACAGTGTCCCTTTTGATGTCAGTACTGATGGGAGAGAAAAGAGCCTAGACTGGGCAAACAGAACATGATGGAAGAAAGGGCCTCTCACCAGTGGAAGGAGAGTGTGAGGGGGTACCAGACCCTGGCAGATTAGAAAGAGATGCGATACAGAAGCTACAAAGTGCTTTGCATTCACCAGCATGCTGTAGTGGCCCAGGGGATCCCTCCACACCAAATATGGGTTTCAGGCTGGGACGAGCATCCTGATAAAGACAAATGATGCAGGAGACAGAACAGCTTTGGATAAGCCCTCCCCTGTCTTGATAACATTGTAATCTGATCCATGCATCATGTAAGGGGAGCAGGAGACCTTTGCTAAGTGCACACTGGCATTCACAAAGTGAACTGGTGGTTTGCTGACAACCTCCAGGCCCTTTTAAAGGTCAATAAGTATAGTGTTAGCAGATTTCTTTTCAATAAGAAGTAGGGAAAAATTGGGAACCTGGGAAATGAGCAAGAAAACAACAGAGCTTCACAAAATGGCATCAGTCTGTATCGAGACTAGTGGACTGAATCTCAGCCACTGAGAAGAACAATAGTTGTAGAAGACCAGGCTTATGTCTCCTGATGAAAAGGCCTAAGACATGTAGGGACACTCCACTCCAGAGGAGTGGGATGGAAGGGTTAGGGAGTAGAGGGTGGGAGGGCAGGACTGGGAGGGGTGGAAAGAGGACATTATGATGGAGATGTGACCTGAAGCAATAAATAAATAAATAAATTTTAAAAGAAAAAAGAAAAGGCCTAAGACCATGGAAGGCCCTTAGGCCATAAAAATAGGGACAGCAACACCTTTTAATATTTCAAAGCTTTGACCTTAGCTGGACAGATTCTCAACTAGCTCATCTAAGTCAACCCTACCAGCTAGCTCCATCCAGCCACGGGCTAGCTGTACCTTCCAGGCTCTTAGTCATGTCCATCACCTCTCACATCTCCTGCTCAAAAAACCTTCCTCTTTCTTCTTCCCAGAGTTCCTTTCTCCTGCTGAATGTTCCACCTACTATTTCCTTTCTAAGCTACTGACCATAGGTTTTTTTTTATTGACCTTTGCTACATCTATACAATACATAAGATATCCTTCTTCAAATAGTAATTTCAGAAAACGAAGGTGGTGTATCATCAGCAGCCATTAGGATACTCTAAGCCTGAGCATTGTGGCTTTGGAGCTCAGGAATGCAATAGGCTTCAAGTCATTGTTTACTTGCACCCAGGGCAACCATTCTCAGGAAGCCACCCTCAGGAGCGGCCTCCACAAAATGTCTACCACCAGCAAAGCAGCCTAGGGGAAGTGTGAGGAAGAAACAGATTCGATAATGAAGTGACTAGAGGTAAAAACATACCCAGACCCCACCTGCTCATACAGGAAGCATCCCAGGGCACTCTAAGAAAACCAAGTAGACAGGAGAATGAGGCTCAATTTTTAGGCCTGTGAACTCAAGGATTGCTGTTCTCATTACTACTGTAACAAGACTTTCAGGGTTTGTACCATTAAAACCGCATGAAGGATTTATAAAATATCACCCTGTAGTTACTGTCATCATATCTAATATGAGCCATGAGCAAAATTTGTGGCCACTTAAAAATTAGAAATTAAAAAAATCCAGTAGAAATTTGAGGATAATTAAACAGGTTTTATAATTTTGTGTATTTTTTTAAATCCAGGGCTGGATTGTACCTTCTATGGTGGAGTATTTGCATAACATGGGCAAAATCCTGGATTGGCTCCCCAACATCAAAATTAATTTATTTATTTTTATAAACCTAAAACTATTCTTGAGCCAAAATTTAAATCCCTGACATTGATTGTTGAGAAGTGGATACAATAGAAAGCTGAAAAATGAGACACCCTGTTTAGATTCAGAAAAGGACAGTGACTTAAGAAGATATGAACGTGACTTAAGAAGATACTTCATTGGAATTTTGTATGTCTTCATATACCTTTGAAGGGATTTCATCAGGGGAAACAAGAGTAACTCTGCTATTTTACAGTGGCCCCATATATCACCCAACACACATCCATTAAAGACTGGGGTTAACAGGAAGTACCAGCTATATCCACACAGGTCAGTCTGTCTTTCCACTGTAGAAATGGGAACAGTTGTACTAGCAGTGTCTCTAGTCCCCTTTTGGATAAGGCTTTGGCATTCACTTACACACACACACACACACACACACACACACACACACACACACACACCAATATAAACTGCAAAAGAAGAGCTGAAGGATATACCCTCTGGTCTACGTAGAAGAATAAGACTGACAAAGTACTTAGCGTATGCATCTGTTCTCTTGATGTGCCCCCTAAGAAGCTGTGCGCATAGCCTTTTAACTTAGGGGGTTTTCCATTTCATCATATGTTAAGACTATTGCCCACTACCAAAGATGCGGAAATAGGAGTTTTTAAGTACTATGGAAACAAGAACTTGATTGAAACATCAAGCCAGGACCAATAGACTGCATTTGTTCATTTAATGCAGTATATAAATTGCACACCATTTCCTCTATCAATACTTTATACCCACTTACAGGAGCAACTAATATTTTAATTATAAAGTAAATAGCAAAAAGCATATGGGATTCTACAAAACTTTTGAAATCATAACATAAAATGTCTTTGGGGATATAAGAACAAACTGGTAAAACATGATACATCATAGCAAAAATATGTACCATGACTTGTGATTCTGTTTTCTTCCTCATTCTGTACAAAAAGCTAAATAGTTTTAACCCAGCCACCTGTTTTAGATGACCAATTTGCCCTATTCCTCTCCTAATGATGGATGCTTCTAACACTAATGTTTGTCTATGTGAACATAGAAAGTCTTTCCCCTTTATCTTGAGTAGCTCTGCATGACAATATATGGCAGGATGTGAGTGAGCACAACATTAAAAATAATCTTGGGTGAGTGATGTAGCTCAAGAGCAAAGATGCTGCCACAAAACTTGAAATTTGAAGTTAGATCTTCAGAACCAACATGGCAGAAAGAGAAAACCAACTTCCGCAAGTTGTCCAATAACCTTCACACATGTACTGCCACACACATACACACACACACACACACACACACACACACACACACACAGTAAATACATAAAGAAAATAAAAAATAATAACATTGCATCATGGAAAAAAGCAGCTAATCAAAGCACCGTCTTGAACACCACCACTCTCTGGTTGCATAATACAACTGCTAAGACATTCCTTAAAAGATTGAATCTCAAAGTAGTTTCTGCCATGTGCTCTCTATGCATGCATGATAACACATCCCAGAAAACAGTAACTTAAAAAAAATCGTTTTGTTGGTTCACAATTCCATGAATCATAAATTAGACAGAACTCAACTTGTTCTGTTGGTTTCTTGTAAGTAACATGACCGTCTCCTACTTGGTTAGCAATTAATCAGTCAGTTCAACCACAGAAATTTAAGCTTCCTGGGAGAACAGTAAGTATTAATCTAAGTAGAAGAATTGGTCAATTTATGCCTGTGTCACTCAGGTGACACTAGCCATCTTCTGGGTGGGGTGGAGCTGGATAAGGTAAGAGAGTCTCAATAGTCTCATGTTAGTGTCCATTGGTGCTGATTGGTCAGCAAGGCCATTTATTTCTGACAGTGCAGCTTGAATTTCTTCACAGGGTCACATGCTTCCACAACAGTAAAAGAGAACAATCTTCGTTCCATATGCTTTTTCTTGCACAACATTGCACAATATTGGAAAACCAAAATACCTGGCCAAGAAAGTCAGAATGAGAATGTACCATACAAGACATGAATAAAGGAAGTCATTATTCAGTGGGGCCATTACTGTTACCATCTTCCATCTTGTTCCATCAAATATAAAATACGAGAAACCTGAGATGTTCATCTTCTTAATCAACTCACTTCTGAAGTTCATCCTGTACTTGATAAGTCAAAGAATCCTGGAGAGATGGCTCAGAGGTTAAGAGCACTGACTGCTCTTCTAAAGGTCCTGAGTTCAATTCCCAGCAACCACATGGTAGCTCACAACCATCTATAATGAAATTTGTACCCTCTTCTGGCCTTCAGGCATACGTGCAGACAGAACAATGTATATGTAAAAAATAAATAAATCTTAAAAAAAAATTAAAAAAAAGAATCCTTCAATCCTAGGATCCAATCCAAATAACGAGTAAATCTCAGAAAAGCAAGAAAACAGAAAAAAAATCAGAAATATATCTGTTTGATGCATTTTTAATGTTAATGCTGACATTTATTCTTTTCTGAAAAAAGGTATAAAGAAGGAAAAATGTGTGTGTGTGTGTGTGTGTGTGTGTGTGTGTGTGTGTGTGTGTGTGTGTGTAAATGCCACCTAGTGCCTCCTAGTGGTAGGTGTGGCGCCTGCGTTTGCTCAGGGAACTTAGCTCAGAACAGTGTGGCTTGGTTACTTGGGTCGGCTGACTCCAGGCATAAGTGTGAGCTCCCAGCATTAAATTTCATCACTTACAATGTCTGTCAGAGAAACAGGACCCAAAGGCTGAAGATTGATGCTGGAATGTATGGAGAGAAAATGGGAACTGTCCAGGCAGTTACTGGTATGTTCTTTCTTAGTTTTGGAAGCTGCAGGCTCTGCACTTCCTATATAAGCAAATATATTTATCCCTCTCAGGTCTCTGAGGTGGTTGAAGAATAGACAGATAGAGTCTCATAGTTAAATTTTGAGTTGTTTAGGAATCAAGAGGGTGTTATAGATCTAAGAAGATACTCTTAAAATTGTGTTGCAAGTTAGTATGAATGCTGAGTCACATATAGACCTTTAAACTCATGGAGTTGGGTAGATAGTAGAATGTTAAAGTCAGGGGCCAAATAGGTATAAACTGAACATTGGGAAGGTATACTGGGCCATTTAACTCTCATAAATGTGGCATATTTATATCTATTGTTTTGTATAATACTTACTGTTATAAGAGAAGGAACCAGCTGTTGGACTGAAAGGGGAAACCTCTGGAGGGAAGAGGGTGGAAGGGTGGGATAGGAAGGGGGAATAGGGAGGGGTTTGTTACTGAGATGTAACTTGAAGAAAAAAAAATAAAGTATTTATAAAAAAAAAAAAAAAATTTCATCACTTACACTGTCCTTTGCATTCCTGTGATAGCCAGGCCATTTCTACCTTGATGCAGCCATTGAAATTGTTCAATGAAAGCACGGTCCCCTGTTGCTGCATCTCCCCCTCTAAACAATGTCTTTCTCTCAGCTCAGACTTTGTTTAACTCTTTGACCCTGGAGTAATCACCTCCTTGTATAATATTCTTCTGTCCTCCTTTTGCTGACTCGTTTCACTGTACAAAGTTAAATTACTCAAAATAGTTTTAAACAGTCTTCTCAAAAACCTGAATCTAAGACAAGATTTATCACTTAAAAGCCCTTTTTGCATTTTAAACATTATTTGTAACACAACTGAATTCTTGTTAAACTAATAACTACTACTTTTTTTTCAATTGTGAGAGCTCTGAGTCGTGGATCAACTAAAAGTTTCTGGCTGTGTGATTGAAACTCATATGAGCTGCCATTCTGTTGATTGACTTGGCTTGATTGAGTCCTGAGGGAAACTGTCGCCTCATTTCTGATCAAATTCATATTTTAGCCCACATGTCCAGAAATTTCACTGTATCCACTGAAATGAAACAGAGTTGAGAGCCAGATTATTTCCTAAGAGGCCATAGTGACATTCCCTTCACATTACTGGACCTACATTTTCATTATTAGTGTATTTTAAAACATTTTTCTCAAATATTTATTTTTTAATATTTTGTGTGCTTTCCTTTGTCTAATCCAACAGGTTACTTGGCATCTGTTCAAATTTGAAATCATATTCCATATGCCTGAAATTTAGAGAAAGGAGGGAAAAAAAACCCTAGAGAAAGCATGTTTCAATCAAAACTCCACCATTGTCTTCTAAATATATGAAGTAAAGACTGAGTTCATGAAATAGAGAATCGTAGTTAGTTTAGCAACTCCTTAGTATCGTGTGTGGGTTACAGGATGAAGATAGGGCATGAGGAAAATGTCCTAGTTTAGAAGAGAAAAACAGCCACATGCTTTGAAATGTGCATTTGCAAATGAGAATACAGGGTTTCGTCACTGCTACCAAACAAAGAATCGTGCCAGTAAACTTTTGCATGATATCCTCACTAATTTAAAAGTGAACCAAATTTGGAGCATAAGATGCTGCCATAGAGAAGGGAAGCTACTTTTAACCATATGTTAAAAGGAGGGCATATTTATTGCATGGCTCAATAACGTTGGTATGAAATAAAAAACTGACTTCCATTAAGCATGCAGAAAAGTCACATATTTCTACGCCTTGAAAACTAAAGAATCTTAACAGCCATGTTAATTTTAGAAGTCATCCCAGGGATGACAAATGTTTGTAATTGCAAAGCTCCTGGACTGATTTACGGTGTTGTGAACAGTGCTTGTAAGAAGCATTCATATGTCAAGGGGACACAAGCCATGCCTACAGTGTGTTCACATTCCCAGGGAAAGAAAACAGAAAGAAGGGTTGGAGGAAATCAAGCAAGAAGAAGACAGCGGAAGGGAAACTGTGAGGAATGGGACCAACAGGGAGTTCTGAGACACCAGTTGTTACTAAAATGAAAACCAGAGCAGAAGAACATGCAGAAAATAGTTAACTGCTCTTGTTCATTTTCCTAGGCAGAAGACAGTATGACACAGTAAATGCTTTACCATTTAATAAAGCAGGATGTGCCTACCTCACTCCTTTTGGCTTCAGGGCAACATTGCCTGGAATCAACTCTTTGGGGTCTGAAGTTCAATCAGTAGACAAATCACAATGCTAGATTTTCCCTGGAAATATTTAAACCAAACAGAAAACAAAAATGGCATTCCTAATGTTACTTCATATGTTATTTGTTTATGTGTATATATTCTGTGTGCTATTTATGTATAAATATATTGTTTATGATGAAACTTTATTATTTAAATGTTTTCAAAGCATAATTACTTTAAAATATGAGCATTACAATGTGGAGTGCATAGCATGTGGTGAAAAAAAGCTGCTATCAACAACTTCAATTAGTCCAAAGAAGACAAATGAAAGGAAAAGAAATACACTTGATACAAACAGGAAAAGCACAAGAAGATAGGTTTAAATGTAACAACATCAATCATGCTGTTTTTTAATAAAAGGATCTGAATGATCCAATTAAAAAGCAAGGTGTGTATATATACCACTTATTTTAAAAATCCACTTTTTCGGGGAGACAGAAAAAAGAGTCTGTGTAGGCCAAGCTGGTCTGAACTCATCGCACAGCTGAGGATGACGATGAACTGGCCCTTCTTCCTCCACCTCCCAATGCTGTGATTTAGAGATGGTGCTTGGAATCTAGTCCAAGGCTTCATACCTGATATGCCATCACTATACGTACTAACCTGTATCAAACAGAAACCCACGTTAAGTATGAATACACAAATGGCTTAAAAAGTTAAAAGACAGAAAAGGTTATGAATACTAGAGTTGGAGAACACAGCTAGAATAGAAACCACAGTTGTTATGACACAGAATAGATGATAGAGCAAGGAATATCACCAGACATAATAAAAGCCATTTCCTCATTATAATGAGGCAATTCATCAAAAGCACACAAATTCTAAATATTTCTGCTCTACTAATAGGGCTACAAAAACATGCTGTAAAAAAAAAAAAACCTGATAGAACAACGAGAACAAATAAATATAGAATTATCCTCATAAATTTCGATACTCTGAATAATTGATGGGTCCATTTGGATTCAACTTATAGACAGATTAATCATAAATGTACTATTCACAATTTTTATAAGATAATTTTTAAACAAGATTATTGTGCCTACAAAAAACACTACTTACAATTAAATCTTTAATTTTGGAATTTCTTTTCTCCAATATCTCTAAAACTCAAACCTGCTAGCGACTTATAACCCAGCTTCGAAGAAGTAAAGGTTACAACTATGGTGATATGTTCACTGGGAACATTTGTACCCAGTAAGTGTTATAGTCTTGATTTGTTCCAGCTACATTATAATTCCACTTTGAAATTCAATGTGCAGAAAATGGGGGTTGGACCAGGCTGCTGAAGAGAGGAAAAAAGTATGGGACATCTGCTTCTAAAAATTGTATTTCTAACAAAATGTAAACATTACAGGAGACTCTTTATATACCCTGTACACTTCCTGGGGAGGATAGATAAATCTTCCTTCTAGATCTTTGATCTTGCCAATTATACAAAAATCTACACCCTCAAAAATATTTTTCCTAGGACTAGAAAGATACCTCAACAGTTCAGAGCCCATATTACCCTTCCAGAGGGCCAGTGTTCAATTCTAAGAATCCTGTCAGGGGGATGATAACCACCTATAATTGCAGCACCATGGGATCTGACACCTTCCTCTGAACCCTGCAGACACCGGGTGCATATCCCCATACATAGACACACATACACACAATCAACATCTTGTTTTAAAATCTTATTTTATTCTATTCTATGTCATAGTCTAAATAGGGCATGATTTGTACCCAATAGATAGCTACTCAGCGAACACATGTGAAACATTAAACCAAAGATGTTTCCTATTACACTTTCACCACCATTCTGACAGTAAGAGATCTCTCTCAACTTAAGAAACAGCCATAAAACTGAGTGATATTTCCCAATGAATTGTATTAGTCACTAATGTTAATGTCTTTCTCTGGTGATAAGCAGGAGGCAGGGTGTGATTCTGAAGGACCTTTGCTGTGTCAGAACCTGGATGGCAACTTTTAATATTCACACAGATTCTTTTCCTACATCCACTTCAATAGGAAATGCAATAAGAATTCTACAACTACTTAAAGATAACCATGCTGAAAAATAATATTATTCAACCACTAAACCAGATCATGAGTTTTGAAGCAAAATACTATTACTGCCTTTGATGTTCATGGTCCTTTAAATGTTGTTTCTCTTATGTCTCACAGGTCTCCTGTTATGGCTGGAGGTCTCTTTGCAGTGGATAGAAAGTGGTTTTGGGAACTGGGTGGCTACGACCCAGGTTTAGAGATCTGGGGAGGAGAGCAGTATGAGATCTCTTTTAAGGTAAGACAAACAGACCATCCTCACCCCATACTTACAGACAAGTCTAATAGAATGTGTCATTTTCTTTGTAAGCTGTGTTAGAGCTATGCCTCCCAGGGGAACTTTTAGAAGAGAAGCAACCTCCCTACCATGTTATAGTGAGACACAGACATGCTACATGCAAAAAGAAACCATTCACACTTCTTTTTATAAGTGGGCAACTCTACAAACACATACCTACCATTCCCCGCACAAAGGCATTTGTCCTAGACTGCGTATAGCAGAAAGGACAGCAAAGTAAAGATGAAGTTGGAAGACAGAAATCACGTCAGTTGAGTTTTGCCATTGTTCATGTTCAAACAAGAGGGAGCAACTGAGATTTTGGTATCAACCAGTTACTGAAAAACTCCATGAACTGATAATAAATTAAATTTTAAAATATCAATGACAAATTGAAGAGTAAGGTTTTATTTATGTTTTGTTTAATTTTATATTATTTTGAGACAAGATCTTAAGCAGTCAGGCTGGCCTGAAACTGTATAACCCAGACTGGCCTAAAACCTGTGTAATCCACCTGCCTCAGCTTCTAAATTACTTAGGATTTCAGGTGTGAGCAGGTCAGGATTTTGTGTGTGAGAAGGTTAGCTACAAGTAGGTCATGCGCTTGTTTTATCTGGAATTGCCCACCTTTCTAATTGCCTTAGTAATCAATTCTCAATAAAGTGATATGCTTTATCAAATACATCCTATATACACATATACTTATGTATGATTCAGTTTCAAATTCATGGTATTTAAGTGACAAACTATAAATATGAAAAAAGAGTTAAAACAAAATAAATTGTGTGAGAATTCATATTCCAAAATGCCAACATGATTTTGAAATTCAGTCTCATAAAAGAAAACTACTTTCTTTTTTTTTCCCCTTTATTTTTTATTTCTTCGAGTTACATCTCAATCGCAGTCCCCTCCCTATTCCCCTTCAGTCCCATCCTCCCACCCTCAACCCCCCATCCTCTTCCCTTTTTTTTTTTCTTTTAAGTTTAAGGTATATCTTATTTCCCCCTACAGTTTCCCCTTTCAGTCCAACAAATGGCTCTTTCTCTTAAAATAATAAATACAATACAGTACAACAGAGGCAATTAGGCCACAGTTATGAGGGTTATATGGCATAACATACATTCCCAGTGACCAGTCCATATGCATTTGGTACCTGACTTTAACATTCTATCTAAACATCTCCATGAGTTTAAAGTTCTATATCTGACTCAACATTCATACTAATTGCAACACAAATTTAAAAGTATCTTCTTAGATGTATAACACTCTCTTGACTCCTAAACAACTCATAATTTAATTATGAGACTTTATCTATCTGTTCTTCAATCACCTCAGAGACCTGAGAGGGATAAATATATTTGATTTTATAGGAAGTACATGGTCTGCAGCTTCCCAAACTAAGAAATGACATACCTATGGCTGCCTGGACAGTTCCCACTTTCTCTCCATACATTACAGCATCATTCTTCAGGCGTTTGGCCTCACTTCTCTGACAGACATTGATTGTAGAGCAGGAGTTATGAAGGACTTACCTACCCTGTCTTGGCAGAGTTAGGCTGTCGACTTACCTGCTTCTAGGTTTTGTCCTTTTTGGACAGCATTCTGTCTAGAGTTGGAGCAAAGGGCTTTTCCTACCAAGAGATAGGCTTGTGAATAATTCAATCACCTCCCACTGGAGATTCTTCGATGCTCATCTTCTACTTGGAGGAGAATAGAGGGTGCTGTCAGGAGTTGATATGTCTTGATATAAAAAAATCTAAAGTTATGAAAACATATTTGAATGCCATATTCTGCAGATCAGTTGAGGTTTTTGAAGAGGCCCTATCTATCTTTTATATTAGGGTAAGCAGATGTTGCTTGTCTCTTAGCAGCTTTATTTTTGATTAACTTAGCAAGTAACTATAATAGGCTGTCATAGTACCTAACAGAATGACCAGCTTGCATAACCATTAGTTTGCATTTCTTAATTATCCTAAACAGTTTATGACAGTTACTAGTAAAAGGCGGAAACATCACATTTCATTTTTTATTCTTTACCTCCTAACCCTTCCATCCCATTTCTCTGGGGTGGGGTGTCCTTATATAACAGTCCCTCATCTCAGTTGAGAGGTCGTATGAGGGCCAAGAGCCTCTTCATTCATTGGGGATCTATGAAGCAGTAACAGGAGTGAAAAATGTCTCATTGCCCGGGAGAGAGAACTACTAAACAAACAAACCAATAAGCATACAATAGATAAAAAAGACTAAAAAAATAGAAAAAAAATATAAATAATATATAAAAAATAAAAATTAAAAATAAGAAGTCTAAGTTCCCTTTGGTGTGTTAGTTGCATTATCGATACCTTCTACTATATAGCTAAAATCCTACTATAAGTGAACAGGTGCCATATGTGTCCTTCTGAGTCTGGGTTAGTTCACTCAGGATGAGCTTTTCTAGTTCCATCCATTTGGCTGCAAATTGCACAATTTCATAGTTCCTGATAGCTGAATAATATTCCATTGTGTAGATGTACCACAGTTTTTTAACCCATTCTTCGGTTGAGGGACATCTGGGTTGTTTCCAGTTTCTAGCTATTACAAATAAGGCTGCTATAAACATAGATGAGGAAACTTCCTTATGATTCTGTGAAGAGGCATTTGGGTGTATACCCAGGAGTGGTATGGCTGGGTCCTAAGGCAGAGTTATTCCAAGTTTTCTAAGATATCGCAAGACTGACCTCCATAGTGGTTGCACAAGCCTGCATTCCCACCAGCAATGGAGTAGGGTACCCCTTTCTCCACACCCTCGCCAGCATGTGCTGTCATTTGAGTTTTTGATCTTAGCCATTCTGACAGGTGTGAGATGGAATCTCAGAGTCATCTTGAGTTTCATTTCTCTGATGATAAAGGATGTTGAGCATTTCTTCAAGTGTCTCTCAGCCATTAGGGATTCCTCCTTTGTGAATTCTCTATTTAGCTCTGTCCCCCATTTATGATTGGATTATTTGGTTTCTTGGCATTTAATTTCTTGAGTTCTTTGTAGATTTTGGATATTAGCCCTCTGTCAGATGTGGGGTTGGTGAAGATTTTCTTCCAGTCTGTAGGCTGCCGTTTTGTTCGAATGACAGTGTCCTTTGCCTTACAGAAGCTTTTCAGTTTCATGAGGTCCCATTTATTGATTGTTGATCTCAAGTCCTGAGCTGTTGGTTTTCTGTTCAGGAAGTTGTCGCCTGTGGCAATTAGTTCGAGGGTTTCTCCCACTTTATCTTCTAGTAGATTTAGTGTGACCGGCCTTATGTTAAGGTCTTTGGTCCACTTGGACTTAAGTTTTGTACAAGGTGATAAGTATAGGTCTAACTTCATTCTTTTATAAATGGACATCCAGGTGGACCAGCACCATTTGTTGAAGATG
The DNA here is from genome assembly GCA_907164525.1 of Lophiomys imhausi. NCBI lineage: Eukaryota > Metazoa > Chordata > Mammalia > Rodentia > Muridae > Lophiomys > Lophiomys imhausi. The sequence goes on along the minus strand of CAJQZJ010032178.1, from coordinate 2,538,120 downwards.
CTGTCATTCCATTGTGCCGTTTTGGCTTCTTTGTCAAAAATGAGGTGGCCATAAGTGTGTGGGTCTATTTCTGGATCTTCAATTCGATTCCATTGATCTACTGGTCTGTTTCTATACCAATACCATGCTGGTTTTACAACTATTGCTCTGTAGTACAGCTTGAAATCTGGGATGGTGATACCTCCAGATGTTTTTTTATTGTACAGGATTGATTTAGCTATTCTGGGCTTTTTGTTGTTCCATATGAAATTAAGGCTAGCTCTTTCCAAGTCTATAAAAAATTGTGTTGGTATTTTGATAGGAATTGCATTGAATCTATATATTGCTTTTGGTAGGATGGCCATTTTTATTATGTTGATCCTACCTATCCATGAGCATGGGAGATCTTTCCATCTTCTAAAGGCCTCTTCCATTTCTTTCTTGAAGGGCTTGAAGTTCTTGTTGTACAGATCCTTTACTTGCTTGGTTAGAGTTACCCCCAGGTATTTTATGTTGTTTGTGGCTATTGTGAAGGGGGTTGTTTCCCTTATTTCTTTCTCAGCCCATTTGTTTGTTGTATAAAGAAGGGCTTCTGATTTTTTTGAATTAATTTTGTATCCAGCCACTTTGCTGATGGTGTTTATCAGCTGTAAGAGTTCTCTGGTGGAATTTTTGGGGTCGCTTATGTATACTATCATATCATCTGCAAATAGGGATAATTTGACTTCTTCATTTCCGATGTTTATCCCCTTTATGTCCTTTAGTTGTCTTATTTCTCTAGCAAGAACTTCAAGTACTATATTGAAGAGATATGGTGAAAGTGGACATCCTTGTCTTGTCCCTGAGTTTAGAGGAAATGCTTCAAGTTTCTCCCCATTTAATTTGATGTTGGCCACTGGCCTGCTGTACATTGCCTTTATTATTTCTAGGTACGGTCCTTGTATGCCCGTTCTCTCCAGAACTTTTAGCATGAACGGGTGTTGGATTTTGTCAGATGCTTTTTCTGCATCTAGCGAGATTATCATGTGTTTTTTTCTTTCATCTTGTTTATATGGTGAATGACGTTGATAGACTTTCGTATGTTGAACCATCCCTGCATCCCTAGGATGAAGCCTACTTGATCATGGTGTATGATACTTTTGATGTGTTCTTGAATTCGGTTTGCTAGTATTTTATTAAGTATTTTTGCATCTATATTCATGAGGGAGATTAGTCTGAAGTTCTCTTTCTTTGTTGGGTCTTTGTGTGGTTTAGGAATCAGGGTGATTGTGGCCTCATAGAATGAGTTTGGCCATGTTCTTTCAGATTCTATTTTGTGAAAGAGTTTGAAAAGTATTGGTGTTAGCTCCTCTTTGAAGGTCCGGTAGAATTCTGTGCTAAAGCCATCTGGCCCTGGGCTTTTTTTCGGTTGGGAGATTTTTAATGACTGTTTCTATTTCCTTAGGGGTTATAGGGCTGTTTAATCTGTTTGTCTGTACTTGATTTAGCTTCGGTAGGTGGAATCTATCAAGAAAATTGTCCATTTCACTTAAGTTTTCAAATTTGGTGGAGTATAGATTTTTTTTTTACAGTCAAGAAGTTTATTTCTAATGTGTATATACTTAGCCTTTTATATGTTTCCCCAGAGAATTGCATCTGTACATTAAATTTTAAAGAAAGAGGCTATATTCCATCTATATTTTATCCCTTTCATATTTCTCCCAAACACTGCAATGATAATGGGAACTTATAAAAATAAAATTAAAAACTATCAGGAAAGATGATCAGAGCCATGAGCATAACTATGGGATGGTTCTGACCCAGGAACAACTACAAAAACAATGTATGATAGATATTAAATGAGACTGAGAATTTATAAAATTATGTCAAAATAGTATAAACAAAAACATCTGCTTCCTGATTTTGTGTCCTCCTATGGAACAGAACTGGGTGGCCTCCAGGTGACCAATGATGCTTCCCGAACATCAGGAGTTTCCACTTCTGGGTAAGCCCTAGCTACCTGACATTCAAACAGGAGCTTGATCACTTCCAGTGGATATATTTCTAGGTATAAATCTATGCCTTTCAAATTACACTTTGTTGTCATTGTTTTTCAAAGAAAGATTAATTCTGTGTCTCACCTTTGATGTTCTAACAATGACAATGAGCCTGTGGAGACATCATCACAGCAAACAGGCTTCTCTTGTCAGAAAGCCAGTTTGATTTTCCTTTCAGCCTGATCTAAGAAGAGTCAAGTCTTGTAGCATATTAGCTCCAGAGTGAAAGTCCTTATCTCTAGTCTTTAAGATTCAATTTCTTTCATTTTTCATCTTAAGCCTACAGTCTTTCATTAGAAATCACTTGCAAATAATGGTTGGTCACTTCATTCAGTTCTAGATGTCAAGAGATCACTACGATCTTTACCTCAATGTTATTCTGTATGAATTTTTTTTTTTGGAGTATAGGTTTTTAAAGTAGGATCCAAATATTCTCTGGATTTCCTCAATGTCTCTTGTTATTTCTCCCTTTTCATTTCTGATTTTGTTGATTTGTGTTTTCTCTCTCTGTCCTTTAGTTAATTTGGCTAAGGGTCTGTCTATTTTGTTGATTTTCTCGAAGAACCAACTCTTGGTTTCATTGATTCATTGTATAGTTCTTTTTGTTTCTAAGTTGTTGATTTCAGCCCTAAGTTTGATGATCACCTGCCTTCTGCTCCTCTTGGGAGTGTTTGCTTCTTTTTTTTTCCAATTCACCCAGTTTAGCTGTTAATTCGCTAATATGAGCTGTCACAATTTTTTTTTTTTTTGAAGGCACTTAATGCTATGAACTTTCCTCGTAGCATAGCTTTCATTGTGTCCCATAGGTTTGGGTATGTTGTGCCTTCATTTTTGTTGGATTTTAAGAAGTCTTTGATTTCCTTCTTTATTTCTTCCCTGACCCAGTGGTCCTCTAGTAAAGAGTTGTTCAATTTCCATGTGAGTGTAGACTTTCTGTTGATTCTTTTGCTATTGAAGTCCAGCTTTATTCCATGGTGGTCTGATAAGATACAAGGGGTTATTTCAATTTTCTTGTATCTGTTGAGGCTATCTTTGTGTCCAACTATATGGTCGATTTTGGAGAAGGTTCCGTGAGTTGCTAAGAAGAAGGTGTATTCTTTTGTGTTTGGGTGAAACGTTCTGTAGAGATCTGTTAGTTCCATTTGGTTCATGTTCTCTGTTAGACTCATTATTTCTCTGTTTGGCTTCTGTCTTGATGATCTGTCCATAGTTGTGAGTGGGGTGTTGAAGTCTCCCACTATTAAAGTATTTGGATCAATGTGCGATTTAAGTTTTAGAAGTGTTTCTTTTATAAATGTAGGTGTCTTTGTATTTGGGGCATAGATGTTCAATATTGAGAAGACCTCTTGGTGCATATTTCCTTTAATGAGTATGTAATGCCCTTCTCTGTCTTTTTTTTATTAACTTCAATTGGAAGTCTATTTTGTTTGATATTACGGTGGCTACTCCAGCTTGTTTCCTGGGTCCATTTGCTTGGAAAACCTTTTCCCAGCCCTTTACTCTGAGATAGTGTTTATCTTCAATAGTAAGATGTGTTTCTTGTATACAGCAAAAAGATGGGTCTTGTTTACAGATCCAGTCTGTAAGTCTGTGTCTTTTTATTGGCGAATTGAGTCCATTGATGTTGATGGATATTACTGACCAGGGGTTGTTATTTCCCATTATTTTGGTATACCTGGCTGTCTTGTGTTTCTCTTTTGTTTAGTTGCTGTGGAGGTTTCTATTTCCTCTATTTCTTGAGTGTAGTTATCTTCTCTGGGTTGGAATTTTCCTTCTAAGATCTTCTGTAGGGCTGGGTTTGTGAGGAGATATTGTTTGAATTTGATTTTGTCATGGAATATCTTGTTTTCTCCTTCTATGTTGATAGAGAGTTTTGCTGGGTATAGTAGTCTGGCTGGGCACCTATGTTCTCTCAGGGCTTGTAGGACATCCGTCCAGGCCCTTCTAGCTTTTAAAGTTTCTGAGGAGAAGTCAGGTGTGATTCTGATAGGTCTGCCATTGTATGTGATTTGGCCTTTTCCTCTTACAGCTTTTAATATCCTTTCTTTGTTCTCTACATTTGGAGTTTCTATTATTATGTGGCGAGAGGAGTTTCTTTTCTGATCTAATCTGTTTGGTGTTCTGTAAGCCTCTTGGATTTTTACTGGCATCTCTTTCTTTAGGTTTGGGAAGTTTTCTTCTATGATTTTGTTGAAGATATTTCCTGGACCATGGTGTCAGGAGTCTTCTCTTTCCTCTATGCCTATAATTCTTCAGTTCCATCTTTTCATTGAGTCCTTGATTTCTTGGATGTTTTGGGTGAGAGATTTTTTAGCCTTCTCATTTTCTTTGGATGTTGTACTGATTTCTTCCATCACATCTTCCATGCCTGAGATCCTGTCTTCCATCTCTTGCATCCTATTTTTCATACTCACATCCGTAGTTCCTGTTCTCTTCCCTTGATTCTCCATTTCCTCTTTTAACTCTGACTGTGTTTTCTTTATTGTTTCCATTTCTATTTTCATGTCTTGAATGGTAGTGTTCGTTTTGTACATTTCCTTCTCCAGTTTGCTTGTTTTTGTCTGGAGAGCATTCATTGCTTTATCCTTTTCCTGTTCAAGTGGGTCACCTTGGCTTGGAGCTCTTTAATGATGTTATTCGTTGCTTTGACTTGTAAAATTGTGGCTTCTTTGAATTCCTTCATAGTTTTAATTTCTTCTTGAAGGGACTTTATCACTTCCCATAATGTAGAATTGTCATCATTTTCATGTGTTTCAGTTGTGGTGAGGTGGTTCGGGCTGGACGGAATAGCGTTGCTTTCTTTTGTTGGAGACATTTCACTCTGTTTTGGTTTTTTTTTTTTTTTTTTTTTTTTTTTTTTTTTTTT
>CAJQZJ010032178.1:2487113-2524263 GCA_907164525.1 Lophiomys imhausi | reverse complement strand
CTCAATCCCTTCCACAGAATCAATACCCTTCTCAATCCCTTCCACAGGCCGCACCCCAGGGTGGCTCATTGTGCTTCGTTACTCACTCCACCAGTTCAAATCCCCCACGTCTGCTGTCACTCCTGCACTGTCTGCAGTATGAGTTCCATGAGGCACAACTCACAGATCTATTAGAGAAACTATAAAATAATAGCACACTAGTGTCGCAAAGAAAATGAGTCCCAGTCCTCACAGTGTTTGTCACATTTCCCAACTCCTTAAAACTTCCATTCCCAATACACTGTCCAAAAAAAACCCTACATTTTTAATTAACAACTTCACACTTTCTCTGTAGTTCCCTGAAAATACAAAAATCCCCCAGTTGTTCATAGTCCTAAAATAATTTATTTGCCTCTCTAGAACACCTTTCAAATCCGAAGACATTGTCCATAAACTGCCATGATGATGCTTTGTACAAATGGTTGTGCTAGAAATAAGTTTAATCTTATAAAAAGTGCTCATTAGAACTCTTTATGCCAGAGATAATTCTACAGCATTTTATATTTCTTCTCATTGCTTTTATGGGACAACTAGATTAGACACTGGTCTTTACTTCTGTGCCCTTGGAGTACTTCAAAGCCTAGCTGTATTTTGTGTCTAAAATGTGACAGAAGTCTTTTTATAGCCCCCCATATACCTCAAGACATACAAGAAAATGTCTAGAGTTGTTCCTAGGGGGTTTTTTCCTCAACAATATTTAGACTAGGTGACATAAAAATATCTATTTTAATTCGACATGCCCACAATTGATCTTCCAAAGAAATATTAAAATGACTCTGTACTCGTTCTGAAAACTCAAAGATAAACAGAAACAGCTGCTTAATGTCTCAAAAGCCAGTCTGAGATTCATTTCAATTACCCAACAAAAGGTACCTCAGGTGTACCACAGCATTTTCAAGCTAAATTTTATACCTATTAGAGATAAGCCTTGCGGCAGGCATGAAGTCCTTCTGGTTGTTAGCGCTTTTATGTCTGACAACATTTTCCTAATCCCCTGTTTAATTTTATTTTGACTTCTATAGATAGCTGTAAAGTGAGCAAAATATAACAATTTATATGTCATGTTGCACCAGTAGCAAGGTCAATCAAAAAAATGTTTTAGAGCAGAGATTTTTCCCCCAATATTTCTTTGTTGTTCTTTTTCCCTAACCAAAAAGAAAAAGAAAAGAAATATAATCTGATCACTCTAATTCTTCTATTCAAATCTATATAAAGCTTGATTCCAAGTTCAAGGAGTATTTGTATAGAAAGTCAATTTTTAAAAAATAAAAGAAAAATTCTTTACAGTATTCCCAGATCTTTCCATACCCCCCAGTAGCAGTGTTATTGTGACCCTCAAGACATGCACATGAACTTTAACAGTACATATTATGTTCTCTTCATCAAAGTCAGCAATCTTTATGATACCAAGCCAACATAATTTAACCAAAATCCCTGCCTTCTCTCCAAACTTTGACAGTGTGAAGATAATCCCTCTCTCTACATGCACAGACTTCTATGTGGTCCAGTGTCCTGACCTTCTCACTGATGCCATTGTGTATCCATACTACCTCATAGAGCCCCACTATCATTCAGTCACACAGTCATCAAACGATTCTGTGTATCATTAGTCCTCATAACTACCTTATGAGATAGCATAGAAGATGACAATGACTCAGAAAAGGGTGGTAACTGCCCAATTAGTTGCTGGTCAACTAAACCATATCATAATATTACAGAGTCATCTGCCCGAGTGAGAAATAATTTGCACACATCTCTACGAACCATTAAAAGTGATTACTGTTTTCTATTTTCATGAAAAATCCTTATATTGAATATTGTTAAGCATCAATCAAAAAATAAACAAGATTGGCAATATGATGGTTTAGCTGATGGAGGTATTTTCTGGAGTCTACATGAAGGAAAGAAAAAACTGGCTCCCACAAATTGTCCTCTAATCACCCCATACATGTCATGCCATGCACATGCACACACATATACATGGATAAATAAATATATATTTATTTTATAGAATATAATATATTAAAATAACTATAATTATAACATATAATATATTTATAAGCATTTCTTTATGTATTGATGCATTAATGTAAACAAATGCTAAAATAAGGACTGACAAGATAGCTCAGCTGGCAAAGGCACTCACCACCAACCTAAGACCCCAAATTTTTTTCTTTAGTGAATGTTTGATACTCTAGGCCTCCAAACCCTCAAAAAAGCTTTTCTATTTCAATTGCCTGACTACAAGAAGACAAAAAGTCAACTGAATACAACTAAGAAGACAAAAGGTAAAGGGAAAGAAAACCACGTAGACAAACTGAGAAAGTCAGGAAAATGGTTGAGTCCCTAGAGGCTCAGGGTCACAGATGCTGCAAGAATCTCTCTGGGTCCCTCCATCTGGCCCTCTCTGTCAGCCTTGTTCTCTCCCATAGACTCCTCCCACTGCACAGACATGGCCACTAGGCACTCTAAAGCTTTAATATTTTAGTACCTCACCTGAGAGAGAGCTCCAATGGAGTAAAACATCAGGGAAATACACATCCATTCCCCCTGGCCTGAAGGTACTTCCATCCCTTCAGTATAATGATATGTTATATTCAGTATATATATATTCAGTATAATGGTTGACAGCACATCTGAGGGGCACAGGGAAACCACGTTTGGATATTTCCATGAAAGAAGTCATATTTAACACAGAAAATCAACCTTTAAACACATTGAAAGCATTTTGTTTATTTTTAACAGATGGTAAATCCAAAAAAAAATTTAAATAACAGACACAAAATCCAGAAGCATATGGAAAATATGAGGAATGGAAAGCATGCGTACTTTACCACTAATACACTGTGTAATGTATAGAATGATCAACTAAGGGAGAAGATAAACTGCGTTCCTAACAATATTTTACCCAAGTAAACACTCTTGAGATGTGTGCAGTCTTTCTGTCCCATGTACAACTTACTATTTTGAATAAACCAACTTAAATATCCATGTTTGGATTTCCTCCCCTCTTCCATCATTGTTTTATGTCACCATTTGAAGGTGTATTTTTAAACTATTTATGTATTTTATTAATATCTCTACTCACCTTCCAAACCACCAACCTGAGGTACAGGAGAAAAAAAAGGTTAGTAGAGATAGAGAGTGTAGACTTCTTCAGACACAGATCCTCGCAGCGATTTGTCAGGATTCCAGCATTCCAGTCAAACAGCACACACAGGAACAGGTCCCAGCAGTAACACGAACCAGCAGCAGTTCGAGGAAGGTCTAGAAGGGACAGCAGCAGCGGCCGTGGCTCCATTATTGAAGGCTGCGGTGACAACAGTTGCTGTGCACTCATTTGGGGCCACAGTCTCTTTAGCCCAACCTGAGCCTCGATCTTCAACAGCAAAGGCAGCAGTAAGTCTCAAAGTATTGTCTGGAGTATTTCAAAGTGAAGTAGCGATGAGAAGTGATGCCAAGCAAAAGCCCCTCTGTGTTTCTGGGGTTTCTACTCATACACCCTCAAAATTCACACAAGGATGTTTTCCAGTTGGGCAATATCAAGCCCCACGCACAAGGAGCTTCCTGTTGACCAAGACCACGTGCTCTCCGAGGAGTCCGTCCATCAAAGGATGTTTTCCAGCATAAAGCATGTTCCCTGCATGTGACAGTTTCTAGCTGGCAAAACATCACATCCTCTTCCATCAGGATGTTTTCCATGCCCCTCTCACACGTCTTTTTCAGCGGTGGACAAAGCATCCCCCACATCCTACCTTTGAGACCAAAACAAAAAAACACATGCATTCAACAGAACCATGTCTTTAAAGAAATCAAAACTTCTTCCACAACCATGTATGTAAACACTGCTTCTCTAAGCAATAATTATGCAAGCAAAATTTCCTCCTACCACACAGTACCACTCAGACATCTAGAAGTGTATATAAGTTCAAGGTAGTTTGGGTAGGGCATTTTAATACACTTATATAACAGAGTACTTCTTACTTTAGCCAAGAAATACTAAGCAGATAGCATTTCTATAGATTTCTCTCCTAAAAATTAAAAGCCACCATATCCTCACTGATGGCATTTCCCCATTCTACTTTTGTTATATTCTGATCAACAAATAGAAATTTGTAGTCAGAAAATATTATAAAAGGAGTAGAAAGATAGCTCAGTGACCATGAATGATAGTTATCATGAAGAGGACCCAAGTTCAGTAACCAGGACCCACATGGGGCAACCCACAACTGCCAGTAATTCCAGCTTCAAGAAATCCAATGCCATCTTTCGGCATCTTTCAGGAACTGCACCCACATGCACATACTCTCACACAAATGCACATGAGTGTCATATAATCAAAAACATGAATAAGGAGGCTAGAGAGATCCCTCAGCACTTAAGAACACATACTGCTCTTCCAGAGGACCTGAGTTCAATTTCCATACCCCACATTAAGTGGCTCACAACCACCTTTGGCTCCAGTTCTGTAGGCATTGGACACTCCTGGCCTCTGTGGGTACCTGCATGCATATGCACATATGGACATACAGACATACAGACACACACACACACACACACACACACACACCACGAGGTGGGGGGAGAGAAAGAATTTAAAATAATAAAAATAAAATTTGCAAATAATTTTAATTGATCTTTAAAAAATTAAAAATAAGATGTTTGCTGTTTTCTATCTCAAAGAGTAACTTCAAATCTCAGGTGTCTGAGAATGAGAAAAACATGATTGCTTTTCCAAGCCTGTAGACAAAATGAGACCAAAAAGTAGTCTTTATTATACCTGAAATATATGCCCCCTCTCACTGTTTACCAAAGCCTTTCTGCTTAGCAATTCATATTTTCCTTTCTCAACAGATGATAAAGTCTCTAGTCTTGAGGAGTTTTTCAACACTGGTCTGCCTAACTCATCATTTCTATCTTAAAATTAAAAAGTTTTTTCTAGACCCTAAATTTGTTCACTAATATTTGCTTTTTCTATACTTTTAAACTTCCCTATGTCTGTTTTGTAATCATGTGTGCCTGAAAACAAGCTACTTGCTGGGTTAGAATTAAGCAAGTCAGCTGTCTGTAATTAGCTGTAATTTGCATTAATAAGCCCATACTTCATTCACCCTTTCATTCATTCATTTAACAATACAGCCTATGAATTGTGTGTGACATATTGTGTTCTAGGTGTTTAAGAGACATACTCCATGAAAGGCAGAAAAATTCTTGCCTTTTGTTGAGAGACCAACAGAAAAACCACATAGTCTGTGAGGGAGGTGAGCACTGACTTAGAAGGTGCTCCATTCACAACAGAAACCTAAATGGCTGGGCTGAGCACGCAGCAGGACAAGGTGTGGGGGATTGGAGAATTTGGAGCTACCTGGAGGAAATTAAGTAGTTTCCTAGGTGATATTCAGAGAGGATATAATTCCAGGAAGAAAGCCAAAACAGTCCCTAAGGCATGGGAAAAACCTGAAAAGAAAAGACGACAAAATAACTTGAGCAGAGAGACAAGAAAAGAGTATCAGGCAAACAGAAAGAAAGCCAGACGAGGATTCAAAAGCCTAGAGATTTACATCACTGTTTCCATGCAGCATATAACGCTTCTGCGCATGTTCGAGTATAATGTTCCCTCCACTTGACAATTTCTTACTGAAATAACTTCATATTCCATGGGACCAGCATAATTGTATGATTTCATTCCATTTAATGTCTCCATGTTTAAGTTCCAGTTTGTGGCTGATAGTGAAAAAACAACTTTAAATATAAGGCAAACATTCAATTATTCATTCAATTTGAAATGGACTTCTTTTAAAAAGAATTTCTCTGTGTTCATTCATGGGTAAAAGACATTTCTTTAAAAATAGTTATGATGTCAAGAGAAAATGCATTAGTCTGTAAATGTAAAATATTTCTCCAGGAATTAGATACTAAAATATGATTTGACATAGATATATTGTTGTAGACTGTAATCGCATTAAGCACTAGGAAATGTGCTTGAAAAATATAATTCAAGGTGGGCATGGTGGCACCGCCCTTTAATGTCAACAGAGGCAGGCACACCTATGCGAGTTCAAGGACAGCCAGTCTACATAGTGATTTTCAGGCCAGCAAGGGCTGTCTATGTAAGTGTCTCAACAAACAAACAGATAAATGATCAATCCAGTCAATAGCTGCTGAGAAAGGTAAAGTCACTTTTCTTTGGTGGAAATGGCCACTACTAGGTTGCCCAGGCCACCAAAACACATTTTATCCAAGTATGAAATTTTCAAAGAACAAATTTAAAAGATTATCTGATTAAACATATATATACATATATATATACCATATCTTTCAGAAGAAGAACAGAATTTGATAAATGCTATGATTGTATTGCTCTTATGAGCCATATTCCCACACTGCCACAATGACACCCAAACATCTCACTACAGTGTCCAAATATGGAAACTGCTACAGAAGGAAGGAACAATTGCATTATCAAAAAACAAAGAAATGAAGTAAGTATGTACTGTGCTGTTATAGTTCAGTTTGTACAGTGGTAGCCTAAAATGCACAAGAGGCCCTGGGTTTGATTGCCAGCACTGAATAAACTGATATATGCAGGGATGGAGATAAATACCTGTAATTCCAACATTTGGTAGGTAGAAACAAAAGAATCAAATATTTAACATCATCCTCAATTGTATAGTAAGTTAGAGACCAGGCTGGTCTACATGAATCCATGTACACATATGTATGCATATATATATGCTTATACACATAAGTATGTATATATGTATATGTGTGTGCATGTGTATGTATATGCATATGTATATAGGTGTGTATACATATGTATATATGTGTGTCTGTATATATACATGTACATACATATATACATGTGTATATGCATATACATACAAATGCATATATATATATACATACACATATACATAGGTAAATATATATGGATTGATGTAGACCAGTCTGGCCCCTAACTTACTATATAGTTAACTATAACTTACTGTATGTATATATGTATGTGTGTGTGTGTCTGTGTGTGTGTAGGTGTAGTATACATATAGACCTACACATATATGCAGTATACATATACATAAACATATATATGTATACATATATAGTAAGTTATAGTTAGCTATATGGTATGCTAGAGGTCAGGCTGCTCCATTGGATTCTTGTAGACTATCCTGGCCTCTAACTTGTTGTATAGCTGAGGATGATGTTGAATATTTGATTCTCTTGTTTCTACATATATGTATATATTCTATATATATACATGTATATGTGTGTGTATATATATATGGATATATGTATACACATACTTGAGAGAGAAACAAAAAATAACTCTATATAAATTTAATTGACATGGTGTAGCTTAGTAAAAAGGAGAAAATACTCCCTAAAGTTAGATGAGTAAAGCTTAAACTAGAAAGGCCGTGCAGGGACTGTATTGACTAGTTTTTATGTCAACTTGATGCAGGTAGGCTCTCTGAGAAAAATAGCTCTTAATAGAGAAAATGCTTCTATGGATTGTCCTGTGGACAAGTATCTGGGGCATTTTCTTGATTGCTGATTGATGTGGGAGGTCCCAGCTCACTGTGGGTGATGTCACCATTGGACAGGTAGTTTTGGTGTGTATAAGAAAACAGGTTGAGCAACCAATGGAGAGCAAGCCAGTAAGTAACACTCCCCAGTGATCTTTGCTTCAGTTCCTGTCTCCAGGTCCCTGCCTCCCTGAGTTCCTGTCCTGACTTCTTTCTGTGATGGAGTGTGACCTCAAGAGTTGTAAACTAAAACCCTTTCTTCCAAAAGTTTCTTTAGTCATGGTGTTTTATCACATCAATAGACGCCCTACATAATACAGAGGCCCAAGGAAGAAGCTTAAATATAATTGAAATTAAAAGGAATCCTATACAGCCACTTGATGAATGTTGATTGAGTACCTATTATATGTTGTGTCCTTCAATAGCAACTAGAGATATCATAATGAATAAAATAGACATGAGTTTATAGTCCAGTAAGGGACAGCATACACTAAGAAAATCATATATGACATTGTAAATGAATTACTTGTTGTAATTATCCTAAATGTTCTCACCATTTGAACAGAAACTCCACATATTCTGAACATGGCATATGTCACACTTTATATCACCAGCTGTCGAAGACATCTGGTACATAGTAAGTGCTCACTCAGTATTTAGACTCAACTGCTTTGTTCCTTTTATTTCCTAAGGGATACATTTCAAGAACCCCAATGGTGCTTGAAACCACAGACAACATGGATCCCTGCATACATTTTATTTTCTCCTATGAAGATATATCTGTGATGAGACTTAGTTTATAAGTTTAGGCATAGTGTGAGATTTTCAACAATAAAACTCTTATAGCACTGTAATCTTATAAAAGGTGAATGTTCTATTTATCTACATCTCCATTGAATATTTTAATATTTTTAGACTGTTGTTGATGGTAGAAAATAAAAACCTTGGGAAAAGAAGGAAGATTGTAATGGATTAAGAGAATGAGAAAAAATAAGAGCACAAAACAGAAGTCTTAACCAAATATAGAGTCTGAGTTATGACATGTAAGCCAAAGCCTGAAAAATAAATAAGAACTAGATAAACAATGAGAAAAGCAAACAGCAGGGAAGGGGTGGGGGACAGAACTTTCTTCAGGCAGCAAACCTTTGAGAGGAGCTCAAAATGCCCTGGCCAGGGAGAGGGAAGTAGTCATTGGAGACAAGCAAACAAATGATTGTGCTGTTACCACAGGAGCAATAGGAAAACACTGGTAGGTTATCAAGAAGTGACTTAGTTAGGGTTTTATTGTTGCGAAGAGACATCATGACCATGGCAACTCTTATAAAGGAAAACATTTAATTGGGGCTGGCTTACAGTTTCAGAGGTTTAGTCCATTCTCATCATGGCAGGAAACATGTTGCACACAGGCAGCATGGTGCTGGAGAAGGAGCTGAGAGGTCTACATCTTGATCTGAAGGCAGCCGAAAGAGGCTATCTCAACACTGGGCATAGCTTGAGTATATATGTGAAACCTCAAAGCTGCCTCCACAGTGACACACTTTCTCCAGTGGGGCCACACCTCCTATTAATGCAACACCCCATGGGTCAAACATTCAAACACATGAATCTATGAGTGCCATAACTGTTCAAACCACCACAGTATGTGATGCTGAAATTTATAGTGATAATAATACAGAAAAATAAATAGTGATAATAATACAGAAAATAAATAGTGATAATAATACAGAAAAATAAATCTCAAGATTCTACTGCTTTCTTAACACTGAATTCAGCATTTTTAAAGAAATATAGACAAAAGATTTGCACTGTACTTTACTTTGTAGTAAAGTGGACCAAATTCTGAAAAGAATAATTTTTAAAGAGCTGAGACGAATGCTGATTCACTTGTTCTTCCCTTGTTGAATCACATATATTAACTTATCATATAAATATTATGTGTTATGCATGCCAGTATAATGCATAACATCTTACAGTGCAAGGCAAAAGATATTTGGCAAGTGCAGTTGAGGTCATTAAACACTTCAACCACAGCAACCACAGCCTAATTAGTGAGGGCCACCTATGCTGAGATGGAACGTCCATGGGCCAAGAACTGAAATAGCTCCTGGTAGCTGAGAGTGGGCACTAGTCAGTACTCAGTAAGAAAAATGAAGTGTTGGACCTACAAGTAACTTCTGCCAGCATTTTAAATGAACTTGGAAGCAGATTCATCCACAGAGGCTCCAGGTAAAAGTATGGCCCACCAGACATCTAGAATTCAGTCCTGTAGGACCCTCTGTAGCGAACCCCAGTAAACGTACCAAGAGTTATAACCATGGAGAAATATGGAAAAAAGTAACCGTACAAAAATATGGAAAAAATACTGGTTGTTTTAATCCAATAAGTGATAATTAGTTACACACAACAAGAAAAGCATTAATCTTTAAAAGTATGTGATATTATTTGAAAATCATTAGAATTTTATTTCTATGTGTCTGTTAAGAATTGCTCAAGCTTGTTTGGGAAGCTACAACAAGTGTAGTTGACGAGGGGCTTTTAAAGCACAGAAACAGTTTATTTCTGACAATCCATAGAGTTCGGGCATCTGAGGTAAAGGTGCTGGCACACTGAAGGTCCAGTGACGGCCACAGGTCTCATGTGGCCACCACCATATCCTCTCATAGCAACAAAAGAAGATAGGAGGAGTTTCTAGGGTTCTTTTATTATGTAAGGACACCTACCTCATGCATGAGACTTTCACCGTAATATGTCCCAGCAGCCCCACCTCTTAATACTATCACAAAGGGAGATGGGGACATATGAATTGGGGCCGGAAATACAAACACTCAGTCCAGAGCACCAGGCTACAGTGACTGGTTTAGCTTTCTGTTGCAGAAGCTCTTACACTGTCAGATGTGAGCACCATTTAGTCAACGGTATTGCCTTTTAAGTGTTATGAACATCTGACCGAAATGGAAATTAAGGCCAGAAAAATCCAAGACATTACTCCAGACTTTACTTCCACGGTTTGCCCTCTATTGCCAGCATCTCTTAATGCTTCAGGAAAGATTGGACACTTCTACAAACTAACGGTAGCATTATTGGAAAGCAAAAGCCTGAGTCAAAAAATTACCATCTCCTAGCATCAGATGGTCTAATAGTAAGAGAACAGCTTAATCTTGACCCTTGCTTAGTTTTGACTAACAAGAACTGACATTTGACTATACCCAAGACTAGCAAACAACTGTAACCCTTCATCCGTCTCATTCATCTGTTATCTAACTACTTTCTTTTTCTCCTTTAAAATGCAAAATAGAGTAAATGAAGTAACCTCTCAAATAGTTACATTTCAAGCCATTGTGTGTCATTAAGCATATCTGAAGAGTATGAGAAAAATATAAAAGGGAGATCCATTAGTGCAACCAGGCCCAAATCTTGACAGCTTAATGTCCCTAAGGTATCCCCATCACTCCCATCACAGCTTTGGTCCAGGCTTGCAGAAGGATGTAAGTCTCCATCTAGGCTTTCTGGAACTTATGCTCTGTCACTTAAATACTCCACTAACTTCTGTAGTCCCAAGTCTTCCTCTTTATGTGTGTGTTTATATGTATTCACATGCTTATAATGTGTGTGCCCATGCATGTGATGAGGTATACATTTGCATGTATATATGTGTGTGTGTGTGTGTGTGTGTGTGTGTGTGTGTGTGCGTGCGTGTATATTCTAGAGGTCAGCATTTGGTATCTTCCTCCACTGCTCTTCACATTATTTTTGAGATGATATATATAATCATGTATATCTCCCCACCACTAGGATTAGAGGTGTGTGCCTGGAAGAGTTACATGGGTTATGCAGGATTGAATTCAGGTCCCCTTGCTTGTATAGAATGGTAAGCAATTTACCAAACAAGCCACCTCCATAGCCCCAATTTGAAGTGTCTTTGTACCATGAGTGATACATATCACCTCCATTCCCATTTCACCAGAAAGATATATTCATGTGTGTCCCCGCCTAAATACACAGGAATTTTAACCTGGCAGTGTGCCTAGAAAGAAGTATAGAAATTGGTCAATCTTAGCACTGTATCTCTCACAGATTGTTAAGATGAAGCTGAGGGATGACACATAAATTTTGGTTGTCTATGTGAAAAATTTGCCTTTATTGTGTATTGAAGGTATATATTTCTAGCCACTATTGGTGCATAGCAATGTACTCAGAAATTCACCAATATAAGCCACGATTTAATTAATTATGGTAATGGATTCTATATGGTCAAAATTCAAAACAGGTACAAAGGAGTTATCTTGTATCTGTTCCATGAGAGTTGAGTAAACAGCATAAGCTACAATCATTTATAGGATTCTCATTCATGTGTCTGTCAGCTGACTCTGGCCATCAGTGAAAACTCAACTGAGGCTGCTGACCAAGAATCTTCACATGGAGTGTCATGTGGCCTCCACTTCTTCATAATATGGTAGCATCAGGGAATCAGATTTCTGATGTGGCAGCTCAGAGTGACAGAAACAATGCAAAAGAAGCAGGCAAAACTTATGCCACCATTTGTGACATGGCTTCAGCCATTTCTGCTGAAGTCCCCTAGCTGAAGAATTTACAGACTCATTCAAATTCAAGGAGAAAGGTCTAGATCCACATCTCAGTGGGAGAATACCATGGTGTATAGTTTGGAAAATTATAATCTGTATACAATACCTTAGACTAACTGAATTTCCCTGTGTGAAATGCTTTGTACTTTATAGAAGAATGAGCAACAAACCACGGCCTCATGCCTGTTTTTATAAAACAAATTTTTCTTGAAATACAGCCATGCCTATTCACTAGCAGAGTTGCAAGCTGCAAAAGAGACCATATGTCCTGAAGAGACAGCATTATTAATTATGAAGCCTGGCAGTTTGCTAACTCTGTAGATAGAATATTATACAAGAATGTGAATGCTGTACTAGACTACTAGATTTCACTTGTCCTTTTTGAGATAGAGTCTCATCTCTCCCAGGAAATTCTGATCCTTCTACTACTACCTCCTTAGTGCTGCGATTATAAGCCATAACATCACACCTGCTTTATATAATGCTGCATGTAGGGTCTATTGCTTTAAGCAAGCTTGGAAATAGTCCCAGCTGAGCTCCATCCCAAGCCCTAGTTGTGTGGTTTAAAACAAACCCTAGACATCTCTAAACTGCTGTTTTCCAGCCAAATAATGAAGTCTGATATTGAGGTTATGAGCACTAAATGATATAATCCATTAAAAGGGTACAATAGGCAGTCATAAATGCTTATTTCTGTCATCATAATTAGCTTTAAGTATCAGCAGCATCAACTAATATTAGGGTTATATGCTTCTCTCCAAAAATCTCACCTCCTACAATTTTCAGTGTATCTAGTGATACAGGAAGCCTACTTCAGCTTTATCCATATTATTAGAAATTTCTTCTTTCAACTAGGTTGTAATCTGTTTCTCATAACTGAACACCATCAATTCTGTTAATATTTTCTTGAAATTCTATAAAAACATCTCTTCCAGCTCTTCAGTTCTTTAAATACATGACAAGGCTCCTCTTGTTTTAGCTGCTCTTGACCTCATTTCTTCTCTTCTTTCTGTCCTTTCTCCTGGGACTCTCCTCCTTACCCTTGGTGTAATTCTCTTCAAAACGCATATTCCCAGAAGTCATCAAAAGGTCTCAGTCCTGCTTGAGCCCTAAACTCTCCGTATTTTTCTGGTGACCCAGACCTTCCTAACTTCTGCTCTTGAGAGTTTATCAATTGGTTAGTAGGGTGTCCGTTTTAGTCATTGTCACAGCTGTTTGCTTTGTTTTTCTGTCTTATATGCTGCAGGAGCTCAATATGTTTACCACTTTAAGTTTAATTTTTACACAACCAAAGCCTCATCAGATTTTCTACATACCATAACTATAGTCTAGAACTTTCACTGCCCCTGCCTATATACTGCCACACATATTTCCAATGTTGGTCCAAGGCACTTCTAAAATATTTGATCAGGTGTAAATCAATACCGTGAGTGGTCTGAATGCAATTAAAGCAGCTGGTCACCATTTTAATAATTGCACTGGCTCCCTTTAGACTCCCCCTGACCATTGCTATTCAACTAGTCTCATGTAAGGTGTCATTCCTCTGATTACGAAAACTTGAAAGGAAATATGCACATACATGGAAATTTAAACATTTCTCTTTATCTCTCCATATTAAACTTTGAAGCAGGCTATAGGTGTGTATCAGTCAAGGGACTGTAGAGACATGAAACCAAGATTAGAGAAAGAATTAAGCAATAGCTCATAAATAGAGACTTGGTAATGCCAAACTCTTCAGGGTTGGCTGGCAGGCTGGCGAGATCTGGAAGCTTCTTAGTTAAAATCCAATAGAACTCTCCTTGCAGAATTTCTCTTACTCAACAGAGCTAGTTCTTTGTTTTCTTTTGTTTTACTTTCTTTGCAGGGGAGGATTGAGCTTTTGTTTTGCTTTGGCTTGGATTGGCTTGAATTGGGTTAGGTTTTTTTTTTTTTGGCTTTAGAGCTTTTTGATAGTTTTAAGATTGTATTTATTTAAGACATTTCTCCCTTCCCTTTCTTCCCTCCACACTCTCCCATATACCCTTCTCCACTTTCCTTCAAATTCACTGGCTTTTTTTTCATTGTTATTGCAAACATATACATACACACACACACACACACACAGACACACACACACACACACACACACACAGACATACACACACACACACACACACACACGCACACACAGACACACACACACACACATGCACGCGCGTGCGCGCGCACGCGCGTGCATGTGTGTGTGTGTGTGTGTGTGTGTGTGTGTGTGTCTGTATACATATATATGCATATGTATATAGTTAATTAGTTGCTTAGTTGTATGTATGTTTTCGGGGCTGTTGGCATTGAACAACCAATTAGTCTTCTCTTCCCAGGGGAGGGTCACTTCTACTGTTCTCAGCTTTATACAGTTTCCTGTATAGGAATCCTTTGTATAGGATTGAGGCCTTCTGGAAATTTTCCCCAGGAAGTCTCATGTATTCATTAGTGTCCATATTGTTCAACCCATGTTTGGGAGGTCATAATGGTAAGACATTTCAGGTTCAGCTTCTGGTGTTACTAGGAGACATGATCTCATAACAAGGTCCCTAATATAGCTCGTAAAATGTTTCTACTATATCTTCTGTAATATTCCCTGTGTTTTGTAGATATTGAGGACTAGACTCCTCAATTCTTCATATTAATTTGTTGTGGTTTTCTGTAATGGTGTCTCTACTGCAAAGAGAAGTTTCCTCGATGACAGGTGAAGACTTCAGTTATATGCAGACACAGAGACACTTGTTTATATTTTGTAGGTAGGGGTTATGCGGGCTTAGTAAGTTAGTGGTTGTAGATTCTCCTCCAATAGCCATGATTTCACTGGCACTGATTAGTTAGCTAGGTTTTCAGTACCAGACATAATCTCCTTTTTCTTGAGTTATGGGTTCCTGGCAGGGAATTCCCAGCCTGGCCCCATATCAGGCCAGAAAGGCAAGCTCCCTGAAGGAAGGTACGGGCTTAAAAGGACCAGGCAGAAAAGGATGGCTTTGCAGGTGGCGAGCTGGGTTGCCAGGAAGGTGGTGCAGGAGAGCCAACAGAAACTCAGCACCACTCTGCAGGAGCGTGTACCACTAGCCAGCCTAGCCTTCCCAGGTCAGTGGCTGCCAGGCAGGATCTGGTGCTCAGGAGAAATGGCAGGGACCCATTTCTGGGTGGCCTACTGGAGAAGAGAGCCTGTCTAGGCTGCCAGTAGCAGCAATGGGGCAGAGATGAGCCCTGGCTGCCAGTGGTAGGAGGCCTAGCTAGGAAGCGACCAGGCAGGAGCCTGAGGCTCATGTAAGCCTGGCTACCCAGGCAAATGGTAGCAGTGAATTCTTCATGGAGGGAAAAGCCCTTCCTCCCAAAATAAGCAGACTCAGACAGTCATCTTGGAGGCATGGAGAAGAGAAAGTTTACTTCCGGAATCAGGAGTATTATATAACTTTGGGTGGTGGGGAAGGGTTTGGAGGTGAATATCTTTGATTTGATGAGTATTGTAAAATCAAAAGAAAGAAAATGGAATGCCTAATTAATTAATGGGCAGTGGGAGGGGGGGGAAACTCCAGAGAGGCTAGAGGCCTGGACGACTGAATGTCATTGGCTGAAAGCCAAGGCACCAACAGACCTCATTAGCATGGGAAAGTCTGGGGAGGATTAGGCCTTGTGACATGCCTTAGGGAATCTAGGATCCCCAAATCAGAGGGAAGAGGAGGTTCAGTTGAACAAAGGAGTCCCTCATTCTAGTGCCAATTTTAGAGACTTTGTTTTCCTCCTATGTTATACTTCTACCCTATCAGCAGAAATCTCCACATTTGAGTGTCTTAAATCCAATTAGAGAGCCACTAGTTGCCACTAAGTTATATGTGCCACTACTGTATCTATAGGGTTATCTTGCCATGCTGGTCATTGATGTGGTTCATAGACATCATATCTGAGTAGGACTATTGGTTGTGTCTCTCCTTTGCAAGCTTGTGTGGCACCTTCTGGTACCATGAAAGCTAAGGAAGGATCCTTCAGATCACTTTCAACTCAGAGCCCTCTATGCCATGTTTCTAAAGTTCTTAGTGACTTTAGCAATAGGAACTTACCTTCCACCTCTGGGAGTAACCAATAAGCCGTATGTTTTGGGAATTTCTTAGACAGCTCTGGCCAATAACTTAAAAGAAAGCTTCTCATGTCTGGTATTGGGGTTTTTGTTAGGTGGTCTTCATTTTCTTATCATCAGCTGATCGGATGAGGCCTAAGAGCAATATGAAAGATAATAGATTTTGCTCAAGATTCACTGATTTAAGTTTCAATTTAATGCAAGAAAAGCAAAAACCATCTTCACAGAAACATGCATTTGTACATGCTAACCTGACTGGCACTGTGGTCGTCAGGTTAGCATATAAAATAAACCATGAAACTATCTCCAACCTGTTTTCATTTTTTTCTTGCAGTGAAAATTGGTAAAAGTACAACTTTATGAAGGTTAGATTTATGTTTTGATAGTTAAATTATTTTATAGTATGCAATCCATTGTGTAAATCTGAGATTCATGACTTTTCACAGTAAAATGCAATATAACTAGTTAATTATTTTACTACATTTAAGCATAAAATCTAAGTGTGCGTATTTCCGAAATCCATACCACTGATTAGTGATATGTGACTTTAAAAAAGACTGGTAGTAGAAGGAAATGAGAATTCAACACTAATTTTAAGATTAAACCTGTTGCAAGTATTAGAATCAATACCCAACATACAGCATGGATACGTTTGTATATCACCATTGACTTCACTGTTTTGAGAAATTCCACCTTTACAATTTCAATTTTTTAATTCTAGTAATATATTTTTAAATGATTTGACAATGTTATCAAAAATGAGTGTCCATATAAAGGAGATATCTAAGCATTTACTTCTGGTTCGATAAAATAATTGTGATGAAAATCTAGGATGAAAAAAATGCCAGAATACTGCTTATAGAAATAATTTTAGGGAACTAGTTTTTTTTTGTTCCATGCATTTGTGAATCTAGATTTTAATTTGTTTTCTTGGTTAGCCACCTATGACAGAAATTATTCAGTTGAGATACTAGGAGATTTGTAGAAGGCTGGAGAGATGGCTCAATGCTTAAGAAGAGTTCCTGATCTTCCAGAGGACCCAACCTCAGTTCTTAGCAACACGGTCAACAGCTTATAACCACCTGTAACTCTAGTTCCAGGGATGCAACACAATATTCTGGCCTCCACAGGTACACACACACACACACACACACACACACTCACACACACACACACACACACACACACACTCATTCATGTACTTTAAAAAATAGGAGTGTTTTAAAGAAATTTATAAATGTTTCATGAATTGTATTAATTCGGGTTTTTTTTGTGAAATTTACCCTGCATTTTTGTTTTACCTTCTCCTCTTTAGGTTTGGATGTGTGGAGGAGAAATGTTTGATGTTCCATGTTCTAGAGTCGGTCATATCTACCGGAAGTATGTCCCTTACAAAGTTCCATCTGGGACCAGCCTGGCACGAGTGAGTAACTGGGCATCAGAACAGGCTCGGCTAGTACAAGCCCTGCTACCTGCAGTCTGGGTAATCTACCATTGGCGTGGGATAAGCTAAAACACTTTCTGCCAGAAACTTCTCTGTGTTCAGAGTTCATGTGCCTCTGCTTTATCTCCATCGCTTAAAGAAGTATTAACTGTGACGGGTTTTGTTAAGTTTCGCAGCATCTTCACATGCATTATATTTAATAGTAACCATCATCCTTTACGAATCCTTGCTAGCAGTGTTAAATATAAATTGGATCAGCCATCATTCCAGGCTATATGCTTGTCCACCGTGTCACCTACTGCAGGTTTCAAAACCAAGTGGTGGCTTAGAGAAGTAGCTTGCTCATGAACACATGAAGAGTTCTTACCAAGAGTAGAAGTGTAAAACCAAGCCTGCGGGATGGATGACCATCTTTCCCCCAACATGCAGTGTAATAGGGAACAAAGTCAAATAAAGTAAGATGTGAAAGCTATTGGGGAAGTGGAAGCTAAAACTCAGATTTCTTCTTTAGAACTAGAGTTAATGCTGAATATAGATTTAGACCATCCTCAAATTTCACATATCTAACCAAGTCTAGTTTTGTTTTGCTCTTGTTTTGTTTTATTTAGAATAACATTTTTTTCTTTTTTCCACATTCTATTCTTTTTTTCTTTTTTAAAATGTTTATTTATTACTTCAAGTTACATCTCCATCACAGCCCTCTCCCTCCACCCCTCCCAGCCCCACCCTCCTACCCTCTCACCCTTCCCCTCCCAATGCATAATTCTTTTTTTTTTCAGTCCAACAAATGGTACTTTCTCTTATAACAATAAATACAGTACAAAGCAACTGAAATAAATAGGCCACAATTCTGAGAGTTATATGGCTTAGCATACATTCTCAATGTCCAGTCTATATGTATTTGGCCCCTGACTTTAACATTCTACTATCTAACTATCTCCATGAGTTTAAAGTTCTCTATCTAACTCAGCTTTCATACTTTCATACTAACTTGCATCACAATTTTAAAAACTTCTTCTTAGATCCAGAACGCCCTCTTGATTCCTAAACAACTCAAAATTTAACTATGAGACTCTAGCTATCTATTCTTCAACCACCTCAGAGACCTGAGAGGGATAAATATATCTGATTATATAGGAAGTACAGGGCCCACAGCTTCCAAAACTAAGAAATGACATACCAGTGGCTGCCTCAACAGTTCCCATTTTCTCTCCATACATTAAGCTTCAACTGTAGACAGACTGCTGTCCAAAAAAGACAAAACTTGGAAGCAGGTAAGTCAACAGCCTAGCTCTGCCAAGACAGGGTAGGTAAGTCCTTCACAATTCCTGCTCTACAATCAATGTCTGTCAGAGAAATGGGGCCAAACAGCTGAAGATTGATGCTATAATGTATAGAATAACATTTTTTCTTGTAGATCAAATACAAGTACACAATTTTCATCTGCCTTTTAGAAGAAGCTTCCATGACTGTTTGGGAAGATATAAAGCCACAAACCCTCTCTGAACAACCCTCTTCATGATGCCACTTCCCACATTATTTTCTTCACTGTTGTGTCTATTCTCTTCTCTACAGTATGAATGTGCTACAGCTTAGATGGCAAATCTAAAAGGAGGGTGTTTTCCAGATGCCTTGGTGCTATGATCCCCGAGGAATCTAATCTTCAGTTTCTTGTTTTGGTTTCTTTATTAAGGTGCAATGGGTAACCACTTGGGCCTTTCCTATAGGATTCCAAACAACAAGTTTTTATAAAACATAATAATGTTAATAGTAACATTAATAATAACACTACTATCATTATTATTAACTACTTCATCAGGATTCATTCACATATCAGTCTCACAAGAGCAGAGCTTTACGTCAGTTATTTTGCAGTACACGTCATCTAAAGTAGAGCTTGGAGAACATTCAGATAACTTAAAAAGAAGAGATTAATTAATTAGAAATGTGAAAGAAAAAACTTTAATAAAATTATCATCCTTAAAACATCTCTGAGCTTTTATTCTTGCTCCCTTGGCTGTCAACAGCGTTCAGATTTTTCTCCACCCACATCCACAGTCCTTTTAACAATAGTGAGACATGCTAGCTCTGCCAAGACAGGGTAGGCAAGTCCTTCATAATTCCTGCTTTATAACTAATGTCTGTCAGAGATACTGGGCCAAAAGTCTGAAGATGGATACTCTAATGTATGGAGAGAAATTGGGGACTGTCCAGGCAGCCAGTTGTCTGTCATTTCTTAGTTTTGGAAGCCACTGGCTCTGAACTTCCTGTATAATCAGATATATTTATCCTTCTCAGGTTTCTGATATGAAGACTAGATAGTTATAGTCTCACAGTTAAATTTTACGTTGTTTAGGAGTTAAAAGAATGTTCTAGGTCAAAGAAGATATCTTTAAGATGGAAATGCAAGTTAGAATGGAAACTGAGTTAGGCATAGAATTTTAAACTCATGAAGATAGATAGATAATAGAATATTAATATTAATTGCCAAATACAAATGGACTGGACATTGGGGATGTATGTTATACCTTATAATTTTCATAATTGTGCCATAATTATTCAAAAAATATGAGTTCTAGGAGAAAGGGGAAAGGGTGAGAGGGTGGGACCAGGAGAGGTGGAGGGAGGGGACTGTGATGGAGATGTAACTTGAAGTAATAAATAAACATTTTAAAAAAGAAAATTATATTGCACATTCCTTAAAAGGAAATCATCATACCACTCTCTCTTCCTCCAAAATAATAAGATATTAATAGCACACTGCACTAAATGTGTGTTTAAAAACACCAATTGGAGGAAAAACCAATTACTAAATCATAAACTGATTAAAGAGCTATTATTTTGGATAAAGAAACACAGTTTAATTTAGTCATAAGACTCAATGCATATAAATGAGGAAGCAACAAAAATTCACAGGAAAGGTAAAGAGTAAAAAAATTCAACCACACATTACAAATCAGTTATGTGGATATCAACTCAGTGTAAAGATCCTAAAAGCAATGAATGGTGTCCTGCCATTTGTCTACTTTCCTTCACTCGTACTCTTCAGCTTGGTCTTCATTCATTTGTGGGCGGATGATGCATGTGGCTGGCTCATAGTGTAAAACATGAGTGGAAAACGTGGTGCTGATCCAAAAAAGGGGTTGTTTTCAAAGAATCAAACAGCTCATATATTTTGGGAGAGAAATGAAGCACTTTTTCAAAAACTGTCATATATGAGGAAACTAGGGTTGGCACATAAAACATCCAGGAAAAAAATGAATACTCGTTCAAATGAAACTGGTCTATAACTCTGAATTTTAATCTTTTCCACTTAAATTTTACCTGAGGGCTCATTTTAGTTTTTTTCCTAAACTGCTACAGCAATCAGAAAGTCATAAATATTGAGGATCAGCTGTCACTCTAAGGAACATTTTATGATCTTTCAAAGTATATTAAAATGATGAAAAACAATTCTGATATTTTGTGGGAGAAACTCAGCTACTTTGCTACACGCTGCTATCACTAAATCATCAAAAAATGATGAGAAACTGTCAAGATAATTGAAATGCAGAGTCACATCTAGTCAGTAGATATTTTAATCTCCCTGGCCTCATTATGAAACGGAGATGAAGCTGGAAATGTGACCCCAAAGGCTTGTTTATGTGCATTACAAAGCTCGTTTAATCTGGTGAAAATGTGTACTTTTCATTTATAGACCTATGTAAACTGATGATTCCAGCTACCTGCAAATACACAGAGGTGTGTATGTCTCTCTCTCTCTCTCTCTCTCTCTCACACACACACACACACACACACACACACACACACACACACAGGCTGAAGTCCGCTAGACAACACTATAGTGTGTATTATAGAAACAAATTCAAATAGCCTTACTCAGCACTTTCTCTTTAGCACTATACTCTAACAGGAGCACAGGACACCAGCTACCCAACTGTGAAACACATAATAACAAATGATTTTTCACATATGCCAGGAACATGTGTCTGTCTTAAAGAAAGGGCGGTGCTATCATGGTTCTGATCTTTGGTCCTTGTAATTAAAAGATTTAAAAGAAAGCTCTCAAGGGATACCTCAGTTTAATTAACAGGTTGCTAAGAACAGGGATTTTAAAATTCAGAACCTGTGGCCAGAGCCAACTTCTAGCCAAGTTTTCACCCAGTCTTCAGTGAACTGAGAAAAATAATGATCATAAAGCTGTATTTACCCAATCTAGTAATTCTAAATCAGAGTATTTACTTGATACTTACTCAGTACAAATTACTCCATAAGTTACTTACTTACTCAGTACAATGACAGGAACTTCTGCCAGGAGTACATGATCCATCCCTGGAGAAAAGATGGTCATCCCTACAGTTGTTGAGAATAGAAAGGCCATCGTCCACTTCAGAATGGTAGTGACTGTGGTCCAACACAGGACAATGAGCAGCAAAAGTTGTCTGGAGAATGATTTGGCCTGCTAGATACGGCTGAGCGACAAATGAATAAAAGGGTCTCAAGTCCATTTTCTCTTTCTGATAAACACTTAGCTAAAGGAGGAGTAATTACTAGTACCTTAGGGACTGCGGAAGGATTCAGAATCAGACTCTCCTGCAATTAACAGTATGTTCTGAGATCCTTCAAACCCACTAGGTTTCAAAGGGACATGAGGAATGTAGAAGATGCCCCACAGCAAACCACTCTAACTGACTAACAGGATAGTAGCTGTGGCAGCATCTTGGTCCAGGGATGTTTCCCTAGAGGGATTCCCCCAAATAGGACAACACTATAGACTGTGAGGTGGGCTGGAACATCTGTGGGAAGGGAGCACATTCATGTATCTGTAAATTCTGTATGTGCATGGGTGTAGAGGCCAGAGATCAACCTCCAGCATTGTTCCTCACAGGCTGTCCATTTGGCCTGTTGAAACAAAGTTCCTCGTGAGACCTGGGGTTTGAGATTCAGAATTAGCTGGCAAGCCCCAGGGATCCACCTGTCTCCACATGCCTAACACTGAGATTACAGGCATGCACTACCGTGCCTGGCTTTTTGTTGGGGTGCTAGGAATCAAACTCAGGTCCTCAGGCTTGCGCAGCAGATATTTCATCAATTGAAATATCTCCTTAGCACCAAGGCCAGAAAAAAGTCCTATCCTAAATCTATAAAGACCTTTGCCCACTGCATATCGGACAGGATTTCATACCCTAACATTTCACCTTTGACATGTCTGTAATTTATTTTCAATTCTCCAATTTCATCTTGACTTTTATGGCAGTCATTCAAGAATGCGGGATACTTTAGATTTTTACAGGTTTCAGCCTAAAAGCTAAAAAGTCAAAGAAATTAAATCTGGTAAGGATCAGATTGTACAGAATGTTCCACGGTTCCGGGAAATGGAAAATCACAGCAGAAGGGACGGAGGTTAAATGGCACATGAGTAGGCCTAGGATTATGGACCAAAGTCTGTGTACAAAGCATGCCCTTAAAACACCCCTGCTTTTGCCAAAGATTTGGAATAAAAAGGAGTTACAGCTTCTGTGGCAGAGGCACCGGCAAAAGCATGGAGCAAGAAGGAGCAGAGGGCACAAGGTTACAGCAGGCTGCCTTTGCGCCCTGAGAGGCTGACCCATGAATGTGCAATGGAGGAAGATCTGCCTCCTCTGAACCACATGGCCCTTCCTCTTCTTTTAGATTGGGAGGAGGAACTGATGGTTTCTAAACAGAAAGGGCTGGAGGCAAACCACACAGAGTAAAATGGAAATATCAGCCAACCAGCCCATACTGAAGGAGAGTGAGAATAAAGAAAGTACCATTACAAATGCAAGAAACCTATAAAGGCAGTTGGTTGTCTTAAAAGATTTGTATGGATTTGCTATCCTGTGTGTAAAAAGACAAGGTTCAATGGACTGTGTGTGAAGTTGCCCTCTTGGCGTTTGAGAGAAAATAGTACCAGCACAAAAACAGGGGAATGAGGTAGTAGAGAAGAGGTTGTGTGTTGTTTGATAAGTGAATCTGAGTGTTAGCTTACGTGTGGGCTCTGGGAGCATCGGGCCTGGAGAAGCACATCTTGCCTAGATTCTGCACTCCTGCAAGGATGTTTCCCATTCCCTTTAATGTTTTCTTTCTAGAAGAAAGAATGATGCTGATTGTGTCAGGTATGCTCCCAGGCTCTGGGGCTTTAAGCAAACCTAAATCTTAACTTCTCTTACCTATGGCAGCTAGGTAGAGTAAAAACAGTTCATCGGTAAAAGTTAACACAACACTGATCACTAGACAGAGAGAGTGAAATGAGAGTCATTAAGCCCACTGTGGAATGAGATCTGAACTCAACATAGTTTGATTATGTAGAAACTCTTTTCTTGTTTGTTATCACTGGAACTATGATTTAGCAGAAGAAGCGATATATGGCATGTATAGTATCTTTCATTGTCATATATATACTATATATGCTATATATATAGTTACATATGCATATATAGTGGCATATACTTGATAGGTTATGGGATTTAGGGAAAAGATGTTTTGTGGAAGGGATGATTTAGTTGTTGTTTGTTTGTTTGTTGTTGTTGTTGTTGTTGTTTAAACAAGGTCTTATACAGCCCAGGCTGGCCTCAAACTCACTATGCAGCCAAGGATGACTTTGAACTCCTGATCCTCTAGCCTCTACCTCCTGGAGTGTTAGTTTTACAGGCTTGTAACATCATACACAGCCTAGATAACTGATTATTTAGTAGTCCCTTAAAACACATTATGAACATATTTTACTTTAATTAGGGTTCTTTGCCTGAATATCAAGATCCTTGGAAATCCCTTACAATTGTTGTATGGAGCATAAATTTAAGGTCTGAAAGAGAAAGGCTGCTGATTGTCTCAGCTATGAAATGTCTTCTTAATATATTTCCAAAGATGTTTTTCTCCTCAGACATCCCATGATGATGCTCAAGTCTGCTGGTTTTAGGATGTATCTCTAATATACCCTTAAAATTCTTAAAAGTACTTAAAGTTGCTAGAAGTAGAGAGAGTCATGCAGAGGAAGAAGAAGGTAGAGGAGTAATTTAGGGTAGCAGCCAGACCACCTCAAGTCAATTACTAGACACTTCTTTGTTGACTTTAGTATCAGTGATTCCTGTCTAAACTAGGTGAAAGGGAAACACATAAAATTTCATATCTGCAGCCCTCTGTTGTTTATTTCTCAACACCATATCAGTTGATAAAACGCATTAACACGCACAAAATGACTGGTCTGATATCTGCTAATACAATCGCCAACAAGACTGTATAGTAGGATGATGAATGAGAAATCTCAGCTTCCACAAATTGACCTTTCTCCCCTAATGGCTGTGAATCAGTTTGTTCTCATAAAGCTGCCTGGCAAACAAGAGCTGGGGCATGAAAGCCTTGGACAGCAGTGCAGACCGGGCTTCTTTCTATTGCTCTCCAAGCTGTAGGGCCCAAGTGCTTTATTTGAACTATCATGTAGTTCAGGGGCATGGTGGCCGATTGCAGGCTTTCTCCCAGAAAAAAGTAAATGATAGGTTCTTCCCCCAAGACTCGGCCTCCATAAACGGTGCGCTCTGCTGTGCAGCAGCAATCCCTCTGAAGATAATAACCATCCCTAATTCTTTCTTCCAATATAACTGAAAAGGCAATCAGGCTGTCCAGTAATGGTGGAGAGAACTAAATATGATTCACTCACTGCAATCTTGGACTTGCTGCTCTTTCTTTTTGGCCACAATATAAAAACAGAATAGCCTCCATTAAAATGATAGCTTCTGTTTAGATGGATTTTTTTTCACTTAAGGACTTCAGGCACTTTCACTAAATGATGCTTCAATTACTATCCATGGTATCTATCTTTAAAATAAATTATAAATCTATGGGCCAATAATGATCCAATAAATCATTCAGTTATGATTATTCCATTGTATGCAATGAAGATTAATGTTACCTCAAGGAGGCTCAAAAGTTCTATCAATAAATATTTACCAGGTGCATACTATATGTTCCAGGCAGAAATACATATGGCACATTACATACCCCAAACGAATAACAATGCACTTGTCCAGTGAGTTCAGACCCCTTCTTTGTAAAGCAATGGTGCCTCACGTACACTATTCCCTATGCTGGAGGTTAGCATGCCTTGAGCAACCCTGGTGGATCACTCACCCTCACCTGTAGTTCTACCGTCTTCTTTCACCCTGAATATTTGGTGCTTGTGCAACACAAAAGGAAAAGTGAAACAGGGCTGATGCATGGAAACAGGAACCAGGAAAACATGAAGCACAAATTACTTTTCCACTGTTTTACCTTCAATGGCTCTTAACTCCTAACCCAAGGATGTCATAAGAGTCTACTCTGTTTGTTTGAATAACAAATGACAATAGAATAATGCACTATCTTCTACTTTTCCTTGAGGTTATAATATAGTTACAGCATTTCTTCCTTCTTTTTCTTCCCTCCACACTAAGACATCCACCTCCTGCTCCTTCAAATTGTTGGCCTTTTTTTAAAAAACTAATTGTTATTGTACACACACACACACACACACATTTATTCAGTCTGCATAATATTCCTCATCTGAATGTTCTCAGGCTGATAGTTTGGCACTGGATAACCAACTGGTAAGCTATTTCCTGGGGAACACCAGCTTTCCCACTCCCAGCTTTCCTCAGTTGCCTGTAGTTCTTTGTGTGTGATTGAAGCCTCATGGCTGTTTTTGAAATGTCCATTGGTCCCATCCTTGTTCTGCTCATGGTTCTCTACAGATTTTAAAGCAATACGGAGGTAAAACATAGACTTTTCATAGATACGTATACCCTCAAAAGCAAAAGTAAAATAGTAAATAGTTGGCATGAGCAATCTCCTGCTAGTTCATGTCATAAAAACACATATGAAGTAAATACATTATATTTTAATTTCACATTTTTCTACAACCTCTCAAAACTAGCCTTCAGTTTAGTTTCTCCCTATTTATTTGAGCCTCATATTTTTCCCATGTATGCTATGGACTTCCTAACATTAAGCCATTTTGATCATTTTAATTGCTTCAAATAGTTCCTGGCACATTCCCAAGTTTAAGTTCAGCTACAACCCGTGTGTCAAATAGAAAATGCTCCCTAGCCGGGCAGTGGTGGCGCACGCCTTTAATCCCAGCACTTGGGAGGCAGAGGCAGGCGGATCTTTGAGAGTTCGAGGACAGCCTGGTCTACAAAGTGAGTCCAGGACAGCCAGGGCTACACAGAGAAACCCTGTCTCGAAAAACCAAAAAAAAAAAAAAAAAAAAAGAAAAGAAAAGAAAATGCTCCCTAGTATGCAACGCAAAACAGGTAATTGAGTCAGAGTCTTTTAGCAGTGAGGACAATATTCAGTATTTTGGAGCCTAACAGTTATTGTCAACATTTTATCTTAGTTCTGTTTATACCCACTAGGACATTTTGCTGAATAAAGATAGTATTTACATTGTAGCTGTATATACTTATTTAATCCTTGGCTACCATAGACAATGATTACTTTTACTTTGTCATTCTTAATAAAATTAAAAGCATGCTTATGTTTTATTTCTAGTTGTTTTTCCAGTCTGTACTGGTTACTCTTGTTCCAGTTAGAGCATTTTTGCACTCTGTGCTGTTATTTAGCATTTAGATAGCTCGCTTTCTTTAAAGACTTAAATAACGAACTATGTGGTGAGCTGACTGGTAGGCTAGAGGGAGTTACAATTGTATTTTAATCATTATCCTCTTTAGAAGTGAACACTTTCTTGCAATCTTGACTCTACTGGAGATCTGAAAAGAAGAAAGTTTGCAGAGACAAAATAGGTCCCTGCTGCTACAAAATTAACCCATGGAAATTTAAGCAAATAAAGTATTTTTATACAGCAGAGCCTCAATAAACTGATATGCAACCCTCACAACTAGAATTGGTTGCTTTACAAATTTGACTTCCAGGACCCCCATCCTTCATGAAGCCACACAAGCACCTGGAGAGCAGGGACTCATTTTGTGGATTTAGCCTCTTCCCATGAGGTGTGTGAGTGCACAATGCCACCACCGAGCTTCAGGCCTCTACTTCCTCATCTCCATCTCCATCACCTTGTTTCCATTGGTTTATTAATTCCTGGCAAGAACACCATCTCCATCTTAAATGTGTCTCCTTTCCAGTGCCAGGGGAGGTAGCAGATAGTTTATCCTTGGTGATCTGTAAACTGAGAAAGGGTCAAACACCAGCTAGCATTTTTATAGTACCTAGGTAATTATGATAGGCTAATTATAAAAAGTATTTGAGAAAGCAAAATTTCACAAATAACTTCAACATTGGACAGACACATTATTTGATCTAAGAAAATTGCAATGAGTAACTAGGAACACAGTAATTTCTTTCTACCTGTTTTGAAAATATGGGGAATCAAATAGGACCCATTAACAACCAGGAAATGAATGCTGTATCATGTTTTACGGTGGCCTCCCTTTGCTTGATATTTGTTTCAGATGGCACACACACACACACACACACACACACACACACACACACACACACATGAAAAAACATGTTTATTGGGCTTACCATTCAGACAATTAAAGGATTAGAGTCCACAATGTCAAGACTTGGTGTCAGAGACAATTGAGAGATCACATCTTGATCCAAAAGCAGGAAGCAGAGAGAGAGCACACTGGGAATTGCAGAGTCTTGTGAAACCTCAAAGCCTACCTCCAGTGATACATCTCCATCAAGGCCTCACATCTTAATCCCTCCCAAACAGTTCCACCAATGGGATCCATGGGGCCATTATCATTCAAACCACTACACCACCTAACCAAAATGAGAATGGAAGAAAAGATAGGAAGAGAGCCAGGACTGGAAGCCACCCTATATGGCTATGCATAAATGTTGTGGTTACTACTTAATCTTGTTGCTCTGATTGGATGAAGAAGAACCTAAGGCATTTTGTATTTGTGCACATGTGTCTGTGAGGGTTTTCCAGGGATGATCAGATTATGAAACCCCTCACCTAGCCAAGAATTTGTTCTGTAGATGGATTCAAAAGTTGAATACACTATTGGGAGTTGTTTGAGATGTGATTGAAAAAAAAACAGGTTAGTGGGAATGTGGATGTGGGAGCTATAATACTGTTCTGGCCCTTTCCTGACACTAATTAGTTCTGTGAGCCTTTTCAATTGTCTTCTTAGGTCTCAGATATGGGGAAGGGAAGGAGGAATCAGAAGTTTTTGTTGGTGGTGTTGGTTTTTTGTTGTTTTTTAGTGAAACCAGCTAATAAGTCACAAGGGTACACAAAGTATCTCTGTAGACATATCTACATGGAATAAATTGACTCTTCCTACATACAGCAAGCATCAGGATAGCTGACATGAAAGAAAACCACCTTGAAAGAATTTCCAACATTGTTCAAAACAGATTTGTCAGCCAACCCACTCCAAAGCTCCTGACCCACACCATTTAATGTTGTTTTATGTCACTTAGTTATAGGGTAATTTTTTTCTGTATCCCAAGACAACTAATCTATCTGTTGCTGCTTAATAAATAGTCTTTCATTTCCAAAGCAAATATTGTTAAAGGACATCATGAACTTGGGTGACACATTGGAAGCTTAAAAACTGTGGGAGACTTTGACATCAAATGTTACTGTGTGTGTGTGCACATTTGTTTGTACATGTGTGTTTTAATAATACAATCAAAGAAAAAGAGGCTATCAACTTGAGAGGGAGGGAGACACAGGAGGTAATGAAGGAAGGGTGCTTTGGAAGGATGAAAGGGAAGAGGACAATGATGTAATTCTATTTCAATTAAACATATGGAACACTATAAACACAGTAATGAGGTAGCTAAGGAAATAGCAAAAAGGACAATGTAATCTTTTTAATTGTCAAGGATGATGATGGTTCAGCTTATAAGACACTTGCCTCCAATCCTTGGTAGCTTAAGTTAAATTCTTTGGCCCCACGTGGTGAATAAAGTGAGCCAACTCCTGCACTTGTCTTTCTGACTGTCACACACTCATTCAAGTACACACAGACAGAGTCACATACACACACTAAACAAACAAATAAAATATAATTACAAGTTTTGATTTTGTGAATCATATATCTGATAAGGGGCTAATATACAAAGATAAATACTACTACAACCTAAGAATAACAAAATCCGGACTAATCTGTGTTAGAATTCATTTCTGAAAGACAAAAGACAATTGAGAGTTCCAAAGTGGGTCCTTACATATGACCAGTTGACTTTCAACAAAATATAAAGCTGTAAAGAAAGTAGACTTTTTTCAACAAATGTTAGAATAATTGTGTGTGTGTGTGTGTGTGTGTGTGTGTGTGTGTGTATACCTAAAAATATAAATTTCAATCCATATCTTGTACCATATAAAAATCAACTCAAAATGAGCCACAAAGCTAGGTAGAAGACAAAATTATGATATTTTTAGAAAAAGAAAACAGAGAAAAAAATGTGTATGTAAGCAAAAATGTCTTAGACATAATACCACAGAAACTACCCCTAGGAAAACAATTGATACATTGAGCTTCATTGAAATTGAGACCTGCTAATCTGAAGGCCCTGAGAATAAAAATACATAATAAGGAGTGGTTAAAAATGTCTTCAAATTATGTCTGATAAGGAACTTGACTGAAAATATATAAAGAGTTCTCAAAAATCCAATATTTTAAGGGAAAATGTGGGCTGGGCATACTCTGTGGTATTGAACATACCTACTATATATGAGGGTTCAGTCTCCAGCACATAAATGAATACATGATCTTTGTTTTGTTTTGTTTTTTGAGACAGTTTCCCCATGTAGCCCTGGCTGTCCTGGAACACCCTCTGTAGACCAGAATGGCCTTGATTGAATTCACAGAGCTCTTCCTGCTTCTGCCTCCCATGTGCTGGGATTAAAAGGCCTGTACCAAACACCAACAGCTCAGGATCTAAGACCAACAATCAATAAATGGGACCTCATGAAACTGAAAAGCTTCTGTAAGACAAAAGACACTGTAATTCAAACAAAATGGCAGCCTACAGACTGGGAAAAAATCTTCACTAACCCCACATCTGACAGAGGGCTAATATCCAAAATTTACAAAGAACTCAAGAAATTAAATGCCAAGAAACCAAATAATCCAATCAAAATATGGGGGACAGAGCTAAACAGAAAATTCACAAAGGAGGAATCTTTAATGGCTGAGAGACACTTGAAGAAATGCTCAGCATCTTTAATCATCAGAGAAATGGAACTCAAGACGACTCTGAGATTCCATCTCACACCTGTCAGAATGGCTAAGATCAATTTAAATAGCTGAGCACAAAAGGACTGAGCATCAAATGATTCTATTAATATTTTAAACCATTTTTCCATTCTCATATGGGCCCCAAACAGGTTTACTACGTCCCAAATCAGCAGGAAGTCATTTTAAGAGAGCGACGTCCCATCCCCAGAAGGTGGGGAGGGTGTCCCCCCCTCCCACCTTTGGTCATTTGATGGATAGTAGAAAATCTTGTTATTTAGGGGAAGAGATTACAAACTGTTAAATGGTCTTGTTAAATAGGTTTTGGAGATTAGACCCAGGGACCACTCTCTTTTTCTTTTCTGTATCCTTCTTTCTCTCCTATGTAGGAGTGAACAGACTTGAGAAAAAAATGGGACATAGACATAATATAGGAAAGATCACAAAAAAGGACAGATTATTGAATATGCCCTTATACCGTTGAATATTGATACAAAATTAATATTATATTTGGCTAAATTGGTATTGATCTTTGTATATTAACACAAAATTAAGATTATATTTGGCCACAATGGTATTGACCCTTGTATATTGATGCAAAATTAAGATTGTATTGGGCTACACAGGTATTGATCTTTGTATATTGATACAAAATTAAGATTATATTTGGCCACATTGGTACTGATCTTTGTATATTGATACAAAATTGAGGGTAATGCTTTTTAAAGGTATTGTACCTAGTAATGCTTAAAAATGAAATGTGAAGTTTCGGCCTTTTGCTACCAACTGTCATAAACTGTTTAGGATAATTAAGAAATGCAAACTAATAGTCATGCAAACGTGTCATTTTGTTAGTTACTATGACAGTCTATCACAGTTATTTTATAAGCTAATCAGAAATCAAGTTGCTAAGAGATAAGCAACATTTGCTTATCTAAATATAAGAGATAGATAGGGGGTCTTCAAAAACCTCAAGAGATCTGCAGAATATGGCATTCAAAGGTGTTTTCTTAACTTAAGATTTTTTTTGATAATGAGACATGTCAGCTCCTGACAGCACCCCCTATTCTACTCCAAGTAGAAGCTGAGCATCGAGGAATCTCCAGTGGGAGATGGTTGAATTAGTGGCAAGCCTATCTCTTGGCAAGAAAAACCCCTTGCTTCAACTGTAGACAGAATGCTATCCAAAAAGGACAAAACTTGGAAGCAGGTAAGTCGACAGCCTAGCTCTGCCAAGACAGGGTAGGCAAGTCCTTCATCATTCCTGCTCTACAATCAATGTCTGTCAGAGAAATGGGGCGAAACAGCTGAAGATTGATGCTGTAATGTATGGAGAGAAAATGGGAACTGTCCTGGCAGCCACTGGAATGTCATTTCTTAGTTTTGGAAGCTGTGGGCAATGCACTTCCTGTATGATCAGATATATTTATCCCTCTCGGGTCTCTGAGGTGGTTGAAGAATAGATAGCTAGAGTCTCATAATTAAATTTTGAGTTGTTTTGGAATCAAGAGGGTGTTCTGGATCTAAGAAGATGTTTTTAAAATTATGGTGCAAGTTAGTATGAAAGCTGAGTTAGATATAGAACTTTAAATTCATGGAGATGGTTAGATAGTAGAATGTTAAAGTCAGGTGCCAAATAGATATTAACTGGACATTGGGAATGTATGCTAAGCCATATAACTCTCATAATTATGACCTATTTATTTCTGTTGTTTTGTATTGTATTTATTGTTATAAGAGAAAGAACCATTTGTTGGGCTGAAAGGGGGAACTTTTGTGGGGGAAAGATACACCTTAAACTTAAAAAGGCGGGGGGAGAGGTTGGGGGTTGAGGGGGAAGAGGGTGGGAGGGTGAGACTGGATAGGGAAATAAGGAGGGGATTGTGATTGAAATGTAACTTGAAGAAATAAAAAATAAATTTAAAAAAACTCAAATGACAGCATATGCTGGCAAGGTTTTACACAAACCTGGTGGGAGTGCAACCTTGTACAAGCACTATGAAAATCAGTCTGGCGATATCTTAGAAAAATACTTGGAATAGCTCTACCTCAAGACTCAAGACCCACTCACTTCTGAGTATAGAGCTAAATGATTCCTCACCAAACCACAAGGACGTTTCCTCATCTATGCTCATAGCAGCCTTATTTGTAATAGCTAGAAAATGGAAACAACCCAGATGTCCCTCAACTGAGGAATGGTTTTAAAAAAAGTGGTATATCTACACAATGGAATACTACTCAGCCATCAGAAACAACGAAATCGTGCACTTTGCAGCCATATGGATGGAAGTAGAGAAGCTCATCCTGAGTGAGCTAACCCAGACTCAGAAGGATGCACATGGCATCTATTCATTTGTAATTGGATTTTAGCCATATAGTACAGGATAACTATACTACAGCCAATGCACCAAAGGGAACAGGAACACAGACTTTGTTACCTGTCAATGAGACACTTTGCCCTAGTGGGGCTGCCTTGTAGCCCCCCCCCCCCCCCCCAGTGTATGAGGAGGCTCTTGGCCCTCATATGACTGCTGAACTGAGATGGGAGGCTGATATGTAGGGACATTCCACTCTGAAGGAGTAGGATGGAAGGGATAGTGGTAGAGGGGTGGGAGGGCTTGAAAGAGGGTACTGTGAATGGAGATGTAACCTGAATTAATAAATAAACATTAAAAAGTAATAAAAAATAAAAGGCCTGTGCTGCCACCACCCAACTATATGAATATTTTCTAATGAGCAAAAGAATTAAACAGACACTTTGCCAATGAAGATATTTAGACAAAAATAAGGACACTTAAAGGTACATAATGCCATTAGTAACTAGAGAAATACAGGAGAGACTTAATGTCATCATGGTCAGTATTAAAAAGACTGAAAACATGGGTAGGCGGTAGGGACTGTGTGAAAAAAAAACAGAGAAACAAGAATTGGAGAGGAAAGAGCCTTATTTAGACAGAATTTAGAAAGAAACTTCCCAGCTTCTTGTACTCTATAGCAGTGCTGTAATTTGTAGAAAATATCAGAGAGAAACCAGAAAATGGCATAAGTAAAAGAGAAAACAGTTTTCAAGACTGCAAGGGGAAAAGGATAGGTCTCCTCTGGCCCCTAGTTTCAGCTTGTTCTCATGCACTGTGTGGTATTTTCAAGAGAAAGATTTAATTTTTTTTCCATTTTCAAATGTGTGTGTGTTTGTGTACATGTGTAATGCACATTTATGTTTGCATGTACTATGCATAGGTGCTTGTTGAGATGCATACTGTGCACTCCCACACATACATGTTGATGCCTAAGGTTGATGTTGAAAATCTTCCTCCACAATTCTTCCCCATCATTAAACTCCCTAACCAGCTTGCCCTGCCATTCCCAACATTCCAGGTTGGGATTACAGGAAACCCTAAACCCATCTGGCATTTCCGTAAATTCTAGGGATTCAGACTCTGGTCCTCACGTCTGAATGTCAAGTGCTTTAGCCTCTGAGCTGTCTCTCTAGCATTTCCTGGAAATTTTTTTAATGTTTATTTATTACTTCAAGTTACATTTCCATCACAGTCCCCTTCCTCCACCCCGCCAGGGCCCCATCCTCCCAACTTCTCCCCCTTCTCCTAGAACTCATAATTCTTTTTTTTAATAATTAGGCCACAATTATGAAAATTATAAGGTATAACATATTTTCCCAATGTCAAGTCCACACGTATTTGGCAACTCCATGAGTTTAAAGTTCTACACTTAACTCATTTTCCATCCTAACTTGTATTACCAACTTAAAAACATCTTCTTAGACCTAGAATATTCCTTTTAATTCCTAAACAATTTAAAATTTAACTGTGAGACTATAACTATCTAGTCTTCAACCACATCAGAAACCTGAGAAGGATAAATATATCTGATTATACAGGAATTACAGAGCCAGCGACTTCTAAAACTAAGAAATGACAGACAACTGGCTGCCTAGACAGTCCCCAATTTTTGTCCATACACTAGAGCATCTATCTTCAGCCTCTTGGGCCAGTATCTCTGACAGACATTAAAATTTTTAATATGTCTCTAAAGCCCATATTATTCTGTTGCAACTCCCCAGTTTCTGGTCCATTCCTCAGCCTTGAAGGATGTAGGGTACTCCTGGATTGCTGTGAAGTTTTCTAAAGTATCCCAATGCCTGAAAGAAATATCATGAACATAATAAACAAAGGAGCCCAAATCAGAGGGCATTTAGTTAGTGTCTGCTAACTACATATAAAACACCTTTCTAGGTAAAACTTCACTTTATTTACTTTTGGAAAAGCTGGCTGAAGTGATTCATTTGTGTGTGTGTGTGTGTGTGTGTGTGTGTGTGTGTGTGTGTGTGTGTAAGAGAGAGATTGAGTCAAAGTTTCCCTGTGTCCTCCTCCAGTGTGTCCTTGAACTGTGATCCTCCGGTTTCCTGTGCCAGTACATCCATCACATCTCCACTGTGATTCTGAATACTGCCTCTTGTCTTTATATAATTTTCTTTAATGATATGACTGATTAACTAGCCTGTAGCTTGATCTTAACTGTACCTCATTGCTGGGATAAATTGCCAAAGAGGCAAGAGGAAACATTTGGACACATAGGGTGTATATAGTACCTTATTAATGATAATGGTTTCACTGCTAAATCTGTATTTAATAGTGTGCCAAGTTGTATATTTTAAATTAGTAGTTTCTTGACATCAAATTATTCTTCAGTAAATCTATTTGTAAATTCAACTCACTAGAATTTTGTAATAAGAGATGTAATTAAGTCATTCATAGAGTTGGTTTTTTTGGGTTTTTTTTTAACTATTCTGTGTGTGTCTAAAAATTGCACTAAAATTTTCATAAGCACTACTATAAATGTCTAAAATATTCAGACAAAAATATAATAGAGACATAGAATCAAAGAAAAGGCTAACCCTTACTCCAGACAATCAAAGCAGGTAACCACCTGCAAACAGCTCACTGTGCCGTGGTGAAGGAAGGAGAAATTGCCTGTCAGAGAAGCTTCTTATGTAGAACTGGATTAACTTCCTCTCCCTATGCTGACAGCTTCCCACTGACTTCAAAGAAGTTTTCAGATTAGAGAAAAATAACACGGGGTGAATAATAGTTGTGAGGCTGTCTGACTTACTGAGATTCATTTTTATGAGCTGTACTCCTGATGACATTATCATATTATCAAATGATAAGACAGATTTGGGGTGGTACTACTGAGACACAGAAACCCTCTTAAGTATCAAAGAGGACACAAAGAAATACACTTAAATCAAAGCAGGAATCTTGAATGCATAGGGTACCAGTGTGATTCCTTGTTGTAGGAATGACTGTGAACAAATAGATTTCGCCTAGTTTTGCTAGTGATAAGCAGGAAAACCAGTCTCATTCAGAAACAGTTTCTCATATCCATATATATGAAAAAGGAGAAATGTATTACTCAACCCACTATAATAAAATAGCTTAATATTGACACAAGCACAGCTTTTGGATTGGGGTCACACTAGTGCATATGTAATAATCACAACATGAACAAAGAAATAGAGTCACTCTACCAAGGTGAGATTTGCCCAAATAAAACAAATGCATGGAAAAGCTGTGGCCACTGACTCCTAAATAATACACTGAGAAACTGAACAATAGTTGTATTTGTAGAATACTCAAACAGTAGAGTTGCTGGCACAAATAATAATAATAATAATAATAATAATAATAATAATAATTAGCAGATAGATACATACAGTTCCATGAACCAACAGGGTAAACAGAATTCATTGTTCTCAGATGTTGTACAACAAAGAATGACTGTGACTGGAAATCATTCCATGAACTGGGATAGAAATGTGATTTAATGTTCAATTCAAAGAGCTGATAAGCAATAGAATTAAGGAAAGACTTGGTGTTGGATAGTGCAACGAAAACAGCATCTAAATTCTAAGCACCTCTAAATTGAGCTGAATGTGTTATATGTGTTAATAAATTTGTGGACATCACAGAGATTAATATCAAGTTGGGCTGAGTAAGAGAGAGAGCATGTTGTGACACACAGAATTACAGAAGGATGCCATTACAGGTAACAATGTTACCATTACAGGAAAGGCACATGGAATAATAGCTTTGATTTCATTTCTCATTCAAAAACAGGAAACTCTGCAGCTCTTGGAAACTTTTAAGTCCTTCGTTTGCTTTCTACACTTGTGTGTGTGTGTGTGTGTGTGTGTGTGTGTGTGTGTGTGTGTGTGT
>CAJQZJ010032178.1:2454555-2484533 GCA_907164525.1 Lophiomys imhausi | reverse complement strand
AGAGCATGAGTCTATTCCCATTCAAGCCACCACATCCCCTAGCAAGAAAATCTATTCAGAGTTAAAGCCTACTTCACTTTCTCTTCTGTCAGATTCAGGGTATCTAGTACTATGTTGATGTTCTTGATCCATTCAGAATTGATTTTTGTTCTGGGTGATAAATATGTCTCTATTTGTATTCGTCTACCTGCAGCCTTCCAGTTTGACCAGTACAATTTGTTGAAAATGTTGTCTTTTCCCCAGTGTGTATTCTCCTGGATTCATTGTTGAAAAAAAATTCCATTGGTCAATAGTTCTGTTTTTATTATCAATATCATGTTATTTTCAATATTAGAATTCTGTAGTACAATTTAAAATCTCAGGTGGTGATACTTCCAGCAGGTCATTACTCAGGATTGGTTTGGGGGTGGGATTTTGTGGCTGCTGTTGTTTTCGATAGTGGTGGTGATCATGATAGTGGTAGTGGTGCTGGTGTGCATGTGTTTGTATGTGCATGTGTGTGTGTGGTTTCCATTCGAAGTTGAAGACTTCTTTTTCTATTTCTCTAAAGAAGTGTGTTGAAATTTTCATGAGGATTGCATTGAATCTGTACATTGCTTTGGTAGGATGGCCATTTTCACTATATTAATCCTACCCATTAATGAGCATGGGAGATCTCTCCATCTTCTGATTTCTCTCTTCAGTATCTTAAAGTTTTTATTATAAAAGTCTTTCACTTACTTGGTTAGAGTAATCCCAAGATATATTTTTCAGGCTATCCTGAGTGGTACCATTTCCCTGAACTCTTTCTCAGTATGCTTATTAATTGTATATAGGAAGGTTACTGGTTTTTATGTGTTAATTTTGTACTATACTACTTTGCTGAAAGTGTTTTAGCTACTGTAAAAGTTTTCTGGTAACATTTCCAGGGTCTTTCATTTTTTTATCAACTGCCAATAAAGATACTTTCAGTTCTTTCTTTCCAACTTGTATCCCTTGATCTACTTCAGTTGTCTTATTACTCAAGGTAAAACTTCACATCTATATTTAATAGGTATAGAGAAATTACACAGTATTGTCTTATTCCTGGTCTTAGTGTAATTGCTTTGAGTTTCTCTCCATTTAGGTTGGTGTTTGAAACTGCAACCTTGTTAAGAAATATATTTATTAACAACTATAAACTGTTGTATTAGACCTGCGTTGTAGCCAGCAGTGGCCTGGTGAGAGAGCTGTAGGCTTGCCTTAGTTAGAGGACTATGGCAGGAAGCATGCAGGCCTGATAGGCCTGGCTTGCCTTAGCTGGAGGCCTGAAACCCATGCAGCCGTTCTCCCACAGTGGTCTTTCTCCACCTGAATCCAAAATTCTATTAACAAATATATTTATTAATAACTATAAACTGTTGTATTAAGCTAGCAGAGCAGTTGGCAGTGGCCTGGCAGAAGGCCTGTAGGCTCACCTTAGCTGGAGGTGTGTGGCAGAAGGCCTGTAGGCCTGGTGGGCCTTTTCACAACAATTAAATACACCAGGACCTTTTAATGTTTCAATGCTTAGGCCTTATCTGGGGAGGCTCAACTAGCTAATCTAAATTAACCTGACCACCTAACCCCAACCAGCCATATGGCTAGCTGTACCTTCAGAGCTCATACAGAGTCATCCTGCTGCTCACAAGTCCTGGAGGGAAGAGAGTTTCTTCTGTGTAATCCCAGGGTTCCTAAGCTCCTTAAAGGAATTTCTGCCTTCCTATACTCTTTCTTCCCAGATAATTGGTCATCAGTGACTTTTATTAACCAATCAGAAAGTGCCTCAGAAAGGGCGGTAATCAGATCTCTGAGCACTAAAATCAACCTCTGAGAACCAATGTATTAGACCTTCCTCCAACAGATGTTGGCAATTGGTTTACTGTAAACTGCCTTTATTATATTGATGTAGGTCCTTTGTATTCCTAGTCTCTTCAGGACTTTCAGCCTGAAAGGGTACTTGGACTTTGTCAGAAGTCTTTTCTGCGTCTAAGAAGATGATCATGTGGTTTTGTCTTTCTGTCTGTTTATACAGTGGATTACATTTATCTATGCATGTAGGTTGGATTATCCCTGCATCTCTGAAGTGAAGCCAACTTGATCACAGTGAATAATCTTTTCAATGTGTTTTTAGATTCAGTTTATAAGTACTTTTTTGAGAATTTCTGCATCTATGTTCATAAAGGGTATTGGTCCATAACTTCCTTT
This sequence comes from Lophiomys imhausi, assembly GCA_907164525.1. Taxonomy (NCBI): domain Eukaryota; kingdom Metazoa; phylum Chordata; class Mammalia; order Rodentia; family Muridae; genus Lophiomys; species Lophiomys imhausi. The sequence goes on along the minus strand of CAJQZJ010032178.1, from coordinate 2,482,328 downwards.
CTCTCTTGAGTTGCTGTGTGATTTTTGGCATTAGGGAAACTGTTGCCTGTTATAATGAAAAATCATATATATCTATATATTATTGTAAAATCATTATATATCAAAAAAATCATTATTTTTCTTTTATATTTTCCAATTTGGTGGAATATAGATTTTTAAACTATGTTGCCCCAATGATGCACCAAATGTTTTGGATTACAAGGGCTCTGCGGCCCAAATCATCAGGATGTGCACATGATGCTAACCAGGACAATAGTATCTTACTATATCTATACCTTACTATCAGTCCCAGTTCTTCTACTACAAAAAAAAAAAAAAAGCTTTGGGGGGAGAGGTGTTTTTGTTTATCTCTAACTTTGGTGCTTACAATTAGAACTGCTCTTTTATCCAAATCAAAACAGATTCCTTCGTGGCAAGTCCTTTTGGCAAGTTATTGTAATAGAAAAAATATAAATATACTTCTTAATAAAGTTCCTTTCTCATTGCCTTTGAATAACTTACCCCTTTACCTCTTTGCCTTTGTTTTCTACACATATTTTTACTGTTCCCAGTCATCATAAAGACATAAATAGGTAAATATAAAATATTTCTGTGTTCTTTATTTCAATTTGGGGAGGTGTCAGAACTATCTCTTAATGACAATTTGAATATCAAGTTTTAGAGTTATCAACATTAGGTATGTTGATATAATGCTTTTTAATATTTTTGTTATAGTTGTCTGAATTCTAGTTGACATCAAAAGCATTTCCTATAGAAATGTCAAGTGAAAGGAAATCAGAAAGACATTGAAGACGCTCATAGTTTCTGTGTATGCACAGGGTAGACTGCTCCATCACAGAGCAAGAGCCTCCTCAAGAATCAACAGCTTCCTTCCCTGTCCCCTAATGAATTGGACATACAGAGTCAGCGGTGAGGGGGGAGTTTCACAAAACAAGGTTTAGTATCACCTGTCAAGGCTTACTGGAGTGAAAGAAGAAAGCAACATGTGTGAGACAATGCTAAGGGAACATTAGAAACAAAGAAAAGCAAATAGAATGTCTTCAGAACAATTCTTAAACTCTCAATATCATTTCACTGTCAGCTTAAATATGCACCAGCATCTCAGAAAATAAGGAAGCCAAGAAATCAGAGCAATGTTTGTGTCTCTACTTCTGCACTATTCTCTGTTAACTGGGGCCAACCCAGTGTTCATTATCTGGAAAGTACAGCCAAGAAGACTGGGGAGGGTGTGAAGAAAGGACAAAGGCAGAAAGGTCTCTGCGTGAAGACAGTGGAGTGTACAGTCCCATTAGGAATAAGATACAACTGTGGTGCCAGGGTAGATAGAATCTCAGAGTTTGTATCTAAATTAAGGTTCCACAGCAATTCTTTAAGATATGGTGACTATTTTTTTTACTCTAATCGCTTAGGTTGGCTCTTATTGAAGCTCCCAACCATTATAGTCTTCTTGTCTTCTCAGAGGAAATGAGAAAGTAGATAAGGCCAAAAGACACCTAAACCAAGCCTTTAAAGTAAATAATTTAAACTGGAAAGATTAATAACCAGGGTCCATGGGACATCAGCCTATGAAAATGGCCATAGAGTTGAAGGCATCAAATTAGCTTCTTCTAGGCCGATGCGTTTGTTCTGTCTGCCTCTTAATTCTATAGGACCTGAAGGGATGTTAGACAGAGTCTAAGTTCCACTCCTCTTTCTTCTCAAAGACCTTGGGAACTACAGAATTATAGTAGCCAGCCTCATAGCCAGGCTCTTCAGTTTCCAATCTTGAATCCTCTCTCGTACTCATGACGACAGTTTATTTTTTCATGACACCTTGTGTGTACTAATTCTCAGTAGTCTACAAGAAGTACAACATCACTTAATCCTACAACCACCCCACACACTGCTGTTACCACCACGTTTGGGTTTAGAATCTGAAACCCAGTGTGGTTAACCGACTTGCTCAACCCCAAAACCAACAAAAGCATGGCCTTCCAGGCTGAGCATGGTGGCACACACCTTTAATCCCAGCACTTGAGAGGCAGAGGCAGATGGATCTCCTTGGGTTCGAGGCCAGAGTGCTCTACACAGTGGGTACTAAGACAGCCAAGGCTATAGAGTGAGTCCCTGTCTCAAAAACAAACCAACAACAACGACAACGAATAAACCTGGCCTTCCTACACTCAACACAGTGACTTCTTCTAATCCTAACAAACACGCTTGTTTTTTTCTACTATCTCTCTCCTGACTAGTTCACCCCACAAAACACTTGCAGAGGAGATTGGTTTTCTGAAAATTCCCTTCCTTCCACTTCCTAATGCAATAAATTATTAAATTTTGGCTGGAGTCCATATCACAGTATCAGAAAATAAAAATTTTCTTTTTTTTTTTATCTATAGCTGGGGGAAGGAAGAATAACACCTTATTTATCCTTGTTCTTTCCAAGATCTCTGTATCTCAAAATGCTTTAAGCAATTAGATACCTAAGAAGGGGTACATTCTCTCCAGTTTCGACTCCTTTGGTTTTATGTAAATAATAATAATAGTAAAATAAGTATATATCATTAAATAAAAGGAGGGAAACTGCCACAATTGTGAAAAGAATCAAAGAATCTCTGCCAGTTCTGATAATTAATTGCCATATTGTCAGCTGAACCCCAGGCCCAAAGTAGAATGTGCACTAACCCATGGGCTAATTCCATCGCGCCCCTCGCCGTTATGAAAACTCTGTTAATAATCTACCAGTGACGGCTGCCTGCGGACACCTGATTTTCAGTTTCTGACGAAAGTAAAATGATCTGTTGGGCGTAGAAGGTAATAACTAACTTGATTTTTTTTTTGTTGTTGTTGTTTTTGTCTCTGATGTACAGAACCTGAAGCGTGTGGCTGAGACCTGGATGGATGAATTTGCCGAGTACATTTACCAGCGGCGGCCAGAGTACAGGCACCTCTCCACCGGGGACATCTCTGCCCAGAAGGAGTTGCGAAAACGACTTAAGTGCAAAGACTTCAAATGGTTCATGGCTGCGGTGGCCTGGGATGTGCCTAAGTACTACCCGCCGGTGGAGCCCCTGCCTGCGGCATGGGGGGAGGTGAGGAGACCTGCCCTACCAGTGACAGCCTATCCATCTCCCACAGCCTCTGAGCTGGGGAAGGACATCTAAACCCTTCCCTCCTCCTCATAGCTTGAGAAGTGGGAGAGACTGCCAAACTATCGCTCTTTTCTCCTTCAGCCCAGCAGGTTAATTTAAAACATTCCATGCCTTCCTTTCTAAAGGAGGTTGGGCCTAACTTCCTTTTAGAAAGGAGGGTAGGGGGTGAATCCTGGCTGGAAGGAGGATTCAACCCACAGCATCGATATCCCATTCAAGAACTGGTGAACACTGCTGATGCTTTGAATGGAAATTTTTTTTAATATGTCTCAAAAATATTTTAACTTGAGATTGGCAGCATTGCTGCAGGAGCTCATAGAGAGTGAAAACCCTCACTTTTCATCAGCCTTTGTAGAAGTAATTAATTAAATTATTTACTAATATTTATATTATGGTTAATTGGTTGGTGGTGTTAATCTTTAACCCGCCATTATAAATGAGCACATAGAGACACCTAAAGGATTTTAACAAACATTAGCCTGGATTGTGTAATCTTAGCCCATCTAAGCTAGCCCTTAATTCAATTCCCCAAATATGAAACCCCAATATATACATACTTCCCATGGGCTGCTACTCTCCACACTATACCAATGTTCCAGGCCACATAGAATGAGGTTCTTTTCCCAAACTCATTGTATGCCTCCTCCTTCCTGCTCCTTTGGCTTCTTCTCTTCCTCTCTTCTACCCAAGATGCTCCTGTCTGCCCCAGAAGTCCACGAACCTTTGCCCTGCCTACCTTTCTCTTTGCCCTATCTCAGGCCTCAGCATTTATTTAATCAGAGACAATGGTTAACAAGAAAGGTAACATAGCTTCACTTGGTGTACAGCATGCAGGCTTCTGGGAGCAGGTTAATTAACATTTAGAATGCATAACATCACCCCATCAAGCCTTATTGCTGTTGATTTAATATGTATAAGTACAAAGCAATGGAGGGCAAGGCTAATTTACTAACCAGAGTGCACCTTGCACCACCAGGAAGAAAGACAAGGCATATGGGAGCCTCACTGATTTCTGAAATGAGCACCAACCTTCCTACTTTTCAACACTCTGCCCTGATTTTGTTCATGATCTCCAGTGAAAAGATCTGAATAGCCTCAGGCCTCAGATTTGAAACATCCATCTTTGGGAATAAAGTGGATTATTCCACCGCTCTGTTCATTCAATACTGTTACTGTAGCTTTTTCCCTCCAGAAAAAAAAGTATGCAAAAGCAAAGACTGAATCCAATGGGGTGTCTTTAGCCTGGCAATTTAACCTGCTTTTGGAAGTAGATATCAAGGGCAAGTGCTGGCTGGACTGTATGTTCATGTCATCCCAAGGAAGGCTGCCAGGCGATGGGTAGGAGCCTTTTCATCATTGTCCTTGGATTGGTGATGTACTTAAGATCGCATTACCTAGCTAGTGTCTATGGTCACCCAGCTCTGAAAAACAGCTGCTTAGTCCCAGTGAAATGTTGAACGGCTGCAATAGGTCTCAGCTGGTGGAATACTTGTGTAAAATACACAAAAGCCTGGCTCTATCCAAGCATTACTTAACAAGGTATGATGTCCATGCCCTATAACCTCATCACTTGGGAGGAGAAGTCAGGAGAATCAGAATTTCCAAGTCATCCTCACATACATATAAGTTTCTGCCTCAAAAATAAATAATAAGATGAAGAGGTTGTTTTCCGACTGTAATTTGTAAATTAGCTGATTTCTTAAAGGGATGAAGCGATGACTAAGTGTTCAGAACATATCTGTGAGAAATCTTGCACATTTATCACATTTGTAAGTTTCCTTTCACGGGACTTTTTGTTTTTGTTCGGGTTATTTGAGGAGATTGCCTTGTTTATTTTTTTTTTTTTTAAGAGAGGATCTCTTGTGTGTAGCTTAGGCTGACCTCCACCTCATGATCTTCCTGTGTGGCATGCTGGTGTATATACTGTGTTTGGATTGGGAGTTATTTTAAAATAGGGTTCTTATTTTAGAATAATTCTGTTTATATACACATTGTGATTGTAATATAGGAAGTTCAGATACATCCTGTACCCAGCTGTTTGTACTAATGGCATTTAATACTTGCCACATTTACTGGTAGATTATCAAGCTAATGGATTCTTATTAGGACAATGACACTTACTGAAATATAGTTTATTTAGATTTAACCAGATTTCTTTACTAAGGTCTCTGCCTATCCAGGATCCAATCCAGTATCTGAGAGGGCTTTGTAACATCCTACAAACTTTAAAGTGGTTGTTAGGACACACTTAGCCCCTACGCGAGGCAGTAAGTAGGTCAGCCACTGTTTTCTGAAACAGTGAAAGGGGGAATGCAGACACTGAATCTTTTACAAGCAGGAATCACAAACCAACAGCAGCATAAACACAAGACCCCCGTGGAGTGCTGCACCAAGAAGTGGGAAACTCATAGTCTCACTCAGTTATGCTCGGAGTCACTTGCCACTGGCTTCTCTACACCATCCTGATTCTGGGTAAGCAGTTATTAGGCAAAAACAGTGGTTCTGCTTGTTGGGAGTTGACTTGTGAGTGATATGCTACAGACCATAAGCAGCTCTCACCTGTCTCCTAGTTCATTCTCTGGTTCTCCCTTTCTGCCCTGAAGACTATTTTCAACCCAGACTATTTAAGATATGAAAAAAGGCCATGCCCCAACTCAAAACATCTTGAGGGTCCCTCTCTGTCTCTGTCGTCTCTGTCTCTGTGGTGGGGGCGGGGGGGGAGTTGTGAGTGTGTTATAAAAATCAAAGATTCTGATCCGAGTGACTTAACCCCTCTTGCAGAACCTCTGACTTCACCTCTTGTAGCCCTGAGTACTCTCCTCTACACACACTGACCTCGACATTTTTTGAGCATGCCAAAAGCAGCCCCACTTTAAGGCCTCCGCCCTGCAGCTTCCACAACTTAGACCCTTCCTGCCCCTAAAGTTCCATGGCTCCCTCCATCATTTTCTTTGGGACCTAACTCAAAAGGACTAGCAGCTCAGTGAAACTTCCCCTGATCAGCCTAATTCAACTTTGGAGTAGCCTGCACATCCATGACACATAGGAACTCCCTTTCTCCTGTTCCCCCATTACTCTTTAGCATCCATCACTGTATCAAATTATACCATTTATTTGCCATGTTTCTTATTTACCTCCACCACCTGAAAGCAAGCCCCATGACACAGGGAGTCTATTGGTTTTACTGTGTTACAAACTGCTCTTTGGTGGTAAGAAATGATGCCTAGTATGCAGTTGGAACTCAATGACTATTTTTTGAAGGGGTGAAAGATGGACGAATGGAGGACCACTCAGTGCTGTGCCCCTGAGCCTATGTGTTTAAGCCTAAACGGAGCACACTTCACATTCATTCCATCTCTTACTCAAGGGAGGGGAGTCCCCATGCCACCCCTTCACTGGCCCAACAAAGTCCAGCTCTCTGGAATAACAAGTTACAAGCCATTGATACTAGTGCTACATTGCAAAAGATTCTATTCTGTCATCCTAAGAAAAATGGAGACATTTCAGTGATTTCCAGACTCTTCCTAAGAGCCTCTCACTTAAAAAGTAAAAGAGACAAAAGTAACAACTACTGAAGATCATTACCTGCTGGAAGCCATGCAACCCTCTGCTTCACAATGGTAACAGTTGAGTCAGGAGAGGCCATGGGGCCCAGAGAGACTAAATTAGGAGTTTGGGCCATGCATTAAGTCAGTCACCTCTTAGTTCTATTCAAACAGAAGCCACAGACTTCCAGGATGCTGTGTCATATGGGATGAGAACTGGTTTAAAGTGGAAGTCATTCTTAAATCGCTGACATATGGAGTGTCTCTTTTGTGTCAAGATGTGACATTAAAGAAAATGTTTTATTTTCTCCTTTTCCCTTCCCCATCCTTAGGATTCATGAATTGCCTTAAGTCACTTATAGTATTCCTTTATAATCCAAAATGAGAACTTTTTCAGAATCCTAAAAACCATGTGTAAGAGAGAATAAAAGATGTAAAATAGACAGTGGGTATCTTTTCCCAATACTGCTATAGATTCTTTTAAAAGTGTCTGCTCACTGCCCTCAATGTGCCAATCTTGCCACATCCATTTGTCATCTTGCAACTGTGCAAAAAATTATTTTAAATCTCTATTTTCAAAAATCCATCTCAATTCAAAACCACATTGACTGCTTATTTGAATTCATTCCTCAAGACAAATGTCACAGTGAACTGTAGAATGTTCATAAAGTCAGATACCCTAAATAGTTCCTGCTCCTCTGAGCTGCTTCAGGCTGTTGCTCTTGACTCCTTCAATGCTGCTTGCTTCCTCTCCCTGTTAACATTCTCACAGTACCCAAGATCCTCCAATTTTCCCTGCATTAGCTTCCAGAGAAGGAAATTCAACACAGAGTGATGGATTAGCTAAAAGACCAAAGTGATATTGCCTCTTTCAAACAAATTCCATATTGTTCTGCTGATATGGGATGCAAGGATGAAAGCCTGTGCAGAAAAGCACAAAGAACAACCCCCTAGTATCCTTGGACCATCTCGTGACCTGGAAATGTAATCCAGTTGATGAAATGCTTGCCTAGCATGTGTGAAGCCATGAGATCAGTCCCCAGCACCTTAGAAATGGAGTGTCACTGTATACCTCTGCATCTTAGAATCTTAGAACTCAGGAAGTCGTGTCAGGAGGATCGTTACACAGGAAGTTTGAGGCTGGTGGGATATATGAGATCCAGTCTGAAAAGAAAGAAACAATCCTGTGTCGAAAGGAAATGCCCACTTTGAAAATAAATATTTATTTTAAATTTGAACAGTCACAAAATTAGCAATGAATGTGCCAAGACTGGCACATTAAAGATAGGAAGCAGAGAAAGAAAACATATTTTATTCTTCCTTAAAATATACATATTTATATTTTGCATATGTTTATACACTAAATATATACTTTTCTGGCTTATGTGAAATTTAAGTATAGTTATAACTTCATCATTTTAGTACTTAAAGTACTTTTGTGAACTTTTTGTTTTTACTTTAATTATATAGATTTATGGAATATTAAGTGAAACATCACTACTGGAAATTAAATGTCTCTATAGTAATCTAACTTTTAAACAGAGTAATATTTCTGTTAATATAAACAGGAGATTTGTATATTTCTTCTCATTATGGAGCCTAGACAGAACAGTCAGGGTAGCAAGTGCAAAAACAAAGTTAAATGTAGATGTCTTCAATCATAACACCGATGACAAGGAACCCAAAAGGAGTTATGGAAGGTGACTTTGTGTCATGTGAGTTACAGACAGCAATGGACCCTTGGTGGTCCCAGTAGAGATTAGAAGTTGCTATAAAAATAAACAAGGAGAGAACTGTGAAATCATTCTGTATAATTTCATACACCCACAAAAAAAGATCAGGTACTTTACAGAGTGTTTTAAAAAGCAATCAAATATAAACACTAACAGTGAAACTAAAAAATTTCCCCACAGATCCAAGCTGAAGACCAGTCTAGAGATAGTAGAACTCTATCTAGAAATGGGCTGTGGGAATGTAAGTCCTGCTGACCAGCCTTGGCTAACAAGGACCTCAGAAACATTTCAGGGGGCCTTGGGTTTTTTTGTCATATGTTTGATTTGGTTTGGTTTGGTTTGGTTTGGTTTTTCAACACAGGGTTTCTCTGTGTATCCCTGGCTGTCCTGGACTTTCTCTGTAGACCAGGATAGCCTCAAACTCACAGAGATCAGCCAGCCTCTGGCTCTGAAGTGTTGGGATTAAAGGTGTGTGCCACTGCCCAGCTTGTATGTTCTTTTTTGTTTTGTTGTTTTTGTTGCTTTTGTGGCAGAGACACATCCTATACCCTAATCCAAGTAACAAAAAGAATTTGCTCCAAGTTAGATCCAAAATGAAGTTTTGGAGATCCAAAGAGAAAAGCAAGAACTATTAAAAAGGCAGGGTCTGAGATGGAACTCAAACATACAGAACCATAAACATATTTAAAAGTAACAAGAAAGATCTTTCTAAGGCTAGAAGACACACAGAGGAAGGAAATTTTTGTGACTGGGATGGAGCCTGGAAAGACAAGGCCATGACTTGTGAAAAGATAATATTGTTTAAAACTTCAGAACAAAGGAAGGAGGAAGGAAGGAAGGAAAGAAGACTTCACACGGATTTTCCCCTAATAGTCCCTAATGTAAACTATCTCATTTATATGTGGAAAATAAAAATAGACTGTGATAAAACCCCATGCTGAGTTACAACAAGGATAAAGATGAAAATGAGAGAAATCTGGCTCCAATGTGCAATGGAAATGCACATATGTGGCTACATGAAGAAAACTGCAATAAAGGGCAAATTTCAAAATGAGCTGTAGAATCTTGAAAACAATGAAAGCTTGAAAACAAAAGTACTAATCAAAATTAGAACAGCTCCCAGATGAGATGGTTGGAATATGAAGCACACTTTATGAACAAAGAGCTGAGTAAACTCCAGAATGGACTAGGAAAGTAACAACATATATTTCAGAAATAAAGTTTAAATGAGAAGAATCAAAGGAACCAAAAATTCACAGTAATGAAAATTGCGGCTAGAAAGGGAGGAATACAAAGAAGGAAATTAAGAGGAAGGAAAGAATTCATCAAAAGATTTGCAATAGCAGAGCAGGCTCAACCTAAAATCCCCAAAGAAGAAAGTTCTTTCCAAAATGAAAGATAGGAAATATTTAAAACTATAACTCAAGGAAATATTAAAATGAAAGATTTGAATCAGCATGCTTGGGAAGCTCAAGAGCCATCAGCAGGAAATGCTTCCAAATACAGTGGTTGTATTTTTAAGATAAGAAAAAAAAGTGTGCACATCAAAGTAAAAAATATAATAAGTGAGATTTGGAAGCAGGCATTTTTTTCTAACCAGAAGGCAGTGGAATAGCATTGTAAAGATCAAAAAAAAAGGAATTAAAATACCAGCCAAAGATTTTATATCAAACCAAATTATCCTTCAAGCATCAAGGGTGTTGATAAACAATTTATGAACATTCAATTGCTGAGGGCTATGTTTTTAAAGATATATCTTTATTTTTACTTATGTGCTCATGGATGTTTATGTCATGTGTGCTCAGGTACCTGTTGAAGACAGAGCTAGTATCAGATTCCCTTGAGTTATATATAGGTTGTGAGTTGCCCTGCATAGGTGCTTGGGAATCAAACCTAGGTCCTCTGGACAAGTACCAAGTACTCTTACCATCTGAGCCATCTTTCCAGCCCAGATGCTTTTACCAAAAAGCCTCTCTGAGAAACTTGCCAGAGGATAGACATCAGAAGCCACGGGCTATTTGCAGAGAGTTGACAGAGGATTACTTTGATAGAATATGACTAGAAGGAGACAAGGAGAACATCATGTGAGAAATTTCAAGAAACAAATGGACAAATGGAGAAAGTGACTATAAAGCAGAATGAGTTGGCTAGTTGCCCCACAGTCCTTAAGTGAGAGAAAGCAAATATCATGGCAGTTTAGATGACGGGCAGATGGAAGTGGGGGAAGTACAACTAACTTTTGTATTGCCTAGAAAGGGGAACAGTTAGTCATTATCTAATACAAGGAAACCCAGATACTGTACAGTGTATTAATATAGAGGTAGTAGAGATGTATATATCATGTTAAATACGAAAGATTGGAAAGAGAAAACAAGCCCCATGATGACTGTCAAGACAGTGGTCAATAAATAATAAACAAGTGTGTTATACCTGAGATCAAACATATAAACAAATCCACTTGGGGAAAAATGTTCCAATTGATTAACACTATAAGGCAAATTTAACTGTCATATGTGAGACATAATGAAATCAAGGTGATGAAAAAAGATTAAATTGAAGAAGAAGCAGAAATATGTCAGAAAAGTTTAAATAATTCAAAGCAACATTTGAGTATTTGACATGCAACAAGAATTAGGGTGGAGCCGGGCAGTGGTGGCGCACGCCTTTAATCCCAGCACTTGGGAGGCAGAGGCAGGCGGATCTTTGCGAGTTCGAGGCCAGCCTGGTCTACAAATTGAGTCCAGGACAGCCAGGGCTACACAGAGAAACCCTGTCTCGAAAAACCAAAAAAAAAAAAAAAAGAATTAGGGTGGAATATAAAATGTTTTTTAATGCTAAAAAATTGCATTATAATTCCAAAGACTATGAACTATTTTAAAAACAGTCTCCATGAGGCAAAAGTCACTAGAAATGTAGAGAAAGAAAGAATTACACTAAGAAGGCAGCTTAATACAAACACTCTTGGTCAAAACTGGCAAAATGATGATTATAAAATTTAAACCATTAATGATCCTCTAAACTCATGGACAAGAGAAGGATGCCCACTTTTGTCATATCTTGTCAACATAGTACTGGAAGTTCTTGCTAGAGCAATAAGACAACTAAAGGAGATTGAGGGGATACAAATTAGAAACGAAGAAGTCAAACTACCCTATTTGCAGACCATATGATAGTATACATAAGTGACCCCAAAAATCCCACCAGAGAACTCTTACATGATAAACACCTTCACCAAGGTGGCTGTATAAAAAATTAATTCAAAAAAATCAGAAGCCCTTCTTTATACAAAAAAATAAATGGGCTGAGAAAGAAATTAGGGGAAAAAAACACCCTTCACAATAGCCACAAACAATATAAAATACATGGGGGTAACTCTAACCAAGCAAGTGAAAACCTGTATGACAAGAGCTTCAAGTCCTTGAAGAAAGAAAATGAAGAGGACATCAGAAGATGGAAAGATCTCCCATGCTCATGGATAAGTAGGATCAAAATAATAAAAATGTCCATCCTGCCAAAAGTAATATACAGATTCAATGCAATTCCTATCAAAATACCACCACAATTCTTTATAGATCTGGAACAAAACAATTCTCAACTTCATATGGAATAACAAAAAAAACCAGAATAGCTAAATCAATCCTGTACAATTAAAAAAAAACATCTGGAGGTATCACCATCTTAGATTTCAAGCTGTACTACAGAGCAATAGTAAAAAAAACAACATGGTACTGGTGTAAAAACAGACCAGTGGATCAATGGAATCAAATTGAAGACCCAAAAATAAACCCACACACCTATGGTCACTTAATTTTTGACAAAGAAGCCAAAACCATACAATGGAAAAAGGACAGCATCTTCAACAAATGATGTTGGTCTAACTGGATGCCGACATGCAAAAGAATGAAATTAGACCCATATTTATCACCTTGCACAAAACTTAAGTCCAAATGGATCAAAGACCTTAACATAAGGCCTGGCACACTAAATCTAATAGAAGAGAAAGTGTGGAAAAGCCTCAAACTCATCAGCACAGGTGACAACTTCCTGAACAGAACACCAACAGCTCAGGCTCTAAGACCAACAATCAATAAATGGGACCTCATGAAACTAAAAGCATCTGTAAGACAAAAGACACTGTCACTCAAACAAAACAGCAGCCTACAGATTGGGAAAAAAATCTTCACCAACCCCACATCTGACAGAGGGCTAATATCCAAAATTTACAAAGAACTCAAGAAATTAAATGCCAAGAAGCCAAATAATCCAATCAAAAAATGGGGAACAGAGCTAAACAGAATTCACACAGGAGGAATCCCGAATGACTGAGAGACTCCTGAAGAAATGTTCAGCATCCTTAATCATCAGAGAAATGGAACTCAAGATGACTATGAGATTCCATCTCACACCTGTCAGAATGGCTAAGATCAAAAACTCAAATGACAGCACATGCTGGCGAGGTCACGCAGAAAGGGGAACACTCCTCCATTGCTGGTGGGAGTGCAGGCTTGTGCAACCACTATGGAAATCAGTCTGGCTATATCATAGAAAACTTGGAATAGATCTACCTCAAGACCCAGCCATACCACTTCTGGGTATACATCTAAATGATTCCTCACCAAACCACAAGGACATTACCTCATCTATGTTCATAGAAGCCTTATTTGTAATAGCTAGAAAATGGAAACAACCAACAACCCAGATGTCCCTCAACTGAGGAATGGTTAAAAAAAAAAAAAAAAAACCTGTGGTACATTTACACAATGGAATACTACTCAGCCATCAGAACCAATGAAATCCTGCAATTTGCAGCCATATGGATGGAACTAGAGAAGCTCATCCTGAGTGAGCTAACCCAGACTCAGAAGGATATACATGGTATCTATTCACTTATAATCAGCTTTTAGCCATATAGTACAGAATAACTATGCTACAACCAATGCATCAAAGGGAACAGGAACATAGACTTTGTTACCTGTCAATGAGACACTTTTCCCTAGTGGTGCTGCCTTGTAGGCCCTCAGTGTATGAGGAGGCTCTTGGCCCACATATGACTACTGAACTGGGGCAGGGGACTGATATGTAGGGACATTCCGCTACAGAGCAGTGGGATGGAAGGGATAGGGGGTAGAGGTTGGGAGGGCGGGAATGGGAGGGGTGGAAAGAGGGCACTGTGATGAAGATGTAATCTGAAGTAATAAATAAACATTTAAAAAATTAATGAATAATGTATGTCTAATTCACAAATCCATTTCTGGAAAACCGATTGAATATATCCTATTTTCAAAGGCATAAACATGAAAACATGCTTATATTAGAAAGAGACAAGTTTTTCTTGTGTGCATATATACAAAAAGACCCAAAATAAAATTACAAAAATAAATGCCATAAACAGTCAAACTTGAATTCAAACTTGTAATTAAGTCATGGGATTTTTCTTTTTTCTTTTGTTTTTTGTTTGTTTGTTTGTTTGTTTTCTGAAAATAGTTTCATGTATTTTTAAATATTTTAACTAATTTTCATTTTTTTTAATTTTCTTTATTTTTTAATTCTTCAAGTTACATCTCAATCGCAGTCCCCTCCCTATTCCCCCACCAGTCCCACCCTCCTACCCTCAATCCCTCATCCTCTTCCCTTTTTTTTTCTTTTAAGTTTAAGGTATAACTTATTTCCCCCTACAGTTTCCCCTTTCAGTCCAACAAATGGCTCTTTCTCTTATAATAACAAATACAATACAGTACAACAGAGGTAATTAGGCCACAGCTATGAGGGTTATATGGCTTAATGTACAATCCCAATGTCCAGTCCATATGTATTTGGTACCTGACTTTAACATTCTACTATCTAACCATCTCCATGAGTTTAAAGGTCTATATCTGACTCAACATTCATACTAACTTGCAACACAATTTTAAAAGTATCTTCTTAGATCTATAACACTCTCTTGACTCCTAAACAACTCAAAATTAAATTATGAGACTCTAGCTATCTGTTCTTCAACCACCTCAGAGACCTGAGAGAGATAAATATATCTGATTTTATAGGAAGTACAGGGCCTGCAGCTTCCCAAACTAAGAAATGACATACCTGTGGCTGCCTGGACAGTTCCCATTTTCTCTCCATACATTACAGCATCGATCTTCAGTCATTGGGCCCCGTTTCTCTGACAGACATTTATTGTAGAGCAGGGGTTATGAAGGACTTACCCACCCTGTCTTGGCAGAGCTAGGCTGTCGACTTACCTGCTTCCAGGTTTTGTCCTTTTTGGACAGCATTCTGTCTACAGTTGGAGAAAGGGGCTTTTCCTACCAAGAGATAGGCTTGCGACTAATTCAATCATTTCCCACTGGAGATTCTTCGACGCTCATCTTCTACTTGGAGGAGAATAGGGGGTGCTGTCAGGAGTTGATATGTCTTGATATATAAAAAAAAATCTAAAGTTACGAAAACATCTTTGAATGCCATATTCTGCAGATCTCTTGAGGTTTTTGAAGAGGCCCTATCTATCTCTATATTAGGGTAAGCAGATGTTGCTTGTCTCTTAGCAGGTTTATTTCTGATTAACTTAGCAAGTAACTATAATAGGTTGTCATAGTACCTAACAGAATGACCAGCTTGCATAACAATTAGTTTGCATTTCTTAATTATCCTAAACAGTTCATGACAATTAGTAGTAAAAGGCCGAAACATCACATTTCATTTTTTTTCTTTACCTCCTAACCCTTCCATCCCATTTCTCTGGGGTGGGGTGTCCTTATATAATAGTCCCTCATCTCATTTGAGAGGTCATATGAGGGCCAAGAGCCTCTTCATTCATTGGGGATCCACGAAGCAGTACCATCAGTGAAAAGTGTCTCGTTGCCCGGGAGAGAGAACTACTAAACAAACAAACCAATAAGCATAGAATAGATAAAAAAGACTAAAAAATAGAAAAAATATAACTAATATATAAAAAATAAATAAAGAATGAAAATTAAAAATAAGAAGTCTATGTCCCAGTTCCCTTTGCTGTGTTAGTTGTAGTATCGATACATTCTACTATATAGCTACAATCCTACTATAAGTGAATAGATGCCATATGTGTCCTTTTGAGTCTGGGTTAGTTCATTCAGGATGAGCTTTTCTAGTTCCATCCATTTGGCTGCAAATTGCATAATTTCATTGTTTCTGATAGCTGAATAATATTCCATTGTATAGATGTACCACAGTTTTTTGACCCATTCTTCGGTGGAGGGACATCTGAGTTGTTTCCAGTTTCTAGCTATTACAAATAAGGCTGCTATAAACATAGATGAGGAAACTTCCTTATGATTCCGTGAAGAAGCATTTGGGTGTATACCCAGAAGTGGTATGGCTGGGTCCTGAGGCAGAGCTATTCCAAGTTTTTTAAGATATCGCCAGATTGACCTCCATGGTAGTTGCACAAGCCTGCATTCCCATCAGCAATGGAGTAGGGTACCCCCTTCTCCACACCCTCGCCAGCATGTGCTGTCATTTGAGTTTTTGATCCTAGCCATTCTGACAGGTGTGAGATGGAATCTCAGAGTCGTCTTGAGTTGCATTTCTCTGATGATTAAGGATGTTGAGCATTTCTTCAAGTGTCTCTCAGCCATTAGGGATTCCTCCTTTGTGAATTCTCTATTTAGCTCTGTCCCCCATTTTTTGATTGGATTATTTGGTTTCTTGGCATTTAATTTCTTGAGTTCTTTGTAGATTTTGGATATTAGCCCTCTGTCAGATGTGGGGTTGGTGAAGATTTTCTCCCAGTCTGTAGGCTGCCGTTTTGTTCGAATGACAGTGTCCTTTGCCTTACAGAAGCTTTTCAGTTTCATGAGGTCCCACTTATTGATTGTTGATCTCAAGTCCTGAGCTGTTGGTGTTCCGTTCAGGAAGTTGTCGCCTGTGCCAATTAGTTCGAGGGTTTCTCCCACTTTTTCTTCTAGTAGATTTAGTGTGACCAGCCTTATGTTAAGGTCTTTGATCCATTTGGACTTAAGTTTTGTACAAGGTGATAAGTATGGGTCTAACTTCATTATTTTACAAATGGACATCCAGATGGACCAGCACCATTTGTTGAAGATGCTGTCCTTCTTCCATTGTGCCGTTTTGGCTTCTTTGTAAAAATTAGGTGGCCATAAGTGTGTGGGTCTATTTCTGGATCTTCAGTTCGATTCCATTGATCGACTGATCTGTTTCTATACCAATACCATGCTGTTTCTGCAACTATTGCTCTGTAGTACAGCTTGAAATCTAGGATGGTAATACCTCCAGATGTTTTTTTATTGTACAGGATTGATTTAGCTATTCTGCACTTTTTGTTGTTCCATATGAAATTTAGGCTGATTTGTGTTTTCTCCCTCTGTCTTTTAGTTAATTTGGCTAAGGGTCTGTTTATTTTGTTGATTTTCTCGAAGAACCAACTCTTGGTTTCATTGATTCTTTGTATAGTTCTTTTTGTTTTTAAGTTGTTGTTGATCTCCTGCCTTCTGCTCCTCTTGGGAGTGTTCGCTTCTTTTTTTTTATTCCAGTTCACCCAGTTTAGCTGTTAATGCGCTAATATGAGCTGTCACAATTTTCTTTTTGAAGGCACTTAGTGCTATGAACTTTCCTCGTAGCACAGCTTTCAATGTGTCCCATAGGTTTGGGTATGTGGTGTCTTCATTTTCGTTGGATTTTAAGAAGTCTTTGATTTCCTTCTTTATTTCTTCCCTGACCCAGTGGTCCTCTAGTAAAGAGTTGTTCAATTTCCATGTGGGTGTAGACTTTCTGTTGATTCTTTTGCTATTGAAGTCCAGCTTTATTCCATGGTGGTGTGATACGATACAAGGGGTTATTTCAATTTTCTTGTATCTGTTGAGGCTATCTTTGTGTCCAACTATATGGTCGATTTTGGAGAAGGTTCCGTGAGGTGCTAAGAAGAAGGCGTATTCTTTTGTGTTTGGGTGAAACCTTCTGTAGATATCTGTTAGGTCCATTTGGTTCATGATCTTTGTTAGACTCAATATTTCTCTGTTTGGCTTCTGTCTTGATGATCTGTCCATAGTTGTGAGTGGGGTGTTGAAGTCTCCCACTATTAAAGTGTTTGGATCAATGTGTGATTTAAGTTTTAGAAGCATTTCTTTTATAAATGTAGGTGCCTTTGTATTTGGGGCATAGATGTTCAATATCGAGATGACCTCTTGGTGTATATTTCCTTTAATGAGTATGTAATGCCCTTCTCTGTCTTTTTTATTAACTTCAATTGGAAGTCTATTTTGTTTGATATTAGGGTGGCTACTCCAGCTTGTTTCCTGGGTCCATTTGCTTGGAAGACCTTTTCCCAGCCCTTTACTCTGAGGTAGTGTTTATCTTCAATAGTGAGGTGTGTTTCTTGTATACAGCAAAAAGATGGGTCTTGTTTACAGATCCAGTCTGTAAGTCTGTGTCTTTTTATTGGCGAGTTGAGTCCATTGATGTTGATGGGTATTAGTGACCAGGGGTTGTTATTTCCCATTATTTTGGTATAGCTGGCTGTCTTGTGTTTCTCTTTTGTTTAGTTGCTGTGGAGGTTTCTATTTCCTCTGTTTTCTTGGGTGTAGTTATCTTCTCTGGGTTGGAATTTTCCTTCTAGGATCTTCTGTAGGGCTGGGTTTGTGAGGAGATATTCTTTGAATTTGATTTTGTCATGGAATATCTTGTTTTCTCCTTCTATGTTGATAGAGAGTTTTGCTGGGTATAGTAGTCTGGCTGGGCACCTATGTTCTCTCAGGGCTTGTAGGACATCCATCCAGGCCCTTCTAGCTTTTAAAGTTTCTGAGGAGAAGTCAGGTGTGATTCTGATGGGTCTGCCATTGTATGTGACTTGGCCTTTTTTTCTTACAGCTTTTAATATCCTTTCTTTGTTCTCTACATTTGGAGTTTCCATTATTATGTGGCGAGAGGAGTTTCTTTTCTGATCTAATCTGTTTGGTGTTCTGTAAGCCTCTTGGATTTTTACTGGCATCTCTTTCTTTAGGTTTGGGAAGTTTTCTTCTATGATTTTGTTGAAGATATTTCCTGGACCATGGAGTTGGGAGTCTTCTCTTTCCTCTATGCCTATAATTCTTAGGTTCCGTCTTTTCATTGAGTCCTTGATTTCTTGGATGTTGTGGGTGAGAGATTTTTTAGCTTTCTCATTTTCTTTGGATGTTGTACAGATTTCTTCCATAGAATCTTCCATGCCTGAGATCCTGTCTTCCATCTCCTGCATTCTATTTTTCATACTCACATCCGTAGTTCCTGTTCTCTTCTCTTGATTCTCCATTTCCTCTTTTAACTCTGACTGTGTTTTCTTTATTGTTTCCATTTCTATTTTCATGTCTTGAATGGTAGTGTTCGTTTTGTACATTTCCTTCTCCAGTTTGCTTGTTTTTGTCTGGAGATCTTTCATTGTTTTATCCTTTTCCTGTTCAAGCTGGGTCACCTTGGCTTGGAGCTCTTTAATGATGTTATTTGTTGTTTTGACTTGTAAGATTGTAGCTTCTTTGAATTCCTTCATAGTTTTAAGTTCTTCTTGAAGGGACTTTATCACTTTCCATACTGTAGAATTGTCATCGTTTTCATGTGTTTCAGTTGTGGTGAGGTGGTTTGGGCTGGACGGAATAGTGTTGCTTTCTTTTGTTGGAGACATTTCACTCTGTTTTTTTTTTTGTTTGGTTTTTTTTTTTTTTTTTTTTTGGTTTTGGGGGTTTTTCGGGCTGGGGGGGTTTTTTTTTTTTTTTTTTTTTTTTTGCTGTCTTCTGGACTTGGGTCCAAAGGGGGCACTGTGGTGTAGGATTCGAGTTGCCTTACTCCACCCCTCTAAGGTGAGTCATTCAGTCCTGCCTCCCAGGTGGGGACCTTATTAATTCAGGTGGCGGAGCTGTTTACAAGTAAGCTCTGATTCCCTGCCAGAAGGGCCTGTACTAGTACATAAGACTGATATATGACCGTTTCAAATATCTCGCCGTTTGCCCAGGGTTGGTTCCTGTAGCGAGTAAGTCTGCAGTTCAGTTGCAGTAGCCTTGCTGCTCCCGCGGCTTGGAAACTGGCCAGTGACATCACAGACTGTGATCTGTGGTCTGAAGGCACTTTGCAGCGGGTTTCCTGCTCACTTCCAATGGCCGCAACCTTTCGCTAGATAATTGGATCGTCTGTGTGAGACCTGGGAGTGCCCAGCAGGGTGGGGATTATCTCTGAGTGGGTTCTGAATCTGCCTGCTGGGTATTAGGTTGGAACTTACCAGGGTTCTCTCCTTTGGGGGGATGGGTTATCCTGATTCCCGGGTCCAGAGGCTTCCTAGCGTGTCCGAGATTTGGAAGGGGCGTCCTGCCCAGGCATCTTCCGTGGTCCCTGTGTAGTTGGGTGAGATTTAGAAGGGGTTGTGCCCTTTGTACAGCATCCTGGAACACTTGCTGCCTTGTGATTGTTGACCCCGAAATCAAAATACGTCCATGCCAGCCGCCGCCATCTTGGATCCCCCCCTTAACTAATTTTCTATGTGTTTGTTTATGTGTATGTGTGAGCCAACACATTCCACAGCACTCATGTGAAGGTCACAGGAAATCTTGAAGGAGTTGGTTTTCTCCTACCATGTGATCTCTGAGGTTTAAGCTCAGAGGTCAGTGCCTTAGTTAGTATTCTATTGCTGTGAAAAGACACCATGACCATGGCAACTTTCATAAGGGATAAAAATGACCACCATAAAAAAGCATTTAACTGGGGCCCTGCTTAAACTTTCAGATGCATTGTGGCAGACATGGCAGACATGGTGCTTGGCCTAGCATGAGCTTTTAAAACCACAAAGCACACCTCCAGGGACACACTCCAACAGGACCACATCCCCTAATCCTTGCAAACAGTAAACATTTGAGCCTATGGAGGTCATTCTTACTTGTCTACATCAGTTTTCACTCTTCAAAAGATTCTAATAGTATCAATGCCACATCAGTGAGCACATTTGATTTTCTACTATGGACTCAAAATAGAATTCTTCACTAAATAAATAAAACAAAAGGTAAATGAATGCATATCTAAAGTCAATTATGAGGCCAGAAAAGTAAAAGGAAGGCTGAAGAGAGAAGACATCAAAGCCTGGTGTGTTCAAATGCCATGGAAGCCAAGTACAAGTGAATCATACTTGCTATAAATGAGACAATGCAAGGCTCATAAGGAATGTTTCAGGTTGTTATAGTCCATTTATACATTGTAGTGGTTTGAATGAAAATGGCCCTCATAGGTTCATAGGACTGGCACCATGAGGAAGTGTGGTCTTGTTGGAGGAAGTGTGTCATAAGGGGTGGGCTTTGCGGTTTCAAATGCTCAAACCAAGGCCAGTATCTCTTCTGTCTACCTGCCAATCCAGATGTAGAACTCAGCTACCTCTCCACCACCATGTCTGCCTGCATGCTGCCATGCTTCCTACCATGATGACAATAGACTAAACCTCTGAACTGTTTAGCCAGCCCCAATTAAATGTTTTCCTTTATAAAAGTTCCAGAGGTCATGGTGTCTCTCCACAGCAACAGAAACCCTAACTAAGACACACATAAAATGCTATAATTAGACAAACATAGTAGTAGACACCTTCAGTCCTGGCACTCAGATAGATCTCTATGAGTTCAAGGACATTCTGATCTACATAGAATTCTAAGTCAGCCATGAGAGACTTTATCTAAAATAATTAGATAAATACATTTGAAAAAAATAAGAGAACAAAACAAAAGCTCTAAATTTACAATGAAATACTTTTATGGGGAGAAGGAAAAAAACCAGAAACACAGTAAAAAGTCTATTGACCATCATAAACAGTTCCTAGGGCAGCAAATCATTATTCTGAAAAACCGACATTTCAATGCAAATAGTTACCCACTTGACAAATGCATTTCAGGATGCCTAAAAGGGCATTGTATTTAAGGGTTGTTTATGCAGATGTCTGGACAATTAATTTTAAAAGAAAAAATGGAAATGTCAACATTTTGTAATTCATCCAGTCCAATGCTATTCCAAGCAACAGTCACCACTGGATGGTAATCCCCTGAGACAAATATAAGTGAAAATATTTACAATAAAATCATCAAACAATCATCACCTCAATCTTCTGATCAATTTTACCATCTCTGTAATATACACACAGTCTGGGAAGGAAAAGAAAAACAAGAAACACCACTCTTAAATAATATTTTGGCAAAAATGGCAACAAATAAACTGTTCAGATTAAAGCCTTTAATTCTTACACTTGGAGGCGGAAGTAGAAGATGTTCAGGACAGCCTGGTCTACAAAGGAGACAATATCCCTCCCCCCAAAAAAGACACTAGATTGCTCTAGTTCAAGCTTTTAGCTATAAATTCAGTCTTCAGAAAATTCATGAGTAGAATTCATAAAGGAATCTTTTAAAAAGATTCTTCTAAAAAGCCTCCACAAGTAGAGACCTAATATTTTCAATCAGATCATAGTAAAGACCAAAAAGTAGGAGAGACAAGTGTCATAGATTATAATATTTACAAGATAACACAAACACAATGAAGTGACACTTGACAAAATTATGAGCAAAATAAACTACCTGAAAGAGGGTTCCATCTAGACTAAGGATATGTGTGGATATGGAGATATTAGATATTGGTGATATAAAAATCTCTCTTCTCTGTCTCTCTCTCCCCCTGTATCTATGTTCCTCCCTCCTTCCCTTCTTCCCTCTTTCCTTCATTTTGAGTTTAACAATGGGGAAATGACATGCGACTAACTACTTAAAAATTCTCTTGCAAACAGGGAAGATTTGGAAATTAATAAAAGAATAAAACAAACTAGTGATGGATTTCTAAGTTCATTGATTAGCCCATAGAAGTCTTCATAGGCTAGGTATGGTTGTAATTCCAACACTTAGGAGCTAAAAGCAGGAGGCTCAGAAATTCAACACTGTCCTCACCTACAAAATGAATCCAAAGATAATCTAGGCCACATGAGATCTTGTCTCAAAAAAAGACAAGAAAGTTGCATAATAAAGTTTTGTTTATTTGTTTGTTTGTTTTAGTGCGTTTCCTTTGAAGGCATGTGGAAACTATAGGGAAAGCATCAGCATACTTTGAAGAGATAGTCAAACATCAACATTTCTTATTTCTTGTACCCTAGGGCTAAATTCATCTCAGTATATTAAAAAATATCATCTTACCCTATTGTGTTTGAGTGAGATAATGCCTGAATAATATAACTTTTTGCTCAAATTTTGTATTTGAGATATTAGATGTTACTCATATATAATAACATGGGACAAGATGTTATAGAACATGAAATCAGATGGCCTGTGTGTGTGTGTCTGTGTGTGTGTGTGTGTGTTTGTGTGTATGTGTGTGTGTGTTATTTACTTCCATTATTTATTTGTGTGCATTATTTATTTGCCAGTAAGAAAAACAACTTCTCGAATAATTCTATGAGTAGCAAGATGCAAACTGATATTTTCAAAAATGTTTATTGTAATTAGTTAAATCCTCTAAATACACATGGCAACATGTGGCCAGGTTAAACAGTACTTGACAGTAATTAATAACACAGTAGTAAAGCCACACCAGTATAGAGAAAGGGAGTGTCTGGAAAAGAACCACTATGGACACATATCGGGGAGATTCCCATCACCACAGAAGTTACATTGTAATGATCTGAACTAATGTCACCAATTACAAAGGATGAGTATCGAGCACCTCAGAGGCAATGTTTGCTCTCAGGCAGCATGAAAAGTAGTGAACTAAACCTGGAGTTCTTTATCCACTCTTCTGTGAGTGTAGTGTTTTCTGATGGGTCCACATCTCCACAATCATGGCATGGAAGGCCACGATAGCATCAGATAGCATTATTCTTCTATAGTCCCAGCCTTCGCAATCCAGTAAAGTACAAACTCACAATTCGTCCCCTTTTGCCAACAGGTGTAAAATTGATGGCTTTTTCTATATATTCCCTCCCTAGCTCCTGAATTTTATTTATTAAAAGCTTCAGGAAATATAGCTGGGCAGACACTTTGCTATTCTAACCCAACAATGTTGCCCTAGCCTTCTTCCCAGCCACATGGCCTGTTATCTGCCTTCTTAATCTCACTCTGGCACTTCCTTGTTCATCTGTGTCCTCGTGGTGACTTCTTGGTCCCTACAAGAGATCCTCTCTATCTCTCTGGGCACCAGAAGCCCTGCCTTATCCTCTCCTACCCAGCTATTGGCTGTTCAGTTCTTTATTAACCAGAAGGAGAACAATTTTCACAAAGCACTGAGACAGTAGATGCTTCATAATAATGACAAAGCCATCTGGACTGTAACCAGATCTCTGGCTACAAAAATCAGCATTTGTATACACAGTGCACAAAAACATCCTCCAACAAGTAGGCTACTTGATGTAATTGTATTACAATGAGCAATAGAATATCAAATAAGCACAGTAATTTTTTCAAATAAATTTTGAGTTAGACAGTAAAACATACATGGCTTGAGCTCACTGTGTCATGAGCAAAACATCATGTGCAATCTGTAGCAAACTCCAGGACATACGAGACGTGATTGGTCTCAGTTCCTCACAGGCTAACACATCTCTTCACTGCTCTTTAATTCCAGGCACTCTGGGTATTCACATTCCAGTTTCTGCACTTGTTAAATATGTTATGATAACACAAGTTGTTTTAACCTTTCTCTGGTTTCTCAGCAGTGAGTGAGGATAGCAGTCCTTATGGTAAGGCTTGCTGACAATTACCTATCATAACTGAAGTAAACTTTTTTTTTTTTGAGACAAGAGTTTCTCTGTGTATAGCCTTGGCTGTCCTGGACTTACTTTGTAGACCAGGCTAGCCTTGGACTCACAGAGCTCCGCCTGCCTCTGCCTCCCGTGTGCTGGGATTAAAGGTGTGAGCCACCATGCCCGGCTATCTCAACATCTGGTGCAGAGCATGTTATCAACAGAAGTCCTGTTACTGCTGCCAGGGATCATAGGAGTCCTGATAACAGTGGTGGTAGGTCATGAACATTGGTAACAATTTACACCTCCAAGGAGCTGTTTGTAAGAGCCTCTAGAGGGTCAAGGAATTGTGGGACTACTCAAAGATCTTCATATGCTATGCTTATTGATAATGAAAATTTAAAGGTGCCCATATCTGAAAGAAAAATTAAACTGAACTTCCTTCCATACCTAAGTGAAAATAACCAAATATTCCCTCCTGAGGAAAACTGGATTTCCCTCTCTTAAAATGTACAGTTTTGCAGAAAACATTCCAAATAGAAGTTTTAAAGTTTTACTAAGAGGAATCTCTTCCAATTTTCACACCCCCTACCAAAAAAAAAAAAAATACCAAAACAAACTTCTTCCTTCTTTTACATGCCCATTTTCTCCAGACCCTGCAGCTTAGCTTCTTCTCTCTCATGAATTCATTGAAAGCAAAAGCCACCTCCAATTGCCACCAAATGTGTACTGCATGATCTTTGTATTGCGCCACAACAGAAACCTAAATGCTGCCTTTTACCAACAGGATTGCATGCGTTCACCTTACTGAGCAACCATCAAGGCTGTCTACCTCACTAATGCTTCATCATCTCTGGATCGGTCCGTCCCTGGGCTTTTCTTTGCTGGGAGACTTTTTGTTACTGTTTCCATTTCATTGCTTTTATAGATATGTTAAAACTGTTTATAATTGGGGTTGGATGAATAGTTCAGTGGCTACGAGTGGCTAATAACTGATAATTGCTCTTCTTATCAGTTCAGTTGCTAGGATCTTCATGGTGACTAATAACCTCCTGTTATCCCAGCCCAGGGGTCCCAACAACTTCTTCTGGCCTCCCAGGCTCCTTCATGCTTGTGATTCCCATAAACTGATGCCAGCAAACACATATGTACATATAATTAAAATAAAATATAATTTATTCTTTATATCCTTCTGATTAAATTTGGTAGGTTTTATATGTCTAGAAATTGATCCATTTCTTCTGGATTCTCTTACAAATATCATTGATGTGTGTGGCAATCACCTATTATCTGTCTCTAATTATATTAATTAGGACTACTCCCCCTGGCTCTCTCTCTGGCTAACTTGACTAAGTGTTTCCATCTTGTTTATATTTTCAAAGAAAAGACTCTTTGTTTCATTCATTCTTTGTATTATTCTTTTCGTCTCCATTTCCTCTTTATTCTTTTCCAAGATCTTGAGTATTATCATTGAGTAATTGACTCGATATCTCCATGATTTTATATGTAAGCACATATAGCTATAAGCGTTCCTCTTGGATGTCTGTGCTTATCACAAGGCCTCTGACAGCCCGTGTTTTCCTTTTCCGTTGATCTAGGAATTCTAAGTCTCCCTTCCTGGTTTCCTCAATGATCTACTGATCATTCACGAGGGTGCTGTTCAGTCTCCACGTGCTTGCACAGTTTCTTTGTTCCGTATTTCTACCTTTTCTGTATCTTTGCATCAGGCAACTTAGGAGTTAGTGTCTTTTGAAGACATTGTGCTTTTTTTGCTTTTTTTTTTTTAATAATGTCTCTGTGTTAAGATTTGTGCATCTGTTGTTTTCAATATCTCTTGGGGCTTTATTTGGTGATGTTCTGAGTAAGGCACCTACACTTGAGGGCATAATCCCCAGTATCACTCAGAGAAGATTAAAGGAAAAAAACACTTTTAAATGAAGTTTGTCTTCCCTTACTGAGAAGCCATACCTAGAGACAAATGCTACACGCTGTTTTTATGCTTTTGTTCCTGTGTACGTTCAGCTTTCTTGTTGCCCCTGTTCTAATCTGCAATGCATTTAGTCTTCATCTGTTAATGAGTTCAGTATTTGTTATACTGGCTCCTATCTCTCACCACTTCACTCAAAGAGAGCTTCATAGGCCACCATCCTACCCAACAAGATCTTCATTCCCTTTTTATTTCAATAGCCATCTTAGAGATTATGGTACAGCATCTCACTGTGGCTTTAATTTGCATTTATGTAATGGCTAATATGTTACACATGCATTTTGTGTGTAGATGGCATTGTGTGTCTTCTTTGAAGATATAAATAATCAGGTTTTGTCCATTTTTTAATAATATTAGTTGCTTTTTTGTTTCAAGTTATGGGAGTTCTTTATATATGTGGATAGTAAGTCTTCATTCCACATGTTATTTGAAAATGTTTTCTTCAATCAAATAGGTTACTTTTTCATCTGATAATGGTCCTCCAATGTAATTTTTTTATTACAGTGAAATCCAACTCATCTATTTTTTTCTTTATTACCTGTGATTAAAGTGTCATATCAAAAGAGAGAGAGAGATTTTCCAAAACTAATGTCCTAAAGGTTTGCTTCTATATTTTTTTTTCTAAAAGTTCTCAGTTTTAGCTCTGATATTTAGGCCTTTGACTCATGTGCATAGTTTGAGATAAGACCAAACATCATTGGTTTTGCCTACAAGAATCTATTTTCCCTGGCATCATTTGTTGAAAAGATTGTTTTCTTTTTGGCATCCTTGCCAAAAATAATTAGACCATACAGCAAGGTTTTTCCCTAACCTCTCCAACCTGCCTCATTGATCTTTATGCCTGTCTTTATACAAGGCTTCAATTACTATAGTAAACTTCAGATCATTTTAAATTTGACCTTTTTTAAGTTTGTTTTGGATGCTCCTCTGATATCCCATATGAATTTAAGGACAGATTTTTCTATTTCTAAAAATAAAAAATCACTGAAATTTTGATAGGCATTGTCCTAAATCTGTATCTAACTGTGGGCAAGATTAACAGTTTAATATCAAGTCTCCCAAACCATGAACACAAAGGATACTTCTATCTATCTCTTTTTTAATTTCTTTCAGGATGCATAATAGTATTTTCACAAAATCTTTCCCAAAATTACTACCCTCTACCCAGCCAGATACCAGCTACTGATGAACAAGTTCCCCAGACTCTTAGCCTGCCCCTCTCCTGCTCCACAGTTCAATTCTATAGTGTGTCTTCCAGAGAACAGAATCAGTGAGGGAAAGTAGAGGGAAGTGAGATTTGGCTCTATCATCTTTAGCCCTAGTCTTTGCTGTCATTGTTGTTTGCCTTCATCAAAGGACAAATGTGCTTGAAAACTAGTTAGTATTGATTTCTTTTTCATATTTATATATTTTTATTCACTTGTATGTGCATCTGCTTAGCATTCTGTGCACCATATGCTTGCAGGTGCTCATCAAAGCCACAAGGCAACAAATCCCCTAGAACTAGAGTTATAGGCCAATGTGAACTGCCTGATGTGGGTTCTGGGAACCAAAGTTGGCTCTTCTGCAATAACAGTATGAACTCCTAAGTGCTAAGCCATCTCTCCAGCATATTATAAACACATCTACACACACACACACACACACACACACACACACACACACACACACACA
>CAJQZJ010032178.1:2340918-2454545 GCA_907164525.1 Lophiomys imhausi | reverse complement strand
ACACACACACACACACACACACACACACACACACACACACACACACAAGTGTACAATTTAAGGATAACTGAGAACACATCTTTTGTCATGGACTGAATTAGGTCTTTCCGAAATTCCCATATTGAAATCCTAAGGGTTCCCATTGCACACCTGATTGCATTTGAAGACAAAGCTCTTTGGGGAGTAATTTAGAGTGGAAGATGTCCTAAGAGTGGAGCTTTATTTCAATAGAATTAAGTTCTCTTAAGAAGGGAGACTAAGCAGTGTGTGTTCACAGAGAAAAGACACAGCAGAAAAAAAAAAAAAAGTAGTTATCTGCAAATCACAAAAATCCTCAGTAGACATGGCAGGTCTGGTGGACCACACCTTTAATCCCAGGACTCAGGAGATGGAAGTAAGAGGACAACTATAAATACAAGCCAGAACAGGCTACATGGGAGTCCCAGCCCAGCATTGGTTATGTAGTGGTACTCTGTACCAAAACTGCAAAAAGTTTTAAAAGGAAAGAAGGGAGAGGAGAGTGAGGAAGGGCAGAAGAGAAAGTGGTTTTTGAGACAGAGCCTCATGTAGCCCAGGCTGCCCTCAAACTCTCTGTGTATCCAAAGAAGGCTAAAACTTCTCATTTCCCCACCTCCACCCTCCTGATGCTAGAATAGCAGGTGTGTGCTAACACATGTGGTTTATATGGTGCCAAGGAACAAACCCAGAGACTCAGAAATGCTGGCCAGGCATGCTACCAATTGTAGCACAGCCTCAGCCCTTTTATTAACTTACTTAGAAACTTCTTTTGTTATGTTTGGTATTTTTTTAGTCTTGCTTTAGTGCTGTTCTGCTTTGGTTCCAGTGGGAAATAATTTTACTCTGTCCCAATGGAAAGGGAAGTCTTGTTTTGCTACTTCCCATTCTCTACCCAAATTCCAACCAGTTCATTATCAAAACCATCTTCTCATGAAGTCTGATGACTAACCACATTGAAGTAAAATTTGGAAGGAAATTAGATAAAATGTGAAAATTAGAGATAAATGTGCCACTAATACTCAGAATGGTGACTGTACCCGTTGAGTACTTTAAAATTATAATAACATAATAACTTCAGCATAAATTGATCCCCTGATATCAACTTTCTGACATCACAAAAACAGCATATTTGCTCTTTTAGGGAAACAAGATCTATTACCTGTGTCCATCTTGCAAGACTTTTCCTTGGTGTAGAAAATAACAGTGGAATGTTAGTCTGTGTGACTCACCATAAGCCCAGCCCTTCAGAACTCAGCTCTTCCTGTGTCCTGAGTGTTTGACTTCGCAGAAGTAGAGTGCCAACATTTTTAACACTCTTCACTTTAAAGCTTTACAAAATGGAAATGACATAGCTTAGTAAAACAAGGCTTCCAGAGAACTAGTGTGGGAATGGATTCTTAATGTGAAATAGTTTATAAATTCTACATTACAGTTCCATGTTCCAAGGCAATTTAACACAAGCTTGTTTTTGTTCTTTTGGGTGGGTTTGGTTTGGATTTTGAAGACTCAGATCACCTCTTTAAGTATTCTGTAAATACAACAATGACAAAATTTACAGTAGAACACTCAAACTGTGAATTATTTTAGGTGGGCAATAGTTGTTGGCCTTCCTAAAGAGGTGGCTGCTAAATTCAAGAATGGGTTCAAGAGACTCCGCTTCTCTTGAGAAGGTCAAAAGGTCACATATTTACCAAGCATCTAGGGGATTTGATTCCCCTTCTGTCTAGGGTTAAGGGAACACATGCTCTCAGAACCAGCCCTATAATTTGACTGTATATCTTCATTAAGGAATAGTCTTAAATCCTACACAAGATCTTAACAAGTATATATTAGATAGGTTTTAAACTTCCCACAGTTCAACCATCTGAATGACAATTGAAAGGAAGAAGCCTAGAGACAGCTTGTGTGGGTAGTTTTTCAAGTATTAAAAATTATTTCATCTTCAAAGCCTACAGCTGTTGCTCTTAGCTGTGAGGACAATGCTGGAAGTAGCCTTTCATAATTGCACTAAATCTATAAAAAGTCCCATTCAGTGGCAACACATAATGGAGCCCAACCATTGGGAGAAGAGTTTTGTATTCACAAAATTACACTTTGGGAGAAAATTTCAAGGGATATTGAATGTTCAAATGTCAGTAAAATGATCAGATACTTGCCCAACAAGATGTGGCTTAGTCTAAGGAGATGTTTCCAAGTCATTTTTTTTTTCTGTAGCTCTTTTTTTTATATATATAATTTATTTTTATTTCTTCAAGTTACATCTCAATCAAAATCCCCTCCCTACTCCCATCTCCAGTCCCACCCTTCCACCCTCTTCCCCCTCAACCCCCCCATCCTCTCCTTTTTTTTTTTTTAGTTTAAGATATATCTTTTTTCCCCCAACATCTCACCCTTCCAATCCATCCAGTGGTTCTTTCTCTTATAACAATAAATACAATACAAAACAACAGAAATAAATAGGCCACAATTATGAGTGTTATATGGCTTAGCATACATTCCCAAGGTCCAGTCCATATGTATTTGGCACCTGACTTTAACATTCTACTATCTAACCATCTCCATGAGTTTAAAGTTCTATATCTAACTCAGCTTTCATACTAACTTGCCTCACAATTTTAAAAACATCTTCTTAGATCCAGAACACCCTCTTAACTCCTAAACAACTCAAAATTTAACTATGAGACTCTAGCTATCTATTCTTCAACCACCTCAGAGACCTGAGAGGGATAAATAGTATTGATGTTTGTATATTGATACAAAATTAAGATTATATTTGGCCACATTGGTATTGATCTTTGTATATTGATACAAAATTAAGGGTAATGCTTCTTAAAGGTATTGTACATAGTAATGCTTAAAAATGAAATGTGAAGTTTTGGCCTTTTGCTACCAACCATCATAAACTGTTTAGGATAATTAAGAAATGTGAACTAATAGTCATGCAAGCATGTCATTTTGTTAGGTAGTATGACAGATTATCACAGTTATTTTCTATGTTACTCAGAAATCAAGTTGCTAAGAGACAAGCAACATTTGCTTATCTAAATATAAGAGGTAAATAGGGCATCTTCAAAAACCTCAAGAGATCTGCAGAATATGGCATTCAAAGATGTTTTCTTAACTTAAGATTTTTTGATATCAAGACATGTCAGCTCCTGACAGCACCCCCCTCCCTATTCTACTCCAAGTAGAAGATGAGCATCGAAGAATCTCCAGTGGGAGATGTTTGAATTAGTGGCAAGTCTATCTCTTGGCAAGAAAAACCCCTTGCTTCAACTGTAGACAGAATGCTATCCAAAAAGGACAAAACTTGGAAGCAGGTAAGTCAACAGCCTAGCTCTGCCAAGACAGGGTAGGCAAGTCCTTCATAATTCCTGCTCTACAATCAATGTCTGTCAGAGAAACGGGGCCAACAGCTGGAGATCGATGCTATAATGTATGGAGAGAAAGTGGGAACTGTCCAGGCAGCCACTGGTATGTCATTTCTTAGTTTTGGAAGCTGCGGGTCCTGCACTTCCAAGTCATTTTCTTTTTTTTTTTTTTTTTACTTTATTTTTTATTTCTTCAAGTTACATCTCAATCGCAATCCCCTCCCTACTCCCCCTTCCAGTCCCACCCTCCCACCCTCAACCCCCCATCCTCTTCCCTTTTTTTTTTTTTTTTTTTTAAGTTTAAGGTATATCTTATTTCCCCCAACAGCTCCCTCTTTCAGTCCAACAAATGGCTCTTTCTCTTATAATAATAGATACAATACAAAACAACAGAGGTAATTAGGCCACAGTTACGAGGGTTACATGGCTTAGCATACATTCCCAATGTCCAGTACATATGTATTTGGCACCTGACTTTAACATTCTACTATCTAACCATCTCCATGAGTTTAAAGTTCTATATCTAACTCAACATTCATACTAACTTGCAACACAATTTTAAAAGCATCTTCTTAGATCTATAATACTCTCTTGACTCCTAAACAACTCAAGATTTAATTATGAGACTCTAGCTATCTATTCTTCAACCACCTCAGAGACCTGAGAGGGATAAATATATCTGATTTTATAGGAAGTACAGGGCCTGCAGCTTCCAAAACTAAGAAATGACATACCAGTGGCTGCCTGGACAGTTCCCACTTTCTCTCCATACATTATAGCATCGATCTCCAGCTGTTGGCCCCGTTTCTCTGACAGACATTGATTGTAGAGCAGGAATTATGAAGGACTTGCCTACCCTGTCTTGGCAGAGCTAGGCTGTCAACTTACCTGCTTCCAGGTTTTGTCCTTTTTGGACAGCATTCTGTCTACAGTTGGAGCAAGGGGCTTTTCCTACCAAGAGATAGGCTTGTGGCTAATTCAATCATCTCCCACTGGAGTTTCTTCGATGCTCATCTTCTACTTGGTGTAGAATAGGGGGTGCTGTCAGGAGTTGATATGTCTCAATATAAAAAAAACCTAAAGTTAAGAAAACATCTTTGAATGCCATATTCTGCAGATCTCTTGAGGTTTTTGAAGAGGCCCTATCTATCTCTTACATTAGGATAAGCAGATGTTGCTTGTCTCTTAGCAGCTTTATTTCTGATTAGCTTAGAAAATAACTATAATAGACTGTCATAGTACCTAACACAATGACCGGCTTGCATGACTATTAGTTTGCATTTCTTAATTATCCTAAACAGTTTATGACAATTAGTAGCAAAAGGCCAAAACTTCACATTTCAAGTCATTTTCTAAGAGACAATCCTGGAAATAAGACAGCCAGCAGTTTTGACTTGCAGTCCATTGTGCGGTTTAGTCACACAGTGTGGGGTTAAAAGGGGAAATACCATCTGTCTCTACAGCCAACTTTATATTATTGAGCATTTGCCCCAGAGCAGCTCTCCCCAGCTTAAGGTCCTAACACAGGCTGAAGGAGCAGTGCTGTCATCTTGGGAAGTTTTCTGCCTATAGCTTCCTTCTTCCTTTGGAAGACTGACAGTCTTCAGTAGCTCCCTGCTTCCTGACTTCCAGCTATCCTTGTGGTGAGGTTTTCAAATGCTTCTCTCAAACTTACACTATAAATTTTCCATTAGATCTCATTTTTCCTCCTCCCATTCCACTTTTAGTTTATTCACCTGACTTTTGTAAATTACAGGGGAAATGGGGGTTTCCAATAAATTTGTTCAACATCCTAACTCCTGCTTACAGCTTTTTCAAAATATCTCTTTCATGTTTTCCACATGAATAACTGTCACCTCCACCTTCAAGAGACTTTTCTTAGCCAAACTATCTATTGGACTATGCCTCTGCCCCAATAGTGCACATGTGACACAGTTCACAAGAAAATACTTCCATCCCTGACTTCATGAAATTACAACACCAAACTTTGAGGAGAAAATTCAAGCTGGGAAAAAAAAAAAAAAAAAAAAAAGAATTCTGTTTCTAAGGATTCAAATTCTTATGCAAATTTTTCTACATTCTTGGTTTTACACCGAGTAAATCCAAACTGACAATGCTTTTTAATCTTCAAGGGCAAGGGGAGAGGTCAGGAATGCATTTCTACTCAGGCAGAACAGAGCAGTGGAATGAGCCACATGTGGTGATGTGGAGGCTGAATACAAAACTGGGGTTTGCAGTGAATTATGTGAATGAAGATAAGATCAGTGCTAGTGCCTTCTCCATCTTTATTTTCAGGAAGGGCATTCTCTAAAATTCAGGGTTCAAAATGTCGACTCTCGTGCAAAGTTCGGAATAGTTCTCTCTCTCTCTCTCTCTCTCTCTCTCTCTGTGTGTGTGTGTGTGTGTGTGTGTGTGTGTGTGTGTGTGTGTGTGTCTTGGTGACTCTCTGATTCTGTCTCTTTGTGTCTCTATCTCTCTCTCCCCCTTCCCCCCCCCCTCCCTTCCCCCCCCCCTTATCCCTCTCCCTCTTCCTCACTCCCTAGTTTTTTCCTTCTCCCTCTTGTTCTCCCTCAGGGTGTCTCCTTTTCTAAGCACTCAGTTCACATCTATGAAGACATTTATGAGTAACCAAATATTCCCTGGGAGTCCTTGGAGCTCAATGAAATGACTGTCACCTCTCTATCCCTCAGAGTCCCCCTAAGTGTCAGCAATTTCTCTCTAACTCTGCTTCAATGTCTCAGACTCTAATGCAAATATTGACAAAGTACTTCTTTATGAAAACCAAGGACTCTGTAGCCTTTATTAATCCCCATCTACTCTTTCAGGCTCAGTAACCCATTTGCCACAATTTGTCAGCCCAAAATAAGACTTATCCAGTCAATGAGTTATAACTATTACCATCTGTGGTATCAAAAGCACAGGCCTAGGAATCAAAGCCATGGAAACAAGCCTTGCCTGTCACCCATTGGCTACATAATCTTGTGCATATCACTTGCTCTCTCCGGCTGAAGG
Organism: Lophiomys imhausi; assembly: GCA_907164525.1. NCBI lineage: Eukaryota > Metazoa > Chordata > Mammalia > Rodentia > Muridae > Lophiomys > Lophiomys imhausi. The sequence continues at coordinate 2,448,144 of CAJQZJ010032178.1, read as the reverse complement.
TGTGACTGTAAATCAGCACTCCACAGTAGCAGTAGTGAAAACCAACCAGGCAGTGAACTGATAGTGTAAAGGAATTCAGTTCAGCATAAAATGGGTTTAAATTAAAAAAAAAAAAGGCTGTCCTAATTTATTTTTCCTTTTGTCAGAGAAGAGTTACTTATCTTAATTTCCAAAGAAGTCCTTTATTTATACAAATTTCCATTTTTAGCTTTTTCAGGAGGTAGTGGGCAGGAGAGATAGAATTGTTTTTGACAAATAACCCCCCATAACTTTAAAAGTTCCTATTTTGAGGTTATACATGATTTTCTAATAATGCAACACTTAACTTTAAGTGGCAAGACCTGGTTTCAGTAAAAGACTAGTTGGAGCAGAGTATATATGAATCAGAAGGCCCCCTAGCAATCTTTATGCCATGGGCTCGTGTTCCTCTTGCATAATGTAAGCCAGCCTCTGAAATGAACAGTTCTAGTAAGTCCCAGGGCAAGAGAGAGATGCCAAAGCAATCACATTCACAGTGAATTCAGAAGAGAATGGGTATGAGATAGGAAGAAAATCTCTGTGGGCAACATTTCAAGGAAAGGCAATAGCTGGTTTCTGCCAAGAGCCATTGGATGCCACCAGCATGGAGCAATTAGAGATAGGATGGATCTGCCGAAGCGAAAATGGTGCAGTGGCTGGAAGGAAAAACTTTAAACAGCGAGAAGTCCACTCAGAACAATTAATGCACTTGTGTTGTTTTGTATTTACAGACTATAATTTCTAAAAGCACTTCATTATCTTCCTAAGCCTCAAACCCATTATGGCATGACTTACATACAACTAGCCTCAAGTTGCTGGATCTCAAAAATAGCTGTGTCCATTTTAAGTCAGTTTTTGGCCTTGTATATATCTGTTCCTTCATGGTCTAGCTTCAAGAAAGAGAAGCTGGCAGTGGCGGTCGGTAATTTTTACCTCCCAGTTTATTTCAACCCACTGGGAAATCTGTCTGCTCTCTCCACTCCCTCCATAGAAACTGTTCTCCAAAAGGTCACCTCTGGCTTCTGAGCACACCTCCACCATCTTCCCAGCCTGCCTCCTACAGAACTGGACACTTTTGACCTCCCTGTGTCTTCCTCAAGCTCTCCTTCCTGTTCTTTTCTGTTTCCCCTCTCACTTTCCCTGCCTTTCTTTCATTCCCAACATTCTGCCTGTGTTCTTCTCTTTTGATTTACACCCTGTTTGAATGATGTTGCAGACTTTTTCTTACTTGCACATGATGGCATCCCTGGTGGTCTAGTCAGGAATCAGAAATCATGTCAGTATTTTGAGCACAGAAATTTTAATACTTAACATTGTACTGTACGGTAAAGGGGTACATGAGGGATCTTAAAAAGTAGTTCAGAAACATCAACTCAAAAATAAATAAGTACCTTTTAGGATCCAGGGAATGTAAGCAAGGCAGGAACCGAGGAGCTTAGAACGATTTCCCCAGCCATTCCTTCACCAAAACTGACCATACTTGAAGTGGTCTGGCTGCCAGAGATAATGAAGAAGAAATGTTCAGGACAAAGGACGGAGCAGCTAGCATTTGAGAGCCACTCCAATAGGGCTCTTTTCTGCTACCCCACTTCATTCATCAACTTGCTGGTCTCTTGTCCAAATTCCAGATTTCTAACATGTATTGTAACATAAATATATGTTACAAAGATGCTATATCTCAAACTCATACCTTTCTCATTAACCATAGGCAAATAATTGTTAAGCCCTGTAATTTGAATATGAAAAAAGTCCCTGGGAGATATCTCTTTCTTTGATTCATATTTTCTTTGGCTATAAATCAAACATTAGCCAGGCGTGGTGTCACACGCCTTTATTTTTTTAAATACTTTATTTTTTTTTTCTTCAAGTTACATCTCAGTCACAAACCCCTCCCTATTCCCCCTTCCTATCCTGCCCTTCCACCCTCTTCCCCCCAGAAGTTTCCCCTTTCAGTCCAACAGATGGTTCCTCCTCTTATAACAGTATTATACAAAACAACAGATATAAATATGCCACATTTATGAGAGTTAAATGGCCCAGTATACCTTCCCAATGTCCAGTTTATACATATTTGGCCCCTGACTTTAACATTCTACTATCTAACCATCTCCATGAGTTTAAAGGTCTATATCTGACTCAACATTCATACTAACTTGTAACACACTTTTAAGAGTATCTTCTTAGATCTATAACACCCTCTTGATTCCTAAACAACTCAAAATTTAACTATGAGACTCTAGCTGTCTATTCTTCAACCACCTCAGAGACCTGAGAGGGATAAATATATATGCTTATATAGGAAGTGCAGGGCCTGCAGCTTCCAAAACTAAGAAAGGACATACCAATGACTGCCTGGACAGTTACCATTTTCTCTCCATACATTCCTGCATCAGTCTTCAGCCTTTTGGTCCTGTTTCTCTGACAGACATTTGTTGTAGAGCAGGGATTATGAAGGACTTACCTACCCTGTCTTGGCAGAGTTAGGCTGTCGACTTCCCTGCTACCAAGTTTTGTCCTTTTTGGACAGCAGTCTGTCTGCAGTTGGTGCAAGGGTTTTTTTCATGCCAAGAGATAGGCTTGCCACTAATTCAACCATCTTACAGTGGAGGTTCTTCGATGCTTATCTTCTACTTGGAGTAGAATAGGGGGTGCTGTCAGGCGCTGATATGTCTCGATATCAAAAAAAAAGAAAACCTTAATTTAAGATAACATCTTTGAATGCCATATTCTGCAGATCTCTTGGGGTTTTTGAAGATGCCCTATCCATCTCTTGTATTTAGATAAGCAAATGTTGCTTGTCTCTTAGCAACTTGATTCCTGAGTAGTTTAGAGAATATCTGTGATAGACTGTCATAGTAGCTAACAAAGTGACATGTTTGCATGACTAGGAGTTTGTTTTACTTAAATATCCTAGACCATTTTAGACGGTTGGTATCAAGAGGCCAGAGCTTCACATTTTATTTTTAAGTATCTCTAGGTATGATAGCATTAGGAAGCATTACCTTTAATTTTGTATCAATATACAAAGATCTATTCAATTGTGGTTAAATATACTCTTAATTATGTATCTATATACAAAGATCAATGCCTACGTAGCCCAATATAATCTTAATATTAAGTCCATATACAAGGGTCAATACATTGTGGCCAACTATAATCTTAATTTTGTATCAATATACAAAGATCAATACCGATGTAATCCAATACAATCTTATTTTTGCACAATAAACAATGGTCAATACCACTTTAGCCAAATAAACTACTAATTTTGTATCAATATACAAAGGTATAAGGGCATATTCAATAATCTGCCCCTTCTTCTTGGACCTTCCTGTGCTATGTCTACATCTCATTTTTCTCAAGCCTATGCACTCCAACATAGGAGAGGAAGAAGGATACAGAAAAGGAAAAGTAGAAAGTCCCTGAGGCTAACCTCCAAAACCCACTAAACAGGACCATTTATGAACTTGTAATCTCTTCCCTTAAATATCGGAGTTTTCAGTTATCCTTCAATTAACCAAAAAGAAAGGCGGAGAAACACCTTCCCCACACTCTGGGCATGGGACATCGCTCTCTTACAGTGACTTCCTGCTGATTTGGGTCGTAGTAGACCTGTTTGTGGCCCGAACCCAAATGCAAAAAAATGGTTAAAAATGTTAGTACACTCCTTTTATATTCAGTCCTTCTGTTCTCAGATGTTTAGATGACCTAAGGGGTTTGTAGGCAGAAGCTGATCTTGCAGGCTTCACTGAGGTTCCAGCCGGGGCATTGTGTAGAGCTGAAGGGTCCCAGCGAAATTGGATTGCCATGGTGGTTGCAGGCCCCCAATGGAGACAACTATTGAGGAAGTCTGCCAGGCAGAATCAACTGGGTCACTCGTCCTCCTTGGTGCCTGATTCTGCTCTCTGCTGAGGTTTCTGCTGTCCAGCCATCCCCGGGCTCCCCTAATGGACGCTTCGGTTCTCCTGGAAAGATAAGAACAGAGCCCTGCCCCAATCCCAACCCTAGGACAATTGCCCTCATTTTTTTTTGGGGGGGGGCTAGGTAGTACTTCTCCTGAAGCAAATTTGGCCTTCTGACAACATACAAAGCGTTATCTTTCAATCCGGGTTAAAGAAGAAATCATTCTGTCACCTTGGAGCTAAACCAGATCCAGTGTATATATTTTGAGATCCCAAAGGACAATCTGCCTGCATCGAGAAGGCATTTGTAAGTAGCCTCCAAACCTAGGTCCCTCCAAATCCCATGTGTGTGTCTCTGAACTCTAATTATTGGGATCAGAGACCTGTGTTTCCCATCTGAAGGGATCAAAGATGTGTTCCACCACTCCTGGATCGAAGTCTTTCTCTATTTAGAGTTTGCCCTGCATCAGGCTGACCCTGAGCTCCGGCATCTGCCTGTTTCTGTCTCCAGTGTGCTGGGAGCTGGGACCAAGGGTGTACTCTTCTTGAATGGTGGGACCAAGAGTATGCACCCTCACCACCCCGCTCCATATGGCTCCAGAATACATAAGACCACCAACTCTACGGTGTTCCCCCCGTCTCCGCTGAAGTCAAAGGCATGGGCCAACACCACAATTCTCTTGTATTTTACCTTAGCTCCACGTCTTCTCAACACCTGGAGGTCTGCAAAACCAGGCCGAATGGCTGTATCCTCTATTCCATTCACAGTGTTTCAGCGCTGCCCCCTGCCCTTTTTTTTTTCTTTCTCTTTTTTTTTTTTTTTAGTTAATAAATTTATTTGTTTGTTGCTTCAGGTTACATCCTTATCATATTGTCCTCTTTTCCCGCTTCCCAGCCCCACCCTCCCATGCTCTACCCCCTGACCCTTCCGTCTTGTTCCTCTGGGGTGGAGTGTCCCTGCCTAACAGTCTCTCACCATAGATCAGGAGTCATATGAGAGCCAAGAGCCTCTTCGTTCACCGGGGGCCTACGAGGCAGTACTGACAGTGAAAGGTGTCTCCTTGCTACTGGGGGAATACTAAAAAAAAGACCAACAAACACACAAACCCACAAAAACAAAGAATATCAACAAAAAAAGAGAGGAAAAAGAGATCGGAAAAAGAAAAAGATAAAAAAAATTTATGTCCATGTTCCTTTTGGTATGTTGGTTGTAGTACAGATATCCTGTACGATATAGCTAAAATCCTACTATAAGTGAATAGATGCCATGTGAATCCTTCTGAGACTGGGTTAGCTCACTCAGGATGAGCTTCTCTAGATCCATCCATTTGGTTGCAAATTGCATGATTTCATTGTTTCTTATAGCTGAGTAATATTCCATTGTATAGATGTACCACAATTTTTAATCCATTCTTCAGTTGAGGGACATCTGGGTTGTTTCCAATTTCTAGCTATTACAAATAAGGCTGCTATGAACATAGATGAGGAGACTTCCCTATGTCTCCGTGAGAGGTCCTTTGGGTGTATACCCAGAAGTGGTATGGCTGGGTCCTGAGGCAAGCTTATTCATAGATTTCTAAGATATCGCCAGACAGACCTCCATAGTGGTTGCACAAGCCTGCACTCCCACCAGCAATGGAGTAGGGTTCCCCTTTCTCCACACCTTCGCCAGCATGCGCTATCATTTGAGCTCTTTATCTTAGACATTCTAACAGGTGTTAGGTGGAATCTCAGGGTCGTCTTGAGTTGCATTTCTCTGATGATTAAGGATGTTGAACACTTCTTCATGTGTCTCTCAGCCCTTAGGGATTCCTCCTTTGTGAATTCTCTATTTAGCTCCATCTCCCATTTTTTGATTGGATTATTTGGTTTCTTGGCATTTAGTTTCTTGAGTTTTTGTAGATTTTAGATAATAGCCCTCTATCAGATGTGGGGTTGGTGAAGATTTTCTCCCAGTCTGTCGGTTGCCGTTTTGTTCGAATGACAGTGTCCTTTGCCTTACAGAAGCTTTTCAGTTTCATGAGGTCCCATTTATTGATTGTTGATCTCAGGTCCTGAGCTGTTGGTGTTCTGTTCATGAAGTTGTCACCTGTGCCAATGAGTTCGAGGGTTTCTCCTATTTTTTCTACTAGTATATTTAGTGTGGCCGGCTTTATGTTAAGGTCTTTGATCCACTTGGATTTAAGTTTTGTACAAGGTGATAGGTATGGGTCTAATTTCATTCTTTTGCAAGTGGACATCCAGTTGGACCAGCAACATTTGTTGAAGATGCTGTCCTTCTTCCATTGTGTGGTTTTGGCTTCTTTGTCAAAGATTAGTTGGCCATAAGTGTGTGGGTCCATGTTTGGGTCTTCAATTCGATTCCATTGATCCACTGGTCTGTTTCTATACCAGTACCATGCTGTTTTTATTACTGTTGCTCTGTAGTACAGCTTGAAATCTGGGATGGTGATACCTCCAGATATTTTTTCATTGTACAGGATTGATTTAGCTATTCTGGGCTTTTTGTTTTTCCATATGAAGTTGAGAATAGCTTTTTCCAGGTCTATAAGAATTGTGTTGGTATTTTGATAGGAATTGCATTAAATCTATATATTGCTTTTGGTAGGATAGCCATTTTTATTATGTTGATCTTACCTATCCATGAGCATGGGAGATCTTTCCATCTTCTAAAGGCCTCTTCCATTTCTTTCTTCAGGGGCTTGAAGTTCTTGTTATATAGGTCCTTTACATGCTTGGTTAGAGTTACCCCCAGGTATTTTATGTTGTTTGTGGCTATTGTGAAGGGGGTTGTTTCCCTTATTTCTTTCTTGGTATATCTGTTTGTTGTATAAAGAAGGGCTTCTGATTTTTTTGAGTTAATTTTGTATCCAGCCACCTTGCTGAAGTTGTTTATCAGCTGTAAGAGTTCTTTGGTGAGTTTTTGGGGTCGCTTATGTATACTAACATATCATCTGCAAATAGGGATAATTTGACGTCTTCATTTCCAATTTTTATCCCTTTGATCTCTTTAGTTGCCTTATTGCTCTAGCAAGGACTTCAAGTACTATATTGAAGAGATATGGTGAAAGTGGACATCCTTGTCTTGTCCTTGAGTTTAGAGGAAATGCTTCAAGCTTCTCTGCATTTAATTTGATGTTGGCTACTGGCTTGCTGTATATTGCCTTTATTATTTCTAGGTACCGTCCTTGTATGCCCGTTCTCTCCAGAACTTTTTGCATGAAGGGGTGTTGGATTTTGTCAAATGCTTTTTCTGCATCTAGCGAGATTATCATGTGGTTTTCTTCTTTCATCTTGTTTATGTGGTGAATTACATTGATAGACTTTAGTATATTGAACCATCCCTGCATTCCAGGGATGAAGCCTACTTGACCATGGTGTATGATACTTTTGATGTGTTCTTGAATTCGGTTTGCTAGTATTTTATTAAGTATTTTTGCATCTATGTTCATGAGGGACATTGGTCTGAAGTTCTCTTTCTTTGTTGGGTCTTTGTGTGGTTTAGGAATCAGAATGACAGTGGCCTCATAGAATGAGTTTGGCAGTGTTCTTTCTGTTTCTATGTGGTGGAAGAGTTTGAAAAGTAATGGTGTTAGTTCCTCTTTGAAGGTCCGGTAGAATTCCGTGCTAAAGCCATCTGGCCCCAGGCTTCTTTTGGTTGGGAGATTATTAATGACTGTTTCTATTTCCTTGGGTGTTATTGGGCTGTTTAAGCTGTTAATCTGATTTTGATTTAGTTTTGGTAGGTGGAATTTATCGAGGAAATTGTCCATTTCGCTTAGGTTTTCAAATTTAGTGGAATATAGATTTTTAAAGTAATGCCCGAATATTTTCTGGATCTCCTCAATGTCTGTTGTTATTTCTCCCTTTTCATTTCTGATTTTGTTGATTTGGGTTCTTTCTCTTTGCCTTTTAGTTAATGTGGCTAGGGGTCTCTTCTATTTTGTTGATTTTCTCAAAGAACCAACTCTTGGTTGATTCTTTGTATAGTTCTTTTTGATTCTAAGTTGTTGATTTCAGCCCTAAGTTTGATGATTTCCTGCCTTCTGCTCTTCTTGGGAGTGTTTGTTTCTTTTTTTTCCAATTCACCCAGCTTAGCTGTTAGTTCACTAATATGAGCTGTCACAATTTTCTTTTTGAAAGCACTTAGTGCTATGAACTTTCCTCATAGCACAGCTTTCAATGTATCCCATAGGTTTGGGTATGTTGTGTCTTCATTGTCGTTGGATTTTAAGAAGTCTTTGATTTCCTTCTTTATTTCTTCCCTGACCCAGTGGTCATCCAGTAAGGAGCTGTTCAATTTCCATGTGTGTGTAGGCTTTCTGTTGATTCTTTTGCTGTTGAAGACCAGCTTTATTCCGTGGTGGTCTGATAAGATACAAGGTGTTATTTCAATTTTCTTGTATCTATTGAGACTATCCTTGTGACCAACTATGTGGTCGATTTTGGAGAAGGTTCCGTGGGGTGCTGAGAAAAAGGTGTATTCCTTTGTGTTTGGGTGAAACGTTCTGTAGATATCTGTTAGGTCCATTTGTTTCATGATCTCTGTTAGACTCAATATTTCTCTGTTTGTCTTCTGTCTTGATGATCTGTCCATTGTTGTGAGTGGGGTGTTGAAGTCTCCCACTACTAATGTGTTGTGATCGACGTGCGCTTTAAGTTTTAGAAGTGTTTCTTTTACGAAAGTAGGTGCCTTTGTATTTGGGGCATAGATGTTCAGTATTGAGATTTCCTCTTGATGAATATTCCCTTTAATGAGTATATAGTGCCCTTCTTTGTCTTTCTTCATTAACTTCAGTTGGAAGTCTGTTTTGTTTGATATTAGGATGGCTACTCCAGCTTGCTTCCTGGGTCCATTTGCTTGGAAAACCTTTTCCCAGCCCTTTACTCTGATGCAGTGTCTATCTTTCGTAGTTAGATGTGTCTCTTGTATACAGCATAAGGAAGGGTCTTGCTTGCGGATCCACTCTGTAAACCTATGTCTTTTTATTGGGGAGTTGAGTCCATTGATGTTGATGGATATTAGTGACCTGGGGTTGTTATTTCCCATTAGTTTGGTATAGGTGGTGGTACTGTGCCTCTTTTGGTTTAGTTGCTGAGGGGTTTTCTATTCCCTTTGTTTTCTTGGGTGGAGTTTTCTTCTCTGGGTTGGGATTTTCCTTCTAGGATTTTCTGTAGGGCTGGGTTTGTGGGTAGATATTGTTTAAATTTGATTTTGTCATGGAATATCTTGTTTTCTCCATCTATGTTGATAGAGAGTTTTGCTGGGTAAAGTAGTCTGGCTGGGCACCTATGATCTCTCAGGACTTGTAGTATATCTGACCAGGCACTTCTAGCTTTTAACGTTTCTGAGGAGAAGTCAGGTGTAATTCTGATGGGTCTGCCATTGTATGTGACTTGACCTTTTTCTCTTACAGCTTTTAATATTCTTTCTTTGTTCTGTACGTTTAGTGTTTCAATTATTATGTGGCGAGAGGAGTTTCTTTTCTGGTCTAATCTGTTTGGTGTTCTGTAAGCCTCTTGGATTTTTATTGGCATCTCTTTTTTCAGGTTTGGGAAGTTTTCTTCTATGATTTTGTTGAAGATATTTCCTGGACCTTGGAGTCGGGAGTCCTCTCTTTCCTCTATACCTATAATTCTTAGGTTCCGTCTTTTCATTGAGTCCTTGATTTCTTGGATGTTGTGGGTGAGAGATTTTTTAGCCTTCTCATTTTCTTTGGATGTTGTACTGATTTCTTCCACTGAATCTTCCATGTCTGAGATCCTGTCTTCCATCTCTTGCATCCTATTGTTGATACTCACATCCGTAGTTCCTGTTCTCTTCCCTTGGTTCTCCACTTCCTCTTTTAACTCTGACTGTGTTTTCTTTATTGTTTCTATTTCTATTTTCATGTCTTGTATGGTTTTGTTCGTTTTGTACATTTCCTTCTCCAGCTTGCTTGTTTTTGTATGAAAATCTTTCATAGCTTTGTCCTTTTCCTGTTCAAGCTCTGTCACCTTGGCTTGGAGCCTTTAATGGTGTTGTTCCTTGTTTTGACTTGTAGAATTGTGGCTTCTTTGAATTCCTTCATAGATTTAAGTTCTTCTTGCAGGGACTCTATCACTTTCCATAATGCAGAATTGTCAACATTTTCATGTGTTTCTGTTGGTGTTAGGTTATCCGAATTGGATGAGCTAGGATAATTCTGCTTTGTTGGAGTCATATTTCCTTGATTTCTATTTTTTTTTGACCTTTGGCCATTGGATGCGTTTAGCTGTCTGTTCTTGTCGTTTTCTGTGCTTGGATCCACAGTGAATGATTTGGTGCAGGGGACGAGTTACTTGGCTATCTGTCGTTGCTTACAGGGGGATTTCAGGGTCACTGTGGTTTTAATTGCCTGAGGCACTGTGAGCTGGTGCAGCCTATTCCCAGGTTGTGAGTAATGGACCGGGATTGTTTCACTGCTCCCAATTCAGACTTCTCTATTTTTCACTCTGAGTTATCAGCCTGTAATGGTTCTGATGGTATGGACCTGTTTGCCCAGGCTCAGATTCTGTGGGCTTTGTTTGTCATCACGGAGGCTGACAAGGTCTGGCTCCACACCTAATATGTCTGGATTTTCCATAATACAGCTATGGTCCCGATTTCTGGTTTCTCACTAGGCTTCTCGCCACAGGCCTGGCCTCTGTGCCTGATTCCCTCCCTGTCTGCGCAGCCGCGGGTCTCCCTCCCTGGCTGCTCGGCCGTGGGTGCACCGAGCCCCGGATCCCCCGGCCGCCTGAGTGGTCCTCTCACCCCAGCAGCTCAGCCGTGGGTGCGCGGATCCCTGGCCCCACCCACGCCTGGCTGTCTCCCCAGTTGTCCTGCCGTGGGTTTGCGGGGATTTGGCCCTGCCAGCCGGGCTCCCTCCCCAGCTGCGCTGCCATAAGTGCGCGGGATTCTGCCCCCTCCCGCCTTTGGGTTCCCGGCTTCCCGCGCTCTCTCAGAACCTCTGCCCTCCGCTTCACGAGCGTCTGCGGACCACCCGCTGAGCTCCCTGTTTGTTCCTTGCTAAGACTTCCACTATCTTGCAAAGTTTTTTAAGTGGGTATAAGTTCTTCCTGAGGTGTGGGGAGCCCAGTAGGCTAGTGATCTATCGCCAAGTGGCCTCTGATTCTGCCTGCTGTGAGTTGGGGTCGATCTTACCAGGCGCCTCTCCAAATGGGAGTTCCCGAATCCCGGGTTTAGTGGCTTCCGTGTCTGCAAGAGATGCGGGGGAGAGCCTTACCCTGGGACTTTTAACAGTCCCTTGGGAGCTGTGAGTGTTCCCGGGGGGGTCTAGCCCCTCCGGTTTTTGCACAGTGCCCAATAACTCTGTGTTTTTTATGGCTCTTTTTTCCCCACGTTCAAAATGCGTCAGTGTAGGTCACCGCCATCTTGGCCCCCCCTCCGTGGCACATGCCTTTAATCCCAGCACTTGGGAGGCAGAGGCAGGCGGATCACTGTGAGTTCGAGGCCAGCCTGGTCTACAAAGCAAGTCCAGGACAGCCAGAGCTGTTTGTTACACAGAGAAACCCTGTCTCGAAAAACCAAAAAAAAAGAAAAAAAAAATCTAGCATTACCACCAGCACAGCTCAGATAATCATTATTAAAACCAATCCCTGTCTTTACATTCACACAACTCTGTATTACTCTGTATTTCTTTCCCATAATCACCATAATTTAACACCTACGAAGTTTCACTCCTGAAACCATCTAATAATCTCTTTAAAATCATACTCAATCCCAATGTTGCTGCTGCTACTATGAAAGTTTAACATTTACTGAGTAATTAATTCTTTTTTATATTTTATTCTTTTTGTTTTGTTTTGTTTTTTTATTTTGTGAACTTCACATCATAAATCCTGTTCCCTCTCCTCTCCCATCTCCCCTCAGACCCACCCTTTACCCTTGCAATTTCCCCCCACATAAAAAAAAAATCTCATTGTGGAAGCTGTAGTGTGTCTCATGTGTCCCACAATATTCCCTTTTGTCTACACATTTTGCTTGCAAATGTTCATTATAATGACTCCTTGGTCAGGTATGAGGCCTCTGGCTTCTGCTACTTTGTCAATACTGTAACCTTACTGGGATTCCTCTCAGATATGCTGTTATTGTCCTGTGTCATGGAGATCCTGTAGTTTTGGGTCTATGGAACTGGCCTCTTCATGCACTCCAGAAGTTCATCCATGGGTTGTAGGTTGGAGTGGGCCAACTCAAAGCCCTGGTTCTGGGTCTGCAGCCTCCACTTGCAGAGGTTGCTCTCAGCACATAAGTGTTGAGCACCACAGCACATGAGGGGTTTGACCAGCTCTCCTTCTTTCATGACTCCATCAGAGTCAACTCTCCCATCTGCTACCTGTGGTGTGGGCAAGAGAGTAAAGGGGATCTCTCCCTCCCAACACCAGAAAGCAGGGCTGGCTCTCCCACACTTACTCTCTCCGGGCTGGTTCATCCACAACTCCCCCCATCCTGGGCCAGCTGTAATGTGTTGTTCAGGCAAGGTTCAAGGCCTGCTCTCCTGAGTGCTGCAGCATGTGAGGGGTAAGGACAGCTCTCCTGCTCTTGTGACCTCATCAGGGCCAGATCTCATCTGGTAGTGAGGGCCAAAGGGAGGGTACCACTCCCTTGCCAACACTACCACCAATCAGACAAACAACAGGACTGCCTGATATCTCCTGCACCTCTCCTGTAGGTAAATCTCCTACTTCTTCCTCTAAGTCCTCCTCCCCTGGAGGGCAGGAAGTCCAGCCCTATTCTCTCCCCTGCTCAGTGACTGACTGTAAGCTGCTTTATTGGCATATCTGTCGGTGGAGCATATTGGTGAGCAGTGTTTACACAACATTCAGACAGGAGATTCTCAGAACAAGGACTGCAACCAGCTACAGGGGGTACAGAAACCAGAATTTGAATTAAACAATAACTTTATGCCTACAAAGTGGAACAACAGAATAGACTGGGATAGAATAGACTGCCAAGAAGTGAACTCTCATATGAACAATTGTTTGACTTTGTTCAAACAATTGAATATTCATCATCAAAACTTGATTTTTTGAAGTCCTCATCACTCATACATCAGGATGTGACCTTATCTGGAAAGACTGGTGTTTCAGGTATAATTAATTAAGATGACATCATACTTGCTGCTCTTACAGAAGACTCACATGGTGGCTTAAAACCATCCAAAACTCCAATTCTAGGGGATCTGACTCCCTCTTGTAGCTTCCACGGGCAACATCTCACATATGATGCACATCTATAAATGCAGACAAAATAAATTTGAAAATAAAATACAGAGGGAAACTTTATGGCACTAGATTGGCAATGATTTCTTAAATGTGACATGCACACACACACACAAATGCAGCCAACAAAAGGAAAACTAGATATAACAGACTTTGTCAAAATCAGAGCTTCCATCTATCAAGCTATCACTAATGTAAAAATGTAACTCTCTAAACAGAAAAAAGTATTTGAAAATCATATCCAGTTAAGAGATTAACATCCATAATATAGAAAAATACTAAAAATTCAACATTAAGATAAAAGCAACTTTATTCAAAAGTAAGCAAAAGACCAGAAAAGATTTCTCTATGAAGAAGATTCACAAATAATCACAAAATGGTATTCAAAATACTAGCCATAAGGCAAATACAAATCAAAACCACAGTGAGATACTACTTCATCCCTACTAAGGGAACTTGCTGAAGAGTTGGCAAGCTATGTGGAAATTGGGAATTGTTGTACATTAGTTGAAAGAACATAATGTGCATCCTCTATGGAAAACTGTCTGGCAGTCTTTCAAAAAGTGAAGCTCAGAATTATCATTTGCCATAGGGGTATCAATTCTAGTCCTAAGTGTATATCCAGAAGAATTCAAAACAGGAATTTGTATGCCAAGGTTGATTGAAGCATTATTCACAGTAGCCAAGAGGTAGAAAACACTCAAGTATCCATCAATATATGAATGATGATGATGGTGGTGGTAGTGGTGGTGTGTGTGTGTGTGTGTGTGTGTGTGTGTGTGTGTCTGTGTGTGTGTCTGTGTGTGTATGAATATCATTCAGCTTGAAGAAGAAATTTTTGATATGTACTACAACAAGTATACCTTGAATATACTGTGCTAAGTGAAAAGTCAGACACAAAAGAACACACAGATACAAAATACCTAGGACAAATAAATTCATATCATCAATGGAATAGACATTAACAAGGGCAGAGAGTTATTGGTTAATGGTTAATGGTTGCTGTTTTGAATAATTAGAACACCTTGGGGATAGATAATAATAATAATAATTACACACCATTTGAATATATTAATATTTCCAAATTGAACATTTTAAAATATTAAAATAGTAAACTTTGTGTTACATATATTTTATTACATTTTTAAAGTCTGTAAGCAGATACCAAAAGCCTGTGAAGCAAAAAAGGAGAGGAAAGTGAAAGTAATATGTAGTAGTTAGACCTAAAATTGACCTATATATGACATGCATGAGATCTTGCACAACTGGAAGTAATATTTCCAAATTTATCTGAGACTGGTCTGAGGTGATGGTACATGATCTGTCCAGTTGTAATTTCCTTGTATTTGAAGTACTCAAAGCATAACGCGGGTGTGATTTGACAGCGACATCATCCCCATTTCATAAACGATTTAGCTTAAAAAATAATAAGTGGCAGCCAACATTATGGTAGGATTAGTGTTAGCATTTAATAGCATAGGGAACTTAGAATAGCAAGCCTGGACTTTAAGATAAAAGACTTACTTCCAAAGTGACATGTCCTTGGGAACTCGCCCAGGACAGGTGACCTCTTTGATCCTGGGATTTTGGGTGGGGTCATGCCCTGGGGTACCCATCCCTAGAGGACCACCTGTGAATTCACGCCCCTCTGCAAAAAGCTTTTGAAAAGTCTGAGCCCAGGGGCACACTCAAAAGCTTATTTAAGTCAAGATTCACATTGACAGAGCCTTGCACTTCTCTCCTCTGCCTGTCTCACCATCCTCATCGTCTGACAGAGAAATTCCCATCATGGACACTGGGAGACTTGATCGACCCACTGCTCTGTGGGGGTTGTCTCCCTTTGGAACTTAGGAACTTCAGTTCGGACAGAACGCTGAAGCAGGACCCTTGTAGGTTCTGCCAGAGCTATTGGAGTGCCTAAGGTGAAAGTTGTCTCCTCTCAGGGACCCATTTGGATCTACTGACCACTGAAGCAGAAGCAATTCTTATAGGCCTGGGCCGTCTGAATAGGTGAGCCTGGGAGACTTTTCATATGCTAAATAATTGGTCTCTAAAACCAACCTCAGAGGATATTCCTGCTTGATAAACTGTCTTGGGATCTGACCAACGAAATTCAGAGACTTTAAGAGACTTTAAGACTAAGAATTGTATGAAGACCAGCCATCCATATGGACCCATGCTCAGAGGAAAATATCCTTTTAAGAAACTTTAGGTTAATGCCAAATATTTGTATTAAGTTTTAGGTGCTAGGTTTCAGAGTTAAGGTTTGGGTTTAGGATTTAGGAATTTTATAGACAATTGTTAGGTAATGGTTAAGTATTAATAAATATGTTTGATAAATAAAAATTTACTGTTATACAACATCCCTTGACCACTTACAATATAAGACACTTGCCTAAGCTTGCATTTGTTCAATCCTTATAACCACCCTTTTGTACAACTTTTGTCACTTGACAAGCATTATAATGAACCCTGCCCATAACATCACCAGCCAGTCCTTAAAAGAAATGTATTCCAGTGTTCACCCAAAAAAAGCAACAAAAATAAAGTAACATCTTCCCAAGTCAAAGTTCAAGGCAAAGGCTTTGAGGGTGAACAGGAAAGGTGTCCGTAACCACCAAAATAAAAGCATACACATTACCCTCCTTCTGGCACTGCCTACACCGTGGATCCAGAACCAGAGTCCTCAGACAAACATCCCCAAGGGGAAGCATCTTCACCACTGGGTCCTCATCAAAGTTCCCTAGTCCCCAAGCCGGATGTAAAATCAACAGGAGACAAGATATTGGTGCTTATTGTGGAAATCATCAAGCACCAAGTCAAACCAGCTATGAAGAAAATCTATGACACTGATTGGTCAAGGTCAGGCTTGATGAAAAGCAGCAGCTCTGTGCTAAACTGGTTCCTGGTTATGATGCTATGGAATGGACCACAAAACTGGGAACATTGCAGGTGCCTCCAGATGAATAATTCTAAATGAACATTTTCTTTTCACCATAAAAAAAATTTTTTTAAGGCTAGGCATGCAACTCAGTGTGGGCTGACTGTGAAGCCTTGAGTTCAAGCTGCAACATGCATGGACACACCCCACATGCATGCAACTTTTACTTTCGAACTCTAATATTTATTTCCCTTCTGGTCCATAAGGCTATGATCTCCTTCTGTCACCTCACTCCCTAGATTAAAATCTATTCAGCCTCTAGAGCCCCTTCCAATGCCATGGGAAGCACTCCAATCTGTCCTCCTCGGAATTCGACATCTCCTCTTCCATCCTCTACTGACGTTACTCTATTTTTCTTTTCCATTGCTTTGATGAAACATTCTGACTAGAACAACTTGGGGGAAAAAAAGGTTATTTTCAGCTTATAGTTCCGGGTAACACTCTATTGCTGATGGAGACCAGGACAGGAACTCAAAGCAGGAACTAAAGCAGAGACCCTGGAGGAACACTGTTTTCTGATCCACACTGTGTTGCACTTACCTAGCTTTCTTGTCCAGCCCAAGCCCACTTGCCCAGAAACAGTGCCTCCCACAGTGGGATGGGTCCTTCCACATCCACCATCAATCAAATCAGACTCTCAAAGATATAACCACAGGCCAGTCGTATTGATGTAATCATTCTATAGAGGTTCCTTCTTCTCAGATGACTTGGGATTATGTCAAGTTGACAATAAAATTAACCAGGATAAACATGTTGTCTCTGGAAAAGATGACTTTAGTGATGTTACCTCATTAGGAATGTCGGTTCCTGGTGAACAGAGGCCATTTTCTTCTATAAGGTCTTTGGATTTTCATTCATACTTCTTAAAGCATCTTTCATATACAAGTGCTCCTTGGATATGGGCTTTTTTTTTTTACTTTTTCATACTATAGAATGTACATTTTTTAAATAAATGGACAAGCTGAACTTTACAAAGGAGTGTATGATCAAGGTTGTAGAGAAGCTCCTTGCATCTCATGAGCAGAACCTGGATCTGATGTCTCTGTTTAATTTTCTCTCTCTCCTTAATTCCTGTCCTTTCTGTCTAGTTCTGCCAAAAAAAAAAAATAGCCTTCCTATCTCAGTTAGGGTTACTATTGCTATGGTGAAATACCATGACCAAAAGCAAGTTGGGAAAGAAAGGGTTCATCTGGCTTATACTTCCATATTCATCATTGAAGGAAATCAGGACAGGAACTCAAACAGGGCCAGAATCTGGAGGAAGGAGCTGACGTAGAGGCCATGGAGGAGAGCTGCTTACTGGATTGTTCTTCATGGCTTGATCAGCCTGTTCCTTATAGAACCTGGGACCACCAGCTCAGGGATAGCACCACCCACAATGGTCTGGGCCCTCCCCACAAATCACTAATTAAGAAAATGCCTCCCAGTTAGTCACTACACTTCCCAAGTCACCCATATTCCATGAAGAAGAATATCCTGATACCTTTTGTCATATTTAAATTTTTCAACTAGAAATGCTGGGAGACTCAGGCCTCCCTTCCCTTCATGTGCTAACATCTGGAGTACACTATTGCTGCACCGTGAAGGTGATGAATTCTGTTTCTCTCTTCTCTGTGACCAGAATCTAGCACAATGCCTAGACACAGTGGGCACTTAACAGTTGACTGAGTAATGAATCTACTCCTTTATTTAGAAGCCCCAAAGCTATTAGGAGAAATTAAGAAACCATGGTTCTTGTTTGTTGACTTTAGCATTTCTGTCTACCTAACAACTAATTATTCTCTAGGCAAAAATAAATAAATATATGCAATTTTAAAATAGGTGACCAATTCTACATCTATCAATCACCTTAATACTTGGTATTTATTTAATCTATTCCTCCTTTCTGCTTCACTTCTCTGATTTCTCTTTCTCCTCTTCTCTTTCTTCCTCCTCTTCATCTTCCTCCTCCTCCTCTCTCTCCTCCTCTTCCTGCTCTTCCACTTCCTTCACAACAAGGACTCACTGTGTAGCCCGGGCTAGCCTCAAATTCACAGAGGTCTCTTTGCTTCTGACTCTGGAATTAAAGACATTCGCCACCATGCGCAATTCTCTCTCACATCTCATTTTGGTTTTAGTTTGTTTTGTTTTTGAGACAAGATTTCAGGTATTTAACAGTGTTCCTCAAACTCAATAATCATGTAGCTGAGGATAACCTTGCCCTTCTGATTCTTCTACTTCTATCTCTAAATGGTGGAATTACAGCAGGTGTGCCTCTAGAGGGCTGGCTTTACAGGTTTATGCCATGATACCTGGTATTGAGGATGGAACCTGGGCATTGTGCATGACAGCCAGTCACCCCACCAGCTTAGATCTCTAAAGCTTCCTGGGTCGGGGAATATAAATGTTTGTTGAATTTGAGCCTGATTCTTCTTGTATACCTACCCAAAACCTTTACTCTTTACCTTTTCCTAACCTTTGCCCAAAAAGAATCACATTTCTGTAACCCTGCCACCCATCATGATTCCTGTCTCCCTGACTTTTTTACCTTCTTCCTACTCATGCCTAGTCAAGCACCACTTCACTTTCTAATTAATCCTCCTTAGCCTTCCTCCAGATCCCTTGCTGCAATTTAATAATGTCAAGCCCTGAAGCCGGACATCAAAGGAATGAAGCCTGGAAGTGATGTCCTCTATCACAGATTTCTGCAGTAGTCAGTGTCCTAGTTTTGAGGTGTGTGTGTGTGTGTGTGTGTGTGTACTGCCTTACTTTCAACCACAATGCAAACTCCAGACCAAACAAAATAATGTGTAAATACAATTTACAAATTATTAATAATCTTTATAATAGTTAAATAGTCTTTAAACCTTGGTTCTTTTTTAATCCTATTTGCCTTTTTATTTCAATGAAGCTATCTATGTTTGTGAATAAAAGGAGAGATTCCGCACACGTGCTTCTAGAGATGCAGATACAAAGACAAAGGGGAAAGAAGGAAGTGAGAAGGGCTGGATGTTAGTCTTGTACCAGCTGTCTGCCTTGTCCTGTACTGAACTCTCAGCATTTCCTCTCTGGCACAACTTTGTGCTAGAATTTACACAGATGTAGACAATTATGGCCTTGAAACTTGAAATTTGGCTTGCAAAGCAGCTTATTCCACTGTCTACACAGCTGCCATCTGAGTGAGAATTTAGAAATTTCTAGAGTTTAGAAAATGGTGTCCTCCATCCCTCCCAGAGACCTTTGGGGCTCAAAACATTTGGAAACAAAGTGAGGCTCTCTGGGATGGTTGGTTGTATCCACTGGCTGAGTTGGCAGGGCCACCACTCATGCCCCTAGCTTGGGGTGCTCTCTCCTTTATCCTTTTCTAAGATCAGAGACCCATGGATGGGCAAGCTAGAATGGCCACCCTGTGGGATACCCTCTCCTTCTGTGGCCAGGTGGCTACAAATATAAAAGCAGCTGCTTCTCCCTCCTTAATGTGGTTTGCAGTTCCTAGAATCCCTTATGGAGAAGAGTAGAGCAATGAGGATGACGTCGGCATACGCATTGAAAACTATTAACGAGGCTGTGCTAGAGGATTATAGAGTCCAGAGGTGTAAAGATAGGCCTTCCCCAGAGTGCTAATAGGCTGTTATTCAGGTGACAGACAGCTTCAGAGAAGCTGGATCCCGAGGAAGAGATAAAGCTGGAGCTTTACAGAGTGAGCCAGGCTCAGCACAATAATAGCTAACCAGACATAGTAGAGATGGCTGAACCAAGAGGATCAAAGGTTCCAGCACGCTCTGGGATACAAAGCAAGACAATCCCTCCCCCATGCCACAACACACACACACACGCACACGCACACGCACACGCACACGCACATAAACACGTGCACGCATGCATGCACACACATGACAGTTATCGAAACTGTGTTTCTATTTTACTAAAGAAGCACAGGTGTGCTTTTTCACACACATGATGAAAAGAGTTTTCACAAATGGCTTTCTTCTTTCTTGTCCCTCCACTCTTCTGACTCCTTCCCTTATCCAAAATCCCAAAGAAAGTTTCTCCTTAGTCCTTGTTTAGGAAACATGAAGCTAAGATTTTTTGTTTAAGTGATGATCAATCAGTCATACTCTGATGATTAGTCAAGTTCACTCTTGTGAACTATTGAATCTCCCCTGCAACCAAGAAGAGGATGCAACCGGTCTGCAAAGGGGGCGGGGGGGGGGGGGGGAGGGCAAGCAATTTCCCTAATTCAAGGTCCAAATGTGGAGCTGATGGTTCTCAGGGGAATGAAGGCAAGTGTTCTTGTACATATCCACCATGCAAGTGGTGGGTTGGTGGGTTGTTTGTTTTGGAGGTGAGGGATCCATAGTTGTCCTTGGATTCTATGTTGGACAAATCAAATTTTGCTTTCTTTCACATATTCCTAACATGGGAGACATAGACCTACACAGAGGTCCCAAAGCAGCTATAGACCTCCAGCTGCCTTCTCTGAACAAAGAAATGAGGTCCGGTTCTGTCTCCTGCAGGAGATTCAACCCACCTCTACTCCTGGGATACACGAAACCTGAACTAGCTCCCACTGCACTAGCTCCAGCCCAATGCAGCTTGTTCCTTCCACATTTTCACAACCTTTGCTCTATTTTGTTGCCTGATTCCAATATGAATGGGCTTAGCTGGGTATTCTTCTTCCTTATCTACTCCTTCCAGGAAAAAGGACCAGAACAAAAGCTATCAGTTGGGTGCACTCTATTCTTTAAACATATCAAGAGATAATAATGTGGGACTGCTACAGCCATGTGAAGGTTTGAGATAGCAGGGCTTGTGTGACTCAGGCACCTATGTCACAAACTGTGTGTAATATGCAACCCTACAACAGGCCGTGGCCATGATGCTAGCTGGACATTGGTGGACCGTCCAGGCAGAAGGAAGCTGCAAAACAAAATCCCCGTCCCTGTCCAGACTCTACTTCTCCCGCTGTTTCTGCTCTGGATAAAATTTTTTTCACTGTTAACCCTGTACTTGCCCCTAGCTATTTAGTACTGATATAATCACTAGAAAGAACTGTATTATGCAACATGCACATGATCTTCGCCAGCTAATCCTCTAGGATGGCATTTACCTTGCCACCCATTAGGAGCAATAACCTGTGACAACAGCCAAACTGGAACCTGAGGCCACTGGAACCTGCCCAGAGTTGTGCAATACTGAGGGACCCGTTTCCTTAACCCTACAAATTCACCTGTAACACACACGCCCAGGATTCTCTCCCCACGGGGATGGTAATGGTGGAGGTGATAGATGTCAAACAACAAATTCCATGTTAAGCACTACCTGAGCAAGAAAATCCCTTCACTGCAGAGGTCAGGACTCGAAGCCTCTCCCTCCCGCATTATCAAGGACTAATTTTGCTGCAACGAGCTGTAATTTTGCCCTTTGACTATTTTTGCCATGTTCTTTCACATACAGACTATGTTATATTTCATGACCTCATATTTTTTTTCTCGACAAACTGCATATAAATCCAAGGTGTCTTTTTAGTCATGTCATCAGAAATACAGACCAAGGAAGACCTTTATCAATGCCAGGGCTGTCAGGAGTAGTGACACAGCCCCATGCCTGATGTGTTCTTCCCGGTACAGATTCGGAACATGGCAGCAAACTTATGTGTGGACAGCAAGCATGGAGCCACAGGGACTGAGCTGAGGCTGGACATCTGCATCAAGGACGGTTCCGAAAGGACTTGGTCTCATGAACAGGTAAGCCAGAAATCATAGCACTGGGTAATAGCAGGGGTCTCAGGATAGCATGGAGAGAAAGAATGGGAAGAATTTTCCCATTGTATTTGGGACTTGAATGAAGTCATATTTTGTCACAAACCAGAAGTGAGTCATTGTCTCCCTCTGCTTCTGTTTCTTGTCAGAAGACTTGTGATAATCAATCAAGATAATGGGTAAAAAAAAAAAAAAACATATTTCAATTTGTAGAACAAGGATTGCTTGATACCTCTGCCAGTAAAGCGCTTGCCTTGCACACATCAGAACTTGACTTTGATCTTCTAGAGCCTGTAAGTTCAAGGCTGAGTATGTTGGCATGTCCCAGGTCTGGTGAGACAGGGACAGGCAGATCAATGGAGATCAATAGCCAACCAGCCTGGTGAGTTCCAGGCCATAAGAGCCCTCCAAAGGAGAGGTACCCAGCAGCTGAGGAATGATACTGAGGTTATCCTCTGAGCACACTAATGTGTGAGGGAACTCGTCCAACAAAATTGCATAGTTTCTTGGGGTTTTTTTTAATGTTTATTTATTACTTCAAGTTACATCTCCATCACAGTCCCCTCCCTCCACCCCTCCTGTTCCCACCCTCCTTTCCCTTCCCCCTTCTCCCAGAACTCATAATTCTTTTTCTTTTTTGAATAATTAGGCCACAGTTATAAAAATTATAAGGTATAACATACATTCCCATACATATTTGGCAACTGATATTAATATTCTATTATATATCTATCTCCGTGAGTTTAAAGATCTATACCTAACTCAGTTTCCATCCTAACTTGTATTACCAGCTTAAAAATATCTTCTTAGACCTAGAAAAATCCTTTTAATTCCTAAACAACTGAAAATTTAACTGTGAGACTATAACTATCTAGTCTTCAACCACATCAGAGACCTGAGAAGGATAAATATATCCAATTATACAGGAAGTACAGAGCCAGCAGCTCTCAAAGCTAAGAAATGACAGACAACTGGCTGACTGAACAGTCCCCATTTTCTCTGTATAACATTGGAGCATCTATCTTCAGCCTCTTGGCCCAGTATCTATGACAGACATTAGTTGTAAAGCAGGAATTATGAAGGGCTTGCCTACCCTGTCTTGGCAGAGCTAGGCTGTCGACTTACCTGCTTCCAAGTTTTGTCCTTTTCAGACGGCATTCTGAAGATTGCATAGATTTAATAAGAGGCTCTGTTTTGTGTTGAGACTTCATCTAATCCTAATTTCCCCTCCTGGCTGTGTATTAAAAGTAAGGCATGGATATCTTGTTGCAATAGTAGTTTTTAATCGTGCATATGAAGGACAACTGAGGCAGCAGCACCCCAACCTCCACTTCGAAGGCTGTTTTTGGGCAATGCATTGCTTTGATTGAAAGACATTTCAGTGCAGTTTCAGTGCAGGAAAGTGTGGTTTTGAATCAAACTTAAAACTTGAAAATCTTTATAAAAGGGTGTCTCTTTAAATGGTATTGCCTGGGACAGAGAAATGGGGCCATTTAGGATTACATGACCCTTTGGTGCTTCAATTCTGAGGAATGAAGTATTTCAATTAGCAGGTTATAGGATGCATCACACATGGATTTAACAAGAATCAATAGCTACTCTCACAGTCACAGAGAAAAACAACTGGTAAGTACAGCTACGGCCTTTGGCCATCCTACTTCCCTCTGCAGAACGGAACACCCACAGTCAATGCACTACGCCCTGATGCTCTTCTCAGCTTCTCAGAATGGACCATAGTAACTGTCTTTTAGGAAAACAACATCAAAAAAAGCAAGCAAGCCCTTCCTTTGTTGGCATACCTGCGCTGCTCTCCCTGTATTCTTCACAGGTCTGTCTTGCACACGGGCCAGGAGTTGGAACATTCTTTTGTGTGGAATGCAGACTTAGGGCAAAGAGTCTCTCCACAGCAAAAGAAACTTGAGAAAACTGAACAGCTGAGCGATGACCCTACCCAACCTAAGGTCCTTAAGGAGTCGCTAAAGTACCCTTCTCCACTTCCCGTTCTCACTTCCTGCCCTCTCCATCCTGAATTGCAATCAGAGCATCAGGACGCCCAGAAGAGCAGCAAGTTCAAAAGCCAGTCAAGGATAAATCCCATCACATAGCACCAACACTTTCTAACACTCTATGGCTAGTCATCTGTCCAGTGAGTTCTAGAAGGGCCTTAGAGTCAGGCCCACATGGACTTCACTTTAAACCAAGCAGCCTCGTGAAACTGTTCAAGTCTTCTAGGCTAGAGGCTCTTCATCATTGAACAGACTCAAGAAACCTATCAGTACGATTGGCATTTGGAGCGTTTAGGAAGAGTATTCTCTGAAATTAAAGAGAGGTGTTATAGCAAAAAGCAAAAACAAAAAACTTTATCTCTTGGACTAAATTCATCTTTCAGCCCAAACAGGAAACAAATTTAGATAGCTAAATGTCTCAATATCTAAACCAGATTTAATATTTCTAAACAGGAAAATTCTAGAATTGAGTGTGCACGGGCCTGAAATTTTTATTTGGCAGTTGAAAATGAACACAAACAACCTGAAGTGTATTGCATACTTTTATTGATTGTTCATTTACCTTAGGTTAAACCACACACACCAAAAAAAAAAAAAAAAAAAATCTATGGAATGTAATTTAGTAAATGGTCACCAGAGGGCACCACTAGACAAGAAGAAAACTCTACACAGGCAGGGGAGGGAAAAATCACTACAGTGAATACAGCCCTTTGAAAAGATTTTCAGTCTCTGAAGAACCTAAGGATGGAGTTACCGGGAGATTAAAGGTTGCGGGGAAGAGAGACTTGAATCCTGCTTGAAACATGTGTCTCTGTATACTGACTTGGTACAGGCAAATTCATTTTACAGTAATTAACATAAGCCTTATTCAATGTTTTGCTTAAAGACTTCTATGTTACAATTCGCTCTTTTTCATTAAGATTAAAATTCCTGGATGAGAAGAATGTCAGGCCAGGGAAATTATGAATATTCATTCTAATTCCAAAGCAGTCAAACTGACTAAATGAATAAGGAAACTTGTTCCAACGCCAACAAAGAAGGGTCTGTTGAAGCACACCGTAATAAGGAAAACCTTTAGCTCCACACTTGTCGCGACTAATCCAGCTTCTGCGAGGGAAGCAGGCTATGGTTCATCCTTCCAGGGTGTCTGCTGAGCTGTTTGATAGCACTGTGGTATTGTGTGCTGGCTCCCTGTTTCCTGTAGGGATCAAGAAAGAAAAATAAAAATAGATCCAAATAAGAGTGTAAGATCTGGAAGCCAAGTCCCCGCCTGCCGTTATGAGTATTGGGGAGTGGGGAGGAAGAGAGGAGGCGGGCTCTGCCTGGCCTAGTTTGGCTGTTCTGGCTGCAGGCCCAGCAGCAGGCACTGAGCTCTTGCAGGGAGGAAGGATTGTAGGCCATTCCGTCCTGCCCAGGAAGCTGGCAGATTTTCTCTTTTCAAGAGCTGGAGGGGTACATATGCAAACAGAAATCCAAACTAGTCAATCCATGCAGGGAAAGAACACACACCTTTCTTAGGAGATAAATAATCCCACTACCAGGACACAGCATTCTGATGAGTACAGACTGTAGGAAGAAACATATTATAACTCAGATTCCTGCAAACCAAAAAACAATGAAATAAAATATAACTACCCACAGAGAGAAAAAATGTTTTTCAATTGTCTCATCGGGATGCCAGATTAAGATAACTGTATTTGCAGCTCCCATATAGAGAATTTATTTGTATAGTATAATACAATACAACACAATGCAATACAATACAATACAATACAACACAATACAGTACAGTACAATAGATTGTACAGTACAGTACAATACAATACAGACCGGGCAATGTTACATACACCACATGTATATGAAAGCAAGGAAACTGGTCATGACTCAAAATCTCTATTTTAAAGTATCACTCAAAAGAAAAAAAGAAGAGAAATTGACATCCATTTACTTTTAAACTAATGATTTGAGTTTGAAAAGAAAAGAAAATAAGATTTAAAAAAAGAACATTAGGGGCTTTTGTTAAGAAAACCTCAATACTTCTGGTTAGTAAGAACAATCCAGGAGAGGGAGGCAGATTGTGAATGTCACAGTAAGTTCCAAAATACGGAGATTCTGTCACAATGTCTGTTTGTTTCTACTCTGGCAAAAATATGTCTAATGAAGGACCTGTTTGACATAACCATTGGGTAAGATAGATAAATGGAACACAGAAACATTTCAAAGACATAAAAGACAAAAAAAAGTCAATGGAAGGTACAGAAAAATAAAGCAATTGGTATAATTTGAAGATTTATCACCTGGGACCCAGAATTGTAATCAACAGGTAAAATAATAAGAATAATGCAAAATACCTCCTGAAACACCCTGCTGGCAACCAATCTACAGATTTAGAAAAGATCATTGCCCTATAATAACAAACTGAGAAACAGGAAACAAAAGTCATCTAAGTTTCCCCAGATATAATTATGACAATAGATGAAGCCTAAGAGACAAATTTGCTGTCACTCAGGTATTCTTTGGGGCTTAACTGATCCGTTTAATGGAAAGTAGGAGAAAGTGGAATGAAAGAAGCCTGGATACTTGAGACAGAAGTCACATCTGTCTAATGGAGGTCTGCGCTAGATGGGGATTACACTCTTTCATCTTTAGGCTTCTGGGCATATAAAAGCTAAGTATAGAGAGGGCACAGCTGGGCATATATAGTCCCACCCCCTGCCATGGAGAAAGACAGTTTTCTCTAAGACTGTAGCCCCTGGTAAATTGATCTCTCTCTCTCTCCCTCTCTCCACCCCATGGAAGAATATTTGAGTATGTCAGGGGGAAGGTGGATCTAGGAAGAGTTGAGGGAGGGTGTGAATATGATCAAGGCATAATTTATGAGACTCTCAAAGAACTAAGGAGAAGAGGAGGAAGAAAAGGAAGAGGAAAAAGAAAGAAAACATGAAAGAGGAAAAAAAAGGTAGTGGAATATGAGCCAGCAGCAAGGCAGTAAGTAAGCAGTTTCCTCCACAGTCTCTCTGCTTCCCCACCTCCACACTCCTGCCTTTAGTTCCTGCCTTACCCTCCCTTGAGATGAACTGTAATCTGAAAGACAAATGAACCCTTCCCTCCCTAAAATTAAACAAGTAAATAAAAATGCTAGAAAGTCTAGTTGACATCTCTGACGATTAGTTTTCATTATCAACCTGACTGCATTTGGAATCACTGAGGAAACACACCTCAGGCTGTGGCTCTGTGGCTGTTCCTGGGAGGTTTAACTCAGAAGGGGAAACCCTGAGTGGCTGGGCTGGGCTGACTAGAGTGTGGGGTAGTTAGCCACGTTGCATCTGAAGTCAGGGAGCAGAAAAAGATGACCGCTAATGCTCTGCTAGTTTCTTCCTTTCTTCCTTTTTATTTAGTCTAGGACCCTGGCCCATAGAATGGCACCACCCACAATCATGGCGGCTCTTACCCTCCACAGTTAAACCTCTGTCTCTGACTGTAGATGCAATGCGATCAAACAACCTGACAGACACTCCAGCCCTCGTGCCTTGTGTACAGTAATTGAGAATTGCCACCAACCTGAGCCAAAACAAATCTTTCCTTCAAAACAACAAACAAATAAACAAAACCCAAAACCCACACAGGAATAGCGACAGAAGAGAAAAGGATAAATTAATCAAGACTTCTTGATTCAAACCAGTCATAGTGGCACATGATATCCTCTCAGCATTCAGAAGCTGAGGCAAGATGTGAAGTTTAAGGCCAGCCAGGGCTATGTAGTGAGTTGAAGGCCAGTAGGACCCAGCTTTAAAAAAAAAAAGACTAAAATTAAAACTAATTCATTTATCTTGACAGTTATTTCAAGTTTCTGTTGAAATACAAGTTGCACACACTGAACATTAATTTTATCAAACATCAGTACTTATCATGAACATTTCTGGGTGCTGGAAAAGTGAGTTTTAAAAGGACATGCTCTGCCAAAGATCTCACTACCTAGTGAGGGATGTGGAAACA
Organism: Lophiomys imhausi; assembly: GCA_907164525.1. Classification (NCBI taxonomy): domain Eukaryota; kingdom Metazoa; phylum Chordata; class Mammalia; order Rodentia; family Muridae; genus Lophiomys; species Lophiomys imhausi. The sequence goes on along the minus strand of CAJQZJ010032178.1, from coordinate 2,420,297 downwards.
GCAGTCATGACGGGAAGAGAAAAGAGAGCAGGAAGACAAAGGAGTTCAGAAATGAAGGCTGCTTTGATGACTGGACGTCTACATTGAGAAGTAAAACCATTGCAGGATTGTGGGCTGACAGACAACCTAATTAGACAGGCATCCCAAATGGACCTCTCTGCTGGCTAGGAGGGACAACTAGAACGAGACTGTCAGCAGGGGCTGGGGCCACAGCTCATGGATTGTACTTTCCTTGTACAAGAGCCAGAGTTCAAGCTCCAGAATCTATTTCAAAAGCCAGGTTTGGTGGAACACACACTTAATCCCAGCACTGAAGAAGTGAAAAACAAAGAAAGGATCCCTAGAGCTCACTGACCGCCAGCCTACCCTACATGGCAAGCTCCAGCCAGCAAGGCACTTTGTCTTTAAAACAAAAGTGGACATAATACCTAAATAAAGTGAAGAATAATACATAAGGCTATTCTCTGACCTCTGAACCATCTTGAGGAACAGACACACACACACACACACACACACACACACACACACACAGAGAGAGAGAGAGAGAGAGAGAGAGAGAGAGAGAGAGAGAGAGAAGGGAATCTGGGAAAGGAAGCAGGTTATTGAGTTGTCTAGACAAGAAAGAGATGTTGAGAACAACGAGAAGATGGGAAAGATGAGACTAATTCCAGAAATGCTTATGAAACAGAAGTGGCAAGATGTTGTACAGCAGTATGTGTGAGATACCGGGATGGACCTCCAGTACCGCCAGAAGACGAGAGACAGTGGCAAGACTTGACAAGTAATTAGATGAGAAAAGTAAAAGGAGGCAAAAGTTCAAAGACTTCCTGACCGACAAGACAAATGACATTGCCACCAACTAAAACAAACTAAAGGAGAGAACAGGCTATCCAAGAAACGAAAATCCAGTGGGTGTAAGATATGCTGAAATTGAGTCATCAAGGAGACATGCAGGCAGGAAGTCCTGCCAGGAGCTACACAAAACATGGTTGGTGGATTTTGTGCTTATTGGTGAAAACTGGTCAGGGAGAATTTAAGGCCAACCAAGACAGAGGGACATTCCTGAGCAATGCCCATGCTGAATGGAGAGATGAAAGGGAGCAGGCAAGATGCTCACAACAGAGGAGTATAGTGCTTCAAAAGCCACGGATATAGCACATCCCGACTAGAAGAGAGGTCAAAATCAGGAGAAGCTCAAATAGTTACTTCTCCTGTGTGAAGGACCTAAGAGAATTTACAAACCCCTCAGGCCACAAGCATGTTTAAAATAAATAAAGACAAAAAACAAACAAAACAAAGAACAAAAAATTCAGAGAAAAGAGATCACACAACCCTTGTTCATGACTTCATCACAAATGCCTAACCTGGGCTGGTAAAATGGCTCAGCCATTAAGAACACTGGCTTGCTCTTCCAGAGGCTCCAGGTTCAATTCCCAGCACCCACGTGGCAGCTCATAACTGTCTGCAATTCCTGTTCCAGGGGACCTGACACCCTCAAACAAACATTCAGGCAGGCAAAATGCCAATGTTCATTAAATAAATAAGCAAGCCTAACCTGGCACCCCTTGTCCTTCTGTCGGAGATGTTCCTACCACTTAACTATTTCCTCTTAGCCATCTCTAGAATTGCCCCCGACTCTCTAGGTAGGATCTGAAAACCCAAGCAGACTGAGGGCCAGGTCAGTAGTGGGTGTGTTAGCTCCACATCGCTCCTCACTCTGACTGTGCTCTGACTCTGCCTGCTCTCTGCCAAGAAGACATTGTCCCTGACAGCTGTCTTCACACAGCTGTGCATCTCCTAGAATCCTCCTAGCATTTGTCATGTACATAGAATTGCATAACCTACTGGACTGGAACTGGGAGAAATCACAAAGCTTCCCCAGTACATCTTCTCCTGCAATTAAGGACTTTTTCTAATGTGCCCAGTGGTTCAGCTCAAGTAACTCAAGAAAATGCTCTCTCAATGGGAATGCTGTTTGTTAACACATTGTAAGGTTTATTTAGAACATCATAGGTAGCATCTGTAATATAACACAGGAAGATGGATGCTGCAGGTGAGGATAGGAAACAGTGGATAGCATATTGAAGTATTGAATGGAATCTATCATTACACGAAGCTCCTGTGGGAGGTTGAAGGTCAGGGATCTGTTAAGTGCAAACTGTACTTCTTACTGTGAGTTACACTTTAAAGCTGTCTCTATCACCTGACAGAATTGATCTTCCCTACCCTAGAAAGTTAATTTGCCTATTCTTTACTTCATTGAGCTCAGCTTTCCTTTAAATTGGATTTTTTAAGGTGCGAGCATCAATCCAGCTCAACTTTAAGCCTTGTCCTTTGGCAGTTAATCTGCTCATTAGGCTAACTCTGCAGCCCTTGATCCAGGAACATTTTATCTACATGACAAATGTTAAGAGTTTTATTAAAGGCTTTTCTTCCCCTCCCCTCTTTCCTTCCACTGCTCCTCCTGCTTCCCTCTCACCTCTCTCCCGTCCATCCCTCTCCTCTTCCTCCATCTTCAAAATATCTTTCTCTCTTCCTCCCTTCCACCCTTGCGCTCTTTCCTACCTTCCTTCCCGATTCCTAAGATTGCTAACTGCAACCTTCTCATTTGCATTTTTACCAGTCTGGGCTCAGGTGCAGCGGTCACAGCACTTTGAAGCATGCCCTCTCAATGCCTCTGTTATGCTGAGCTCTACTTCTCTGAAATCACAAAATGGGTGCTCTGCATCATTAAGACATCTCTCCCCGTGCTCTGGGACCTTCTCCCCAAATCGAACTCACCGCAGTTTTTCTGCCACTGTTGTTTTGCTAGCTCTTTACTTTCGGGTGGAGAGAAGATATTCGACCCGGCGAGCCTCTGCACACCCGGAAGTTCTGCTTCGATGCAATCTCACACAGCAGCCCTGTCACCCTCTATGACTGCCATGGCATGAAAGGGAACCAGCACTGGGGATACCGGGAGGTAAGAGTCTCTTCTGTGGTCATCCTCAAAGTGTGGTGATTTCAGACTGACTGTCTCAAGAAGTCTGTCAAAGCCATGCTGTTTTGACTCAGAGTGTCACCTGGACATATATGTACACACACTCAGCTCACCATGCGGAGGCCACCACGACAGGGAAAGATACAGTAGAGAGACCGTGCTTTTACCTTAAGTTGCCATGTATGCCTCGTCCCAAGCAGTGACAGCTGCAGAATGACTCCAGACACCAGTGCCACAGGGAAGGGGTCTAGACTTAGCAAAACCAACTTGGGGAAAAAAAGCAGCCACGAGTTAATTAAGCAAATATTCATATACATAATTCTTAAAAACCCTAAGAACAGAGATTAATACATCTATCTATTCACTTACCGAATACTCCAGGGTCTTCCTTGGCAGCTGTCTGGTTAAAACAATTGCATTAATACATGCATACATACATATATTCATACATGCTCACACATGCATATTCATGTGGATATAATTGTAACATCTGGACAAAAAGTGACGCTTCTGTGATTTGGCCAAAAATCTTCTCTAAAATATCAAAGGAAAATGCATTTGTAGAATCTAAAATAAATTAAGCTATAAATTAATATTTAATGATTAAAAGTTTTAAAATAGATTGGGTTCATGATAGGAAATAATTTTTTTTTTTTTTTTTTGGTTTTTCGAGACAAGGTTTCTCTGTTTAACAGCTCTGGCTGTCCTGGACTCGCTTTGTAGACCAGGCTGGCCTCGAACTCGCAAAGATCTGCCTGCCTCTGCCTCCCAAGTGCTGGGATTAAAGGCGTGCGCCACCACCGAGAAAATAATTTTAAAACAAATACAGACTCTTGTTTATTGAGTGAATGAAGCAGTTTTATTGTTTTTAACTATCTTGGTTCTGGCTGCCCTGCAGACCCACAGAACAACCGGCCTCTCCCAGTCAGAGAACTAATGTCTTCTGCTTACCATTTGGTGCCCTGGCACAATCCAAACTTATTCAGGCTGTCAGAAAAAACAGACCTAGTGCTTTAACCAGAAGCATGGCTCTCCTGTGATAGAGGCCGGTCAATGTGCCCCCAAATTACAGAAAGCAGAAGGGAAGAGGCTGGGAGTGGGGGCGGGGGATGAATACAGGGTAGGCAATGGCTATGAACATGTTTCCTTACTTATGAAAGCTCTGGTTTCTACTTCTTGGGGTGGGCACCCCAAAACAGCCTCACTCAGAGCAGACTTGGTTGTAACATTTATTCCACATATCTACATCTCCCTAGGATCTAGCAGATTTTTGCTATATCTCCAGAAAAAGCACAAAATATCAGCTGTTACATCCTACAAGGCAATTTAAAATCCAAAGTGCTAATGAGTAGATGGTCCCACACATACAAGGGAGGGGAATTGCTGCAGAGAAAAACCTAACTGTTCTCTTTATAAAGTATGTAATTGATTAGTCATGTCAAACTGTCTCTATTCAATACAATATTGTCTATGTGGAGTGGAGTAGGGGTAGCCTTTTCTTCTCCAATAGTTATTTTCTGACCTTTAGGATGATATTTTCTGTGCACATCAATAAAACACCCAATCTGCCTCACATCCTGGCAGTTTCTAATGAACAGAACATTCCTCATCATTGTACATTTATAGAATGAGAGATAGATCATTCAATAATATGCAATTAAGCCTCAAAAAATGCAGTTGTTTCCACTAGGGAGCTTACAAAAGCTTACAGATTGATAAGACCAACTAATGCATGTGCACACAGAGCTCCTGGAGAAGAAAAACCAGGCTGCAGTGATTTCAAAAGACAACTCAGAGAGCTTTACCACTGCAGGCCATTTCAGTATCGAAAGGGATTGCTGAAAGATTACCGCTGGCTGCGATTGTGCTCTGGCTAGCGTCTCAGATCGGTGGCCGTGCTCAGCAAGAGGTTAGTCTCTGCATATTTATATAGTAAGCAAGGCATTTAGACTCAATCAAGAACATGCCAAAGGTTTAAAATGGAAAGTTTCGGAAATATCTCATCTCGGTCGATGACTCAGGCCTATGTAACTCACCTGGGTTTTTTTGTTTGTTTGTTTGGTTGGTTGGTTGGTTTTTTTTTTTTTGTTTTTGTTTTTGTTTTTTTTTTTTGGAAAATTCAAGAGCTGCTCAACACCTAGAGGAAAAACACTCAAACAGAGAGCTCTGGAATGCTGCCTTCCCTGTTCAGTTGCACTCTTTGGCCTTGGGCAAATGGGGGTGGTCTACTAGTTCACTAAACTTCTGAGTTTGTTCTCTTTTTGTTACTGTACTTGAAATATGGTACTTATGAATCAGTCCAAAGGGTCATCTCCTAAGCTCCTAAGAGAATCATCAAAAAAAAAAAAAAACCTCTGTTAATGCAGTGGAAGCCCTGAGCAAATGACTCACACCTGTCACCTGAGCCCCCATAGCCACACAGGTGTTATTATGTAGAATGTGTACATAGGAAGGTACTAAGACAATGCTAGCAGAATTATGGCCAAACCAGCATAATGAATCCAGCTTCCAAGTCACTGCTCAGCCCTATGCTGTGCTCTTAAGAAAGAAGATGAATATCTCCTAGGAGAGCTCCCCAGTGTTCGCTGGATCTAGTTCAAAAGACTCTTGCTAATCTGTTCCAACTATATGGAGATTTCTTGGAGAAAGAAGTTGGCCAGTATCTACCTCATTCAAACAGGTCATGGTTGTGGTCAGACACCACTTCCTGGTCCATGAACAACAATTAGTTCTCAGCTATTCCTAGATATGTCTCTCTGATACCCCAGCAGAGAAGGCATCCCTAATTTATGGTATTGTAGCTATATTTGTACACATGTGTCCCAGAATAGCAGGCGTCCTTTATGAGGAATCCCTTCTTCGGTTCTCTTTTGCCACCAGGGGGACCCCTGTTCCAAGAGCAGCAGCCTCAGTAAAAAAAAAAAATATTTAAACCATCATTCAACAAGGAGGGAAACAAGGAGGGGGCTGTGATTGAGATGTAATTTGAATGAATAAATAAATGTTTAAAAAAAGAAAAAGAAACTCTCTTTTCTCCTCTTCAATCTCTAACACTTGCAGCTCCCTTTGCCCAGTTATTGCCTTCAAAACTCACTCTTATGCCTGTGTGCACACACATGCGCTTGTACACGCCCACGCACCATTTACACTACTATAGCTCCTGCCCTGACCACATATTACCCTTGGGCCAATAAAAGGATCTCCCTGACCTTCGCACGCTGAACTTTGTTCAGGTGGAGTTTCCAAAATATCAAGTCACCGCATTCCTTTGTTTTATAATGCCGCTTGGTTTCTCACTGAGAGTAGAAGATAAACTCATTTCACCTCCCAATTCTTATCTCAAACTTTCAGAATCTGCTCAACATAATGATCAGGCTTTAGTCTTAGTCAAACTTGATATAGCTTGGGCAGAGTGGTGGGTACACACTTGTAATCCCTTTACTCAGGAGGAGGAAGAGACTTTTTTGCTCTGCCACCAGTGAAAGGCCAGCCTGGCCTAGACAATTTGTCCCAACCTACACACTGTAAGCCAGGGCTACAGAGTGAGAGCCTATCTCAACACAACAAATAACAGCTTAAGGCTTTTTCACCTTAAGGTATAATAAATAACTGATAAGCAATATAAAGCTTGTAGCTGGATTTCTGACAGTTATGACCAAATCTCTGTCCGTGTGAGTGACAAATGCACTCTTTACATTGATAACAGTGTCCACGTGTAACCTGACATGACACATCACTGAGGCAATCTTTGCTATGTAACACTAACTGCTGTTATCCTCCACAAATTAAAGCTATCTCTCATATCCTACTCCATTGATGCAAAAATTTTATTGGATAGCTTATAGCATATATCTTAAGAATCCCAGAATATATATCCTAAATTAAAAATTCTAGCACAAGCCATTTATCTGAGAGGTGGATGCAAAAAACGAAAAATTATAAATATGAAACCACGTGTATTCATGTGTGCTTGTGTGTGTGTGTGTGTGTGTGTGTGTGTGTGTGTGTAGTACTAAGTTTATACTATCTTACCAAATAGCTAAATAGAAAACACACATTGTCACTCTTGTCACTACCAAAACTTTCCTTCAACCAGGCAGATATGATGGAACAAAACTATGATCCTAGCAGGGGCAAAAGTAGCAGGATTGCAATAGTTTTTTGAGGTTGGGTTGGGTTGGGTTGGGTTTTTTTGTAGATCAGGCTCACAGAGATCCACCTCCCTCTGCCTTCCAAATGCTGGGATTAAAGGCATATGCCACCACTGCCTGCCTGGGATTGCATAAATTTAAAGCCAGCTTGATCTATATGGCAAGTCCCAGGTTAGCCAGCCAGAACTAAAGAAGGAGACTGTTTGAAAGGGGGAGGACAGGAGTAGAAGAAGCTGGAGGAGGAGGAGAGGGGAGAGGTTGAGAAGGAGAGACCAGAGAGAGAGAGAAACTTTCTCTGCCTGAGAGACTGAATAATTTAAGATGTGGACTGTAATCACCTCTATTTAAACTTGTACAGAATATCATATTTAGTGTAATTGGATAGTCTAAAGAAATTTAAAGCCATCAAGATTAGAGAGGAAGAGGATAAATGGACTATTCACAGATGATGTGCTTGAATATTTTGAAAATCCAAAAGACTGGAAAACTAAACTATTAAAATTGAATTAGAACATTTAGCATGGTTTCAACATGATAAAAACAATTGTCTATACTTGAGCAACAAAAACCAGAAAATGAAATTAAAGAGCACTTCTATGTAGTTACCATGAACTGCTTAAGATAACTAGTAAGTTCAAGTCTGGAGGTGGGGAAGACATGCAAAGCTACCACAGGGAAAGCCACAGAAGAGGACTGAGGCTGTAGTCAATGTAAAAGTTCTTGCCTTGCATTTGGGACTGGAAACTGGTCTCAAGCTACAGCACGAAGCAAGGAGGTGCAGGAGAATGGGGGAGAAAAAGGAAACCTATTACAATGCCTTTTGAAAGAGGTTGTTCATTTGTTTGTTTGTTGGTTGGTTGATTGGTTTTTCAAGATAGGGTTTCTCTATGTAGACCTGGTTGTCTTGGACTCATTTTGTAGACAAGACTGGCCTTGAACTCACAGAGATCTACATGCCTCTGCCTCCAGAGTGCTGGGATTAAAGGCATGTGCCACCACACCTGGCTTTTGAAAGATTTAATTGAGGGGGTATCATAAGGATTATAACTTAATATTTTGAATGTAAGTTTTCAAATTGAAATATACATTTAGTGTAACCCAATCAAATCTCAGCAGATTCGTATGTGAAAACTGATAAATAGATTCTAAAACTGAAAGGAAGGGATCAAAGATAACTGAGAAAATAGAATTAAACATTACAAAAACACCAGTTACCAAAACACATGAAAATGCATTCATTAAGGTGATGTACTATATGCTAACTAAGGCTCTCTAGATGGTGAAGTTTAAGAGTTTTTGAAATCTCCCAATGAGTTATAATAGGCAGTTAGATGAAGACCCAATTTTCCTGCCCAAGTCTTACCTGCTTTTTTTAATGTTTATTTATTACTTCACGTTACATCTCCATCACAGTACCCTCTCTCCACCCTTCCCGGTCCCACCCTCCCACTCTCTCCCTCCTCCCACTTATACTACTCCTCAGGTGTAGGTTGCCCCTACATATCAGCCCCCCTCAGTTCAACAGTCATACGACGCTAAGAGCTTCCTCTTCCACTGGGGGTCAAGAGCTTCCTCTTCCACTGGGGGCCTATATGGCAACTCCATTAGGGCAAGGTGTCCCACTAACAGGTAACAAGGACTATGTTCCTGTTCCTTTTGGTGTGTTGGTTGTAGGATAGTTATCCTGCACTACATGACTAAAATTCAATTATAAGTGAATAGATGTCATGTGTATCTTTCTGAATCTGGGTTAGCTCACTCAGGATGAGCTTTTCTAGTTCCATCCATTTGGCTGCAATTTGCATGATTTCCTTGTTTCTGATAGCTGAGTGATATTCCATTGTGTAAATGTACCATAGTTTTTTAATCCATTCTTTGGTTGGGGAACATCTGGGTTGTTTCAAGTTTCTAGGTATTACAAATAAAGCTGCTATGAATATAGATGAGGTGTCCTTGTGTTTTGCTGAGGAATAGTTTGGATGTATACCCAGAAGTGGTAGGGCTGGGTCCTGAGGTAGAGGTATTCCAAAGTTTTCTAAGATATCGCCACACTGATTTCCATAGTAGTTGTACAAGTTTACATTCCCACCAGCAATGGAGGATTGTTCCCCTTTCTCCACAACCTCGCCAGCATGTGCTGGCATTTGAGGTTTTGATCTTAGTCATTCTGACAGGTGAGAAATGGAATTTCAGAGTCATCTTGAGTTGCATTTCTCTGATGATTAAGGAAGTTGACCATTTCTTCAAGTGTCTCTGGGGCATTAGAGATTCCCCTTTGTAAATTCTTGGTTTAGCTCTGTTCCCCATTTTTTAATTGGATTATTTAATTTCTTGGTGTTTAATTTCGTGAGTTCTTTATAAATTATGGATATTAGCCCTCTGTCAGATGTGGGGTTGGTAAAGATCTTTTTCCAGTCTGTGGTTTGCCATTTTGTTCAAATGACAGTGGAGGTATCACCATCCCAGATTTCAAGCTGTACTATAGAGCAATAGTAATAAAAACAGCATGGTACTGGTATAGAAACAGACCAGTGGATCAATGGAATCAAATTGAAAACTCAGAAATGAACCCACACACCAATGGTCACATAATTTTTGACAAAGAAGCCAAAACTGTACAATGGAAAAAGGACAGCATCTTCAACAAATGGTGTTGGTCTAACTGGATGTCCACATGCAAAAGAATGCAAATAGACCCATACTTATCACCTTGCACAAAACTTAAGTCCAAGTGGATCAAAGACCTTAACATAAGGCTGGACACACTAAATCTAATGGAAGAGAAAGTGGGGAAACCCTCGAAATCATTGGCACAGGTGACAACTTCCTGAACAGAAGGCCAACAGCTCAGGACCTAAGACCAACAATCAATAAATGGGACCTCATGAAACTGAAAAGCTTCTGTAAGGCAAAGGACACTGTCACTAGAACACATAGGCAGCCTACCTGCTTGCTCTCTTTAACCTGCGCCTGCCTCCTGCTCGGGTGGTGACTGCGCCTTTGTGTGGACTCCAGCATCACTTCATTCCTTTTTTGTAACTTAAACAATGACCAAGCACGGTCAGTCACTTGTCACCCCTTAATTACCCGCGATCAGGAACATTTTATCACCTTTCTCCCCAACCTTTTTTGATTTTTTTGAGACAAAGTTTCACGTAGCCCAGGATAGCCTCAAACTCCCCCATGTAACCATGGATGACCTAGATCTACCAATCCACTTGCCTCCACCTCCACATGCTTGGCCACCAGACCTGAGCCATCTGGACCAGCTCCTTCTTCACATGCCTTATGTCTTCTTTAATCTCTAATAGTGATGTTTCTAAGTAGTCACTGAGTTAAAGATCTGAGGGTTTAGTTTTAGGTACAGGACCCTCTCCATCATGAACCTCAGCTGTACTAGACAAACCCAACTCATTTATCACAAATACCCTCGCCAATGACCTGACAGTAAACATTTAAAAATTACTTCTTGTAGTTGGTTTCTAGAATGTTCTTACATTTTAATTTCCACTTTAAAAAAAGCTTTTAAGTTTATTAAACAGAGAATGTAGATAAGAAATTATCCACCAAGTTGTTGATACCTATACAATCAGCCCATTAGTGTAAAGTGAATGAGTGAAATTCTTGGCATGTGCCAACATTTGACTATTCATTTTAACTTATATGCTAGGCTTTGGCCTCTACATCATACAATCATGCTGGTCCTCAAAGATGCCACATGGGAGGCCATGGGGCTATTATTTTAAAGCACTCTGGTTAGACAGTGACTTTTTGGGTCCCAAATGAGTATATCTTGCACAGTTACATTAGCAAAGAAAGCATGCAGTACTACTCTGATTCTGATTTATGAATCATTTACAAAATCCTAAAATGCATGCTCATAGTTGAACAATCTTTCAGATCTAACACTTTCATGTCTAACACTCACCATTGTTGTAAAGTTCTTCCCTGGTCTCTAGTACTCTAGATATTAAGTTTATTAAAATATTTGATAATGTTTGCCTGGTCGTTAGTCTTTACTTCTGATGTGATGGCCCAGCTTCCGGATTCTACTGCTCACATGGCTTCGTTTGGATCTAACTCAATCTTCTATACATTTCATCTAAAGCAGCATCAACCTGTGGGCTGTGACACCCGAGGAAAGACCTTTTTACGGGGGTCACCCAAGACCATCAGAAAACACTTACTTACATTGAGATTCATAACAGTAGTAAAATTATAATTATGAAGTAGCAATGAAAACAATTTTATGATGGGGAGATCACCACAACATGAGGAACTATATTCAAGGATCACAGCATCTCGGCTCCTCCTTGTTCCAAAGACAGCCACATCTTCTCATGTGGTGTCAGTCTCATCCCTGAGACACGTTGGTGAAGGTCGGAGTAGACCCATTTGGCCTTATTGGGATCCTAGTTACCAGGGCTGCCTGCTCTTCTTGCAAAATGGGTATTGTTGCTATCAATGGTCCCTTCACTGACCTCAAGTACATGGTCTGCCTACACGTTCCCGTGTCACTCTACCCATTACAAGCTCAACAGCACAGTCGAAGCTGAGAATGGGAAACTTGTCAACGGGAAGACCATCTCTATCTTCTAGGAATGAGATCCCACTGACATCAAATGAGATGATGCTGGTGCTGAGTGTGTTGTGGAGTCTACTGGTGTCTTCTCCACCATGGAGAAGGCCAGGGCCCACTTTAAGGGTGGAGTTGAAAGTGCCATCATCTCTGCCCTTCTGCCGATGCCCCTGTTGTGATGGGCGTGAACCACAAGAAGCACGACAACTCACTCAAGATCATCAGCAACGCTTCCTGCACCACCAACTGCTTAGTCCCCTGGCCAAGGTCATCCATGACAACTTTTGCATGGTGGAAGGACTCATGACAACTGTCCACGCCATCACTGTCACCCAGAAGACTGTGGATGGCCCCTCTGGGAAGCTGTGGTGTGACGGCCATGGGGCTGTCCAGAACATCATCCCAGCATCCACCAGTGCTGCCAAGACTGTGAGCGAGGTCATCCCAGAGCTGAAGGGAAGCTGAGTGGCATGGCCTTCCATGTTCCTATGCCCAATGCATCTGTTGTGGATCTGACACGCTGCCTGGAGAAAGCTTCCAAGTATGATGGCATGAAGAAGGTGGTGAATCGGGTATCCGAGGGCCAGATAAAGGGCATCTTGGGCTACACCAATGACAGTCTCCTGTGACTTTAACAGTGATGCCCACTCATCCAGCTTTGGTGCTGGGGCTAGCATGGCTCCCAAGGACAACTTTGCAAAGCATATTTCCTGGCATGACAGTGAATATGGCTACAGCAACAGGATGGTGGAGCTCATAAACTACATGGCCTCCAAATAAGAAGCCCTGAGGATGATCCACCTCAGCAAGCAAGGACATGAGAGCAAGTAAGAGGTCCTCCATTGCTGAGGAGTTCCTGTCACAACCCATCTGAACATCTCCCTCACGGTTTCCATCCCAGACCCCCAGAAGAAGAAGAAGGGCCTGGGGAGCCCTACTATCTTAAATACCACCAACAAAGTTCACTGCACCCACCAAGAAAAAAAAAGAGTCACAGCATTAGAAAAATTGAGAACCACTGCTCTAGAGAGCCCTAGAAGATATCATATAACCCAGAAAGGAGCATGAAACTGCAGGTTTGCTTTAATCATCAAAAACAGAATGAGTGACTGGCACCCTTTGTTTACACTTCTATCATTTTTTTGCTATAACCAATGTTAACTCAGCCTGAGTTGATTTTGTTGCTTGATTCATACATACACTTGGCTTTTTAATTAGCTCTTAGCATTTAAAAATAGTAGCATTTCTCATCTTCTGCCTGTATAAACTCATCTTTTGTATTTGTGTAGCTAGCCATTTGTTTCTAGTGAACAAATGGGCTGGGGGGTGTAGCTCAATGCACAAGACCTCAAGTTAATTACCGTCATACCCCAAAAACAGTAATTAAAATGTGAAATTCAAATTTTACCCCAATCCAGATTTTGATTGTTTGACCCAACTTAACAGTGATTGAACTAACTCGTTATTTACCCATTCACAGTTGAATCAGCACTTATGCAATACCCTCATCTGAGTTAATTGACCGCGATGTACAAATTCACTAACTGAGCCACCTATCATAAATCAGAAGGGTCAGTGAATGACTGGAGCACCAACTGAAGGAATTTCCTTAGCAAGATACAAACTTACCTAATACTAATATTACCACCTAGGCAACTGTCCTCCAGCTGAACCTACAGAAAACAAAGACTCTCAAAACATCTTGCCGAAAACCAGATGCACAATGTCTGCCGCAGCCACTTTTGTATAATAGAGTGATTGGGCACCAATGACAGAGTCCCTTTGCCCCAACTCCTGTCACTATTAATGATACTATGCTGTGATTACAGACAGTAGCATAGCATAACTGTCCTCTGAGAACTTCTATGCAGCAGAGGATATGAGACTCACTGCCAAACATTAGGTGGAATGTGGGGGATCTTGTGGCAGAATGGGGGAAGGATAAAAGGACTCAGAGGAGACAAGAACTGCACAAGAAGACCAACAGAGTCAACTAATCTATGTCCATGGGGACTCACAGAGTCTGAACCACCATCTAAAGGACATGTGTGAACTGGGCCTAGGTCCCCCACACATATGTAATGATGGACAGCTTGGTCCTCATGTGGGCCCAAGGAAGTGGGGCAGGGGGGGGTTTCTCTGGCAAGGACTATGAGGCCTGTTTTCGATCACTTCCCCTCAACGGGGCTGTGGGGCCTAGCTTCAGTGGAAGAGGAAGAGCTCAACCATGACGCACTCAGCCTGATATGCTGGAGTGAGACATGAGACAGTATGGGGTGGGGGGAGGGAGCTCCCCTTTTCTGTGGAGAATGGGAGGGAGGATTGGAGAAGGAGGCTGGAGGGCAGGACCCAGAGGAGGGGAAGGAGGGGGCTACGATTAGTATGTAAAAATGAAATGTTAAAAAGAAAAAGAAGACTTTGATTCCAACAGACAACTTAGCTTCCTTATCAGAACAGGACAAGCCTAACTCCCAATAGGACCAAACTTTCACTAAGCAATGAAGCTATATTGTCATGAGACTGCAACATCTACTAGTATTCCCTGTGCCAGCAGAAAGTGGTGACATAGAGAGGCGTGAGTTCATTTTTTAACAATCAATCTGGTAGTAAGAGGATTAGCCGCTGGGAAAGCACATATTTACTTGACAGGTGCTCTCACAGTGAAATTAGTTTTAGGAGTGGTCTACTTAAGCTTTGTTCTCCAAGCCAAAGGTGACTTATGGTCACCTGAAAGGACCCTTGAGAACCAACTCAGACTAGATCTGAAAACAGGCAGGAGAACCTTTCAAATATTGCCATCATCCCATTCTGGTTTTTCCTGTGTGTCTCACTAATCTGAAGCCAGTTGGCTGGCACAGTGTTTTAATGTCTGCCATTTCAACTTAGCTACAGCCCCATTGCTTGATATTTTCCCTGATGTGCTTATCTGCCACTGTGTATCATCTGAGTTAGAAAGACTCTATCACAGACTATCCTCCTGCTCTTACATAAGGCTGGGCCGAGCGCTGGCCAGGACCTAGAGAGCCAAATGGAAAAAAAAGCTTGGTGAAAGACTCATGATATTGTTGATGAGGAGACTTCTTCCAGTCTGAACAGACATGGAGATGGACCCGGACTGCTAGTTACCTCAGCCAAGAAGAGAAATTCTTTGCCACTTAAGGCATTAGGACATAGGCTCCTGGACTGGAAGAAGGGGGCTATCATTTGTGTCATGAGCTCCATTGTGCATCTTGGATCTGGAGCCTTGGAAAGCTTCCTGTGTATCTCTATTTTCTTGTTATAAAATGAAAATCATATCATTCACCTTCAATAGCTATTGCAATAATTAAATAATAAAAAGTCATTGCATTTAGCGTGTGGCACATAAGAGTTCGATTAATGTTAACTATTACCATCCATGTGTTCAGCTAGCTATCTTCTCACTTGATTTTAACACCCCAAATTGGTGTGGAGAGAAACACATTTTTTAAATAGTTGTATTTCTATACTAAACAAAGAGGACTGATTTTTCTGTGCTTTCTTCGTGTGCACCAAAAAAGACATTGTGGTACAATCATAAGACTTAATTCATATTTGCTGAATGGATAATTGAATCTAGCTTCCTATTTCTCCACATTCAGGTTTCTCAAGAAGTAGTTAAGGGAGGAGAAATGATTAAACCTGGGCAGAGCAATTAGTGTCATATGGCTTATAGGTATGCAATAAACAGAGGTGTCAAGTTCACGAGACTCCAGGCAGGTTGACTGAGAGGACATAGAGATATGGACAGAAATAACAAGATCTAAAACAATATTTTTTTTCTGCATGTAAATCTTTGAGTTCAGAGGGAATATGAAATACATACATACATGCATACATACATTTCAAAGCATACACTGGCTAGTTTTATGTCAACTTGACACAAGCCAGAGTTATCAGGGAAGAGGGAGTCTCAATTGAAAAATATGCCTCTGTAAGATAAGGGTATTCCTTAATTAGATTGGTGAGGGAGGGCCCAGCCCATTGTGGGGTTCTATAAGAAAGCAGGCTGAGCAAGCCATGAGGAGCCAGTAAGCAGCATTCCTCTGTGGCTTCTGCCTCCTGGTTCCTCCCCTGCTTGAGTTCCTGTCCTGATTTCCTTCAATGATGAATTGTGATGCGGAAGCGGAAGCTGAACAAACCCTTTCCTCCCCAAGTTGCTTTGGTCATGGTGTTTCACCACAGCAATTGAAACCCATACTAAGACACTGCACAACATGACGACATAAAGCACAGACACTACACAAGCCAGAGGTGTAAGGAGGGCTTCTCCAGATGATTTTTGAAAGAAAAGCAACGAATAAGTAGAAGTTAGGTAATGATGAAAGGGTGAAAGTGTTAAAAAAAAGAGATCGTGTGTGTGTGTGTGTGTGTGTGTGTGTGTGTGTGTGTGTGTGTGTATCAACCAAATTACCTTAAGACCATGAGGTATGCACAATCGTAGTTTTCTACAAAGAACAGAGGAAAGAGAAAGTCAGCAGAAATGCAGAAGCATGAAGGAAAATGATGAATTATGAGATTATGAGGCAATGTATCTGTGTGGTGGCATACCTGTACAGGAAAATACAGGTCAGGCTAAGAATTAAGTTAATCAAGAAGACATTGAATGAGCGTTGAAGAGCAGGGATCCAACACGTTGGAATTTTGTGACTACTCTGGGAATAACTGAGATATGCCTTGCATTTCACTATGTATTGCCCAATGAATATAGTATGAGAGGTGGTGGACCAGCTGAGAGTCAGCTGTTGCCTGCATTGTCTCAGCATGCACACTAAGAACATTCAGAGCCATCACTTACGATAGGACAAACTAAACAATAATGCATGAGACCAGTGTTCCATGAGACATCGGACTTGCAATAGAAAATGTAGAAAAGAGTAGGCAACATGACTGCTTGTCACTTTTATATCTGTTTAGGAGTCATTGGTATTTTCTCAGAAGCCAACAGTAAAATTAAGAATTTATTTCTCTCCCTTCGATAACTCAAAGGATGGTCATGTATCAACCTTGTTCTTCTCCACAACCTTGAAAGGCAGTAAAGCAGATCTTATTATTGTGTATCTTATCTCTTCCTCCATTTTACTGAACTCAATTTACAGATTAAAAGGAAATGAATCACTGATAAACTAAATGACCATCAAAAAGTCATTACCAGGGACAAACCTGAATTAAAAAGTCACAGCATAAAACCTCATTCCCTCCATATCAAACACCAGAGACATTGACTATGATGGAGTTCTCTCTTATAAAATTATCCACTTTCAACATATGTTGTACTAAACATTCATGTTTTCAATTACATGTAAATTTATCAAGCTCATGTAATCACCTCTTTTTTATATAGATAAGCTATCCTGACATCTTGACCACCTGCTTATTGGATATAGACTCCTGGATACCCTACAGACATCTCCAACTTAAAATGTCTAAAATAGAAGCCACTATCATTCCTACTTCTGGTCCAGCTCATCTTTTATTTTCCCAGTTCATTACGGCTTGTACTTCAGTCATTCACTCCTACCTGTACCACAGCCCCATTAATTATAACACTATGTGCATTTCACTTCTCAAATATCTAAAATAACCTTCAGATTATGGCCCCAGTTACACCCAGCTTGCTTCTGTATCCACTTAAACTTGGACTCTTGCTGTAGCCTTTATATATTCTCTCATGATGTAATTCAACACCTTCTTCCTTGGCATCCTAAGTACAAATCCTCCAGTGACTTCTCCCCATGCCTACATGAAGAATCAAGTTTTAGAATTCCACCAAAGTGTCGTCTTCATGATGTGGCCATTGCCTGCCTCTCAGATATAACCATCTTAAGTCCATACTGCATTCCCTGTGTCTGATGATACCGAAGATTTTCTGGTCATCATAACTCCATCTAGCTTGTACTCCATCACCTCTCTCATTCTGGTTTCCTTAGACTATTGACCCATGAAGGTGTGCTTAGTAACTCTGCACTGGCTCATTTCTCCCTCTGGAAACTGCTTTACTCGGGCACTTGCATAGCTATTTCTCTTTCCTTCTGGCCCCACCGTTGTAAACGCAGGTCCTCCTGATTTCCTCACTTTTATATAATATCGTATTTATTATCCTCATTGTTTATTGTCTATGCCCCTATCCCTACATTTAGAATTTTAGACCATATGTTACATAAGACCTGTGACTTTGAAATGGTTAGAAGAAGGTATAAAGAAAACACTTAACTATTTAGGCATACTCAATGGCTTTCTGAATAGGACTCCAATAGCTCAGGACATAATAACAAGAACTGACAGATGGATTGCATCAAATTAGTGATCTTCTACACAATAAAGGAAATAAATTGTCAGAGTAAAGAGACATTCTACAGAATGAGAGAAAGTCTGCTAGCTATTCAGGTATAAAAGATTAATATCTAGGAAATATGAAGAACTCAAGAAGTAAAACACCAAAAAAGCAGATAGCAACCAAATAAATAAACAGGCAAATTAATTGAACAGATTCTTCTCAAAGTACAAATCCCAATAAATTTACAAGATACTATTCATAAATGATGATCCTTAGTCACCAGAGAAATGCAAATCAGAACTACATTGAGAGTCTCTCTCATCCTAGTCAGCATAGCAATCATCAGGAAAGCAAATGTTGATGAACACAAGGGTAACAACTTAATACTGTTGACAGGAATGCAAATTAGCCCATCTACTGTGGAAATACATATGGAGGTTCCTCACAAAACTAAAAATATAACTACTACGTTATCTAACTGCATTGCTCCAGTTATATACCCAAAGGTTAGTAAGTCAGCATGCTACCATGTTTACTGTGGCCCTATTCACAATAGTCAAGAGATAAAATCACCTAAGTACCTGTCAAAAGATGGAAAGAAATTGATAGATAGATGATAGATAGATAGATAGATAGATAGATAGATAGATAGATAGATGATAGAAGAGAGATAGATAGAGATAGAGATAGATAATAGGAGATATATAGGTAGATAGATAGATAGATAGTCTATTGAAGGATACAACTTAAGTTATCTTCCTGGGTATGCCTCTTTCCTGACATTAACCAAAATATAAAGAACACTTTATAACTATCTGCTGAAACCAGTTGGCCTTTCTGAATAATGTATTCAAAAATCCCACCTATCTGATTGTTCTCTCTTATGTAAAACTCAAAACCTGAAAGGATAGCAATATCTCAAGCTAAAGATGAAGATCAGCCAAAACTCTGACTGTAATTACCCACCAAAACTGATTTCATGGCCTTAAGTTACCTTTGTTTCTTATATCCTTTTGCTACATTGTACTATGGTACAATGTAGATAACTGATTGAGTCTAAGGGTACTTCTTTTAAGTTCTATTTTGCCAAAATTTCACAAAATACAATTTGGTGTTGTATAGCTAGCTGGTCTCAGACCAGATGGTTAGTACATGCTGATCTTCAGAGCTGGAGATGCTTTCTGAGTAAAAATAAATTAGGGGAAGGGGAAGCTATTACATAGTTCCTTATATGTGAGGCATGGAGCCAGCAATTCTACATTTTATCCTCCCATAACAAACTTACCCAAACTTACATTATATACATTTCCAAGTAAGTGAGCTAAGGTTCAGAGAATTTAATAACTTCTCCAAAGGCAGACAGCAAGCCAGTACAACCACAAATCTCAGGCCTTTTCCCAGGACTGTGTCATCCCTCCAGCTGTGTCATGTTTCGTTCTGGGAATCTTCTTCCCATGATGCACATTCTCTCAGTTCTATTTTACTGCCTTTGTGTCTTTGCTATTCTGTCCTTTCACGACCTCAAGCCCAGGCTGGAATATTTTGTGCAGCTCACTCATTCTTTTAAATCTCAGACTCTATGTATATATGGAAGCTAACAAGTGCAGTAGAGATGTGGGAATGTGCAAGGTACCATACAGGTGCCAGTCAAGTCTGTGGCCAGCTTTGAAGTGGTATAGCTTTCAGTGAACTACCCTAAAGTCCCAGTCATGCTCGTCAGCATGCACTGATCACCTGGCACTGGGAACTGACTTTGAAGGGCAGTTCAGTAAACCTTAGAAATCACCTGCTCAATGATTTATAGTTTTCTTAGACAAGGTGAAGTAAAGGTGACATTGAGGAGCCAGGGTTGTCCTATGCCTTTTGTCAGCACTGGACGAAGAGAAAAGCAAAGACAGAACATCAATCATCACTTACTGAAGATTGTCATGGAACATCACACTTTCCAAAGCACCCACAAGTCTCTTCTATGAGGGGAAGAAAACTCTTCTGTTAACAGCCATGACCAATGGGATGAAGGGCAGAGGAGAGGAGGGCTGTCACAGAAGAGAAGATACATTCTGAGGATGATTACTCACTCATTGGCTTAATTTCAGCAAGCAAATGCATTGATAAAAACATTTAGTAATCCAAAAACCTGACCCAGTAGAAGCTTATAGAGAGCAATTATGCCCCCCCCCCAAGGTCAAAAGTGACAAAGATAGCCTTCAACAAAGTGTTGAAGGCTGAAAATGTTCCTAGAGGCTTCATCTCTGTGGCCTTTCTGGGCACTCCAAAGACAACAGTGAAGGGTGAACTGAGTTCAGTCTGTAGCCAGAGAACAATCAATTGATCTACTCGATATTGGGGAGAGCTTCCAGTTTAGCACTGCCATTTGTCTCTGTCTCGGGTGAACTCTGAAACAAAACGCTCATTCAATTTTATGACAGAGAAAGACTTTGGGGTGTGTCTAGTTCACCCTCTCATTGTACATCAGCTTCCACGATGTTGCTAGATACAAAGCACTCCAGTTTTCAACTCCTATAAGGACACAAAGTACAAACACAGAGAGCATATTCTGGATCGCTCCGGTCCTACTAGCTTTGCATACATAGCCTGCCTGGCTGTACCTACAAGTATACATGTATTCATCAGAACATGTGTCTCCACAAGGGATTTAGAAACTATGATCAATTTATGGCTCAGAAATGAATGGTCAGAAAAACCAGAGTGCTTAGAAAACCCGGGTTGGCTTTTGTGTCCATACTGGTGTACACACACACACACACACACACACACACACACACCAATGAAGATTAGAAATCAGAGACTACTCATTTTCTTTACTAACTGTAGGTTTCATGGAAATGTGTGTGTTTTTTGTTTGTTTGTTTGTTTGTTTGTTTGTTTTTTAAGGTGAAACTGAAGGTACCTGGGGCTCTACCTGAGCTGTTGGTAAAGGCAGTAGGAAGAAATGGTGATGTTAAAGACTGAAAGGAGGTACATTTGCATAGGGCAGAGCAAATCAAGTTAGAATTTACTAGGTCACATAGAATTTTCGTGAATATTATAGTTTAAGAATGGTCTTTGAGAGGCCATGAAAAGGTTCAGTGGGTAAAGGTGCTTGCAATCAATCCTGACAACCTCAGTTTCATCCCTGGGATCCACATGGTGGAAGGAGAAAACTGAATCCAGCACGTTGTCCTCTGACCTTCATACACACACTGTGGCATGCGCACACAAACACACTACACACTACATAAATGTAAAGACATTAAAGCATGCTATCTGAAGGGATTTGCAATATAGTCCAGTGGTAGAACACTTGCCTAGAATGCCCACAATTTGAATGGGTTTGATTCCTGGCACTAGGAAAAAAAAATTAAAACCACTAAGGTTGTTTGAGAACCTAATAAAATATATTAGATCCATGTAGTTAAGTTGCTGGTAATTGAGGGCGAAGGGTGATGAGAAATGCCAAGGGGAAAAGGAAAAACAAGGAAGGAAAACACTGTCCACGGAGTCACAGTGACTGCCAGGGGAGTTTGTATGTCAGGAGCCCAAGAAACAGTAAAGGCTGTGGGGAGGAGCTGAGAGCATTCTCATCTCCATAGACCGCACCATCTCCCCCACTCAGAATCTTCCCCTGGGGTCAGACTCCAAAGGAGTTAGTGAAAAGGTTGGAAAGGGTTGGAAAGAGGACTCAGAAGACTTCTGAACTCAAGTTCACAAAGCAAAATTCACAACAAACTTTGATTTTAAAGAGTAGAATAAAAAAAACCTTTGTGTTAGGAACAGCCCTTTGTTTACACTAGAAATAGAAACGCATATTAAATTGTCACGCATATTAAATTGCCACGCATTGCCTTTCTCCTTCCTTATTTCTCCTTTCCCTTCTTGCAAACATCCGGATCCTTCAAGGATATTAAATATTGGTTTGGTTGAGTCTTAAAATCCAGGAACCCATAAAGGTTTACAAAGGGTGGCTGAGAAACTCTTACTCCTAAAAGTGCATTTCCTGTTCCTCCCTTGAAGGAAAGCATCCAGAACAGCCAGAACCCCAAAACACTTCCTAAGCTAAATAATAAAACATGACTTGACACTAAAGTGTTAGTGGTGATTTGGGTCCCTTTCTCAAATTATTGACACTTTTTAAGAAAAATCATAAACACTGTATTAATAAGTGTTTGATACTAAGGGAGGGTTTTTTTTTTTTTTCCTTTTAGCCTTTAACTTCTCTTCCTAGGTGCACAATAAAAAGGGTGTGTTCAGAAACTGAGCTTGCTCACAAGACTTAAACTCTGTGCCCTGGAAGTGAGCACCTTTCATTCACTGATCTGTGAGCCATCTCAACTACTTACAGGATTTTCTTGGCTATTAAGTACATGAGACAACCTCCATTTTACAAAAACTCATCAGAACCATATTATCTATACTCCTGCAACATCCACCTATACTGGGTTGAAGGGGTTGAGGGTACCAACTCTTGAGCACCAACAAATTTGACTTTTTACTCTGAGCTCCTGTTCATATGTCACGTGTCCCCAACCCTTCATTCATTTTCCAAAGACAATAGCTGAGCACCTGTCATTTCAGCATGAATTTATTTTGCCTTTTCCAATAGACAACCAGTGTGAGACAGGGAAATTTTTGCTCTTCTGGTCATGTGTGTTTATTATTTTTTGTGCACTCAATTACAGTGTGTGTGTGTGTGTGTGTGTGTGTGTGTGTGTGTATTTTATCCAGATGGCTGGAAGGCCTTATACTCGTCAGCAGCTAAACATGCAAGAAAATACTCAGTACAAAAGAAGAAACGAGAGAATTGCTCTTTAAAAAAAAAATGAATGAATGAATTTTTTGTCTCAGATTAAGTTGTCTTGGGAAATATGGATCATTTGAAATCTGATATTCTTTCACTCGGGAGTTGGATATACTCAAATATAAGCAAATATTTTGCACGAATACACTTTTGAGCTGTAGCATTTGCCACATGCTATATCATCCTTTTCTTTCTAACCCACTAGGACAGAACACTATTTCATCCTGTGAGCAACAGCTGTATGGACTGCAACCCTGCAGAGAAGAAGATTTTCATGGCCAGATGTGACCCTCAATCTGAGACTCAGCAATGGATTTTTGAACATATCAACATGACTGTTTTAGAGAAAAATAGCTACCATGCCAGCTCCTAGAATGGGAAGAAGAACGATTACCTACAGATTGTGAACTGTGTTGTCGCGCGGGCGTCTGGGTCAAAGGAGTCAGGAATAACTTTTCCTAGATCCAGGAAGCCTGGTTGAAAGATGTGTAAATGCCACGTCGTTGTCGTAGGCTGTCCTGGAGAAGTTCCTACATCTGAAGGACTTGGCTGAGAACCTCACCAGCTGCTTCTGAGAACTGAGACTAGCAGGTCCCTTGCTGGCCAAGGGGAAAGATTATTTCGGGACTTTCACCACGACTGCTGAGTTAATCAATACTAGCATTTCTCAGGTCAAACCCTGCAGTAGTGAGTAGCTATGAACGGATCCTATTAATCGGGTGGGAGGGGGGAGGAAACAGGGCGCATGACTGCTCCGGCAACCTGAGGCTCTCACAGGTGTAGAACTAGCCACGCTTAAGGGTGAGCTGTACTCTTTGGTGCCATTCTGTAAGAATGGGTTAAGCAGGTTTAACCCTTTAAAGTGCCGCAGACGATTTCAGAGTGCTCATACCATTATTCTCTTTTCTTTTGTCTTCTCTTTAAACTAGACTTACATCACGTGCTCGCATTTACATTTGCCGTTCTCCTTTCCAAGAGTTCATGTTCCACCAATCAGCTGAAGCTCTAATTCAGTGTCTTTGGATGAATCCAATTAAAAACAAAAACAAACAAACAAAAACCTATGCTACCCAGTTACTCCAAAAAAAGATATCGCAGAATCAACAAAATAACACACACACACACACACACACAAAGTTAGGGGAGACATTTCCCTAGGAAATCTGTTTTTTACTTTTCTATTATTTTCAAATACAAATCCGATGTTTGTCCAGTCATACTTTTTATTAAAGAAGGCAAAAGAGTGGGGTCCATGTAATTATTTAGTCTACCTTAAATAAATCTTTACTCTAAGTGATGTGGGAATGGCCTCATTCACTTCAATTCTGTTTAATCTGGGAACTTTAAAAGTGGTGTTATTTAATTATTAGTTTTGAAGCCCCACCTCCAATTGTTGAAAGTAATGATATTGTTGTTTTATTTGGAAGCCCAGAAAAGAAGTTACCATTAATAAAGTGTTTCTGATACCATTTTCTGCTAAAGAGGGGTATGAAATAATATTTCAGGGGTATGAAAAAAAAAGTAACTTCAAAACTAACTAAACTGGATATTTAATTCGTAATTTTTTCATTCTTCAATAATGATGGTGTGGAGAGAAGAATGTGCAAGAATGAAGATGGGTCTTTAGATGGGGTAAAAATCGCATCTGTTATACATTCTCTGCTTGGGAGCTGTTGTTCCCCATTGTTTTCTTCTGTTGTTCTTCCATTGCTTTTATCATTTTTTACATATAGCTTCCTTGTTAACAAAAATATATACGCCAATAAGATCTACACATTTTGAACATAGATCACTGAAGTTTGGGACAGGAAGATCCAGAAGAGCCATTCCCTTTTGGTTGTTGGTTGGTTTTTTTTGTTTTGTTTTGTTTTGTTTTGTTTTCATTTCATTTTATTTTGCTTGGTTTTGCTGGAGAGATGACTCAGCGATTAAGAGCACTGGTTGTTCTTCCAAAGGACCTGGGTTCAAATCCCAGCACCCACATGGTAGTTCACAGCTGTCTACAATTGCCAGGCGTGGTGGTGCACGCCTTTAATTCCAGCACTAGGGAGACAGAGGCAGGTGGATCTCTGTGAGTTCAATGCTAGTCTGGTCTACAAAGTGAGTCTAAGAAAGCCAGGGATACACAGAGAAACCTTGTCTCAAAATGAACCAAAAAAAAAAAAAAAAGATAAGCCGGGCGGTGGTGGCGCACGCCTTTAATCCCAGCACTTGGGAGGCAGAGGCAGGCGGATCTCTGTGAGTTCGAGGCCAGCCTGGTCTACAAAGTGAGTCCAGGACAGCCAAGGATACACAGAGAAACCCTGTCTCGAAAAACCAAAAAAAAAAAAAAAAAAAAAGATAAATAACAAAAGTGCAGAGAGGCCCAGCTTCTTTCTGGCAGGGTTTTTCACCTGGACATCTCAGACAATGGAAAATAATCCCCTACTCCAAGATGCCCAAATGTTCAGAAGCCTAATATGATAACTCTTCTTGAAAATGTGCATGATTTTTTTTTCCGTCCTCTTACCCTAATTAAAATATGCAGTTAAACTACCCTGCTAAGAATCAGGGAAATTGGTATTTTTACTGATTTTTTTTTTTGAAGCATTCTTTTGAAAAGCTGTTCTTTTTAAACTGTCACTGAGATCTTTTGAATAAGTCAAGTGATCTCAAAACAGTCAACATGCATAATGGAGAAAATCAATGGTGAGAAATTAACCTGTGTGTTGAGCATTTCTAAGAAGTGAGTGAAGATTTATCTCAAATCTTCAGAGAGCAATCTGGCTGGAGAACTAGATGAGCCTACAAAAATTGACATCATGTCATTAAACAGTTGATTGCTAGTTACAATTGTACTAAAGAGAGAGCCTTGGGTTGTGCACCCTGGAAAGCCAACATTTGTAATAGTCTCTTAGGATGCTATCCATCATCATGGCTAGTTACCCAGGCCATAGTCTAAGTATTGCAGCATTTTGGTGGGATACACAGTGATCAATCAAGATTGGTCTCTTACTCTCTGAATAAAAGATTATTAAAAAAGAAATGTGTTTTTCTTTAAAAAATAGAAAGGTAGCTTGGGACACTAAATCCAAAATTAAAACTTGGACCAGTCATTAATGGAGTGCACACAGGGAACATGCAAGTAACGTGGAGCCTTCAAGCAGAACATTGCCAAAAAAAAAAAAAAAAAAAAAAGCACATTTAAAGAGGTATTTCCTGTGCCATGGAAGGTCAGGAGGCTACTTGCTTGAAATACAACCTGAAACGCATAAAACTACATATGTTTGCACTTTTAATTAGTAAGAGGGACAGAACAGTCCCCAGAATTCCTGGAGGTAAAATTATTTTACAGTTTGACAGTAGTACTCACCAATTCTTTTATCAGAATGTGGGCAATATAAAGTTAATGTGCTCAACAGAAGTTGCTGTTTCTCCATCATAAGAAGTAGTCCTGACAGAAGTAAGAAAATAATTAACTTTTAAAACCCCCTTTTATGTGTTTACAGGAAAAAATATGCTGTAAAACAACTGGTAACTGTGTGATTCCTACTTTTTCAACACTGGATGAGTACCTTTGGCAATAATAATGTACTGGCTTCTATGTCTACTGTTATTTACTCATATGAGGATGATCACATGACTGTTTTTTTAGATGTATTCATTCTATCCGAAGCCTCAGTAAATAATGCAAGTTCCAGGACTATTTTGTGAATTGATAACATAGAACTTTATACAATAAATGAATAACACATAATGCAAATGGACTCACAGTCAATGAAAAGGAAGTGTTAGGCCCATTATTTCTACATTTCTCAAAAAACATGAAACCAATGTCAACTTGACACCATTTCTGTCGGTGGCAATTATATATTTTAAAAGAAAATAGCTGTCAAAATATAAGTATGCTTCTTACCTTCACATGAAAAAACTTTCATTTTTTTCCTTTGGTGTTTGAAATTGAACCTAGGGCATGACCATGTGAGGCAACAGCTCTGAACTGTATTCCCAGCCGGATTTTCATCCTTCTAGAACTATCTATAAGAAAAGAGCAAAAGGGAATCTTTTACTTGAAAGACCAGCTCTATAAAGACAGCAGATCCATCAAAAGAACCAGTGACACTTTGATTCTAAAGCCAGCTGTCCATCAGTCACAGAGGGCTATTTCTGTCACTAGGACATCTCTCCCCCAATTCTTCACACTCCCCAAGGCTCAGAAACGGGGTGTTAGCAAAGATGCCAGATCTGCTTTTAGCACCCTGACTCAGTCTTTCTTGGACTCAGCAGCTCCCTTATCCTCACCTGTAGCAGAATGTTGGCCTTCATTTTTCTCTTTCAGAATTTAGAATCATCCTTAAAACTATGACATTGTGACTGTTGATTTATCCTCCAGAAGCTTACTAAAATCTCTTTAGGTTTCTTACCCTGTTGGGAATATAAGGCTGCCATGTACATGGCCAGGTGCTGGGAATATGCTGGAAAGAAGGCCTTCAATATAAATCACACAAGGGAACACCTCAAAGGGAAATTTTAAAGTCATTCTTTATGATCCTGTGAATGAACATGTGTGGGATGAAGTGCATTATCATATGTCTAGAGATGGCTATGTACAGCTCTCCCCGTTCAATGCCTGGGAAAATTCTACCCTCGTCATCATCACTCACAGACTGCAAGTCTAACTGTAATTATTCTCCATGTGTGAAGCTGTGGTTGAGGACACTGAAGCGTGACAAGTGGCCAGTCGTTCCCACACTGCCAGCGCTGGAAGAGCACTCTTTGATTTATGTCTACAGCCTTTGCTTGCAGAACTCGGAGCTCTTTGCAACTCCATTTGGTAGACTTGACACTGGCCTGAAGCTTTTATTCGCAGCCACTCGTCTCTGCACTTGACATTCCAAACTGGTGTGTCTGGTTCTGTAGCCTGACAGCAGACACAGCACATGCACATGTTTGATGCTTCTCTTCAGAGGAATCTGGAGACTTTCCTTGAATCCGTCCTGCCCGCTCTTGCCCTCTTCAGCTGGCCGCGCACTAGCTTCCTGAGATTTCCACAGTTCTCTGCTATTCACATCTGCTCAATGTAACAAAGTGCAATGACTGACAGAATACAGAAAAGCTGGTTAAATTTCCAAATCCTATTGCTAATTATCTTGCTCTCACATCACTCACCTTAGGGTGGGAGCCAAGCATAACCAAAAAGCACATGCCCTTGCTTTTTAGGGATAGCCTTCGTTTATGCATATTTCCCTATGTAATTATTGTTGGTGACCCTCCTTTGCTTTTAAAGGTGACTTGAATTACCTAACAAATTAAATAGTCACCTTATTTATAATACAGTTGATTGCTTATGTTTCCTCTGTGGGAATTGCTAAGAAGTCTTTTGTTTCTTGATGTCTGCAAGAAATCAACCAACCTCCTCTACAAAGGGGACCAGACTATAACCACTCTGCTGATGACTTTCTATTGTATTTACATGGTAGTTTACATGTTTTTAATGGAAGAGTTATCATAAAGTCTTCTTATATCTGTCTAAATCATTTTGGTGAGTTAATACAATCCTAACTTAAGTGGGTTTTTAAATTCAGTATGAAATTTTTGCTTGAAACTTGAAACCAAGACATTTCATACTTCTCCAAGTACAGACAGTAGATACCCAGCATAGACCAACAGCTGTTTTTCTAATTCTAATATGATGGCATTACAGGACAAATGCTTTTTATTTTTTATTTATTTATTAATTTTTGCTTTGCAAAGACATATTTATTCTCACATTCTGCCTAATATATTGGCTTTTGCAATAAATGACATTAATTATCTGTCTGAAGAACTCTAAGGGTAAAGAATTTTGAAGAGTCATGTTTCAAGTTAGCAGAGTCGAGACTAAAATCCAGGTCTTTGGTACTCAGGACTCTGCATCTTTCATTCTCCAGGGTACCTCATATCTCCCACCAAAGCTGACTTACTTCACAGTGGTATGATCACTCATTCCTCTGGGACTTGGGGTTTAATCCCTCTGTTGTGTTTGCTCTTCTTTGTGCTTGTGTGTTTTTATTGTTTTTCCTACAAGCTTATTAATGTAAGAACACTGAATGGAATCCAGGATTAATCCCTCTTAATGAGATTTCCAGGGTACTTTGAAGAAAAGAAGTGAACAACCCAGGCTATTTGTATAGTTGTCAATGATAAATCCTAAATCAAACACTGTGTGCTTTGGGATGGGTTAATGATCTCAGTCCTCAGGGGTGGAAATCAGCCACCAAGCAGAGTTTGCGCTTACTCCTACAGCAAAACCCTAAACTGGCCTTCTTTTACGGAACATAGTGGCTCACACCTGCAATCCAGGAATTCAAGAGGGAAGCTCAGGCAGGAGGATGGCCGTGAATTCCAGACTAGCCTGGGCTACAGAGTGAGATCTTTCCTCAAAATGATATGAATAAGTTGCGTGGTGACTCATCCTGTTAATAACAGCACTTGTAAGCAGAGAGACAGGTGGATCTCTGTGAGTTCGAAGTCAACCTGGAATGCACAGTCAGTACCGAGCCAGCCAGTGTTACTTAGTCAGATCTTACCTAAGGAAGAACGAGAAGGAGGGAAGGAGAGAAGGAGGGAAAGAGCAGGAAGAGAAATTTTTCAAAATATATCTATATCCCTTTTGATATTCTTACTTCTGAGAACTCTTTCAAGTTCTATCTCTTACGTAATAGAGACACTTTGGGTACTAATGTGTGTGCTGCTCTGAGAAACACAGTCTAATGGCAGACTTGCTCTTCTGAGAGTTTTGGTTAGACAGACTATCAGATATCCTCATGTATTCTCATTACTAGACAAATATCATAACCTAGGTGGGGTATAGACAATAGAAATATATTTCTCTCAGTTCTGAAAGCTGTGGAGTCCAAGATAAGAGAGTACTTAGATTCAGTGTCTTGTGAGATCCCAACTTTTAGCTAACAGACAACTTCCTCTCTCTTCACTAACTCTTCCAGTGGATAAGAGTACCAATTCCAATCTTACTGACTCTGTTCTTCATGACCTAATTAACTGCCAAAGGTCAACTTCCTACCATGATGGCCTTGGAGGCCAGGATTTCAACATATGAAATGAGAGGGCATACACAGCTCCAGAGCATAGCACTAGGCTTACCCTAAGTCTACTAAGTCTGAATCTCTGGAAAGGTGCTGAACTCGGATACTTCTATAGTCAGAGAGAACGTTGCTCTCTGCCTTAGCTCTTAATTCCTCACTAGTAAATCCATCTTAATCCTCTGACATGAATGTCTTCTTCAGAGATATAGACTGCAGATGTCCGGAAGAATAGTTAGTTGTAATGTAGAGCTAAATTCACTTGGAGAGAGAGAAAAAAAACTCCAAGAACATTTTATTTCCAACTCCTATAGCATTTATTAGGGCAGTGGTCATTAAAGTTTAGCCCTTAAAGCACCTGGAGGAATTGTCAAAACAGATGGCCAGGCTGAATCCTTCTGTGTTTCTACATCTTTTAGTCTGCAATGAGATCCAACAACTTATATTTCAAACAAGTTTCTAAAAAATATTGCAGCTGATGGCAGGAGCGCACTTGATTGGTCAGCTTGGACCAACAGTCTCGGCATCTTGGAAATTTCATTAAAAAAAAAGAGAGAGATGATTTTGTTAATGTCAAATGTGTTTAGGAAACGTTGAACTTATGTATCATTTCTAAAAAGCGATAAATCCCCCAGCTCACTCAAAAGAGCACAAAAACCCAGTAAGTACAGCCAGAAGAAACCCTGCCGTACAGCTCTGCAAAGCATGAACACAGAGCTGGAAGACCAAGAATAGGCAGCATTGCATCACCCAAGTCCCTCTTTAAAAAAAAAATATATTTTTTTTTATTTTTAGGTAGATGTGTGTATTGGGAGGATGAGGTATGTAGGAGAGGCACAGTGCTTACAGAAGCCAGAAGAGGGTACTGGGTCCCCTAGAAATGGAGTTACAGGCAGTTGTAAGCCACCAAATGTGAGCTCTGGGAATTTAACTCAAGTCCTCTGCAATAGCAGTGTTCACACTTGCCCACTGAGAGCCATCTCTGCAGCCCTCACTTAAAGTTCTGATTAAAGCATAAAGAAAAAATAGATAAGACCCTCCCTTGAGGGCCTCAGACGAAGTAGTAATAACTTGATTATTATTGTTTCTTACTCTGGACTGCCAGTGACCTTTATAAAAGAGTACTGAGAATCAAAATAAGATGTAGCCTGCCTAGAAAATTCTCTGCACATTAATTTCTAGTACATACTCCAGACTGTGCTCACTCACCCTCAAGTGAATTTCTGGTGGCTAATACCTGGCCAACTTCACTTTAAATACATGGTGTGGCTACGACTGAACTGTGGTTTTCCCGTCTTTGAGAAAGACAGCCAATTAAAACTCCTAGAAGTGTAACAATGTGCTGTTATGTTCAACTCCGTTCAATACTTCATTAGCAAGAGTTGTAGAAGGAAACCAACAGCTTAGACTCTGACCTTAGAAAACTGTGGGTTTTGTGGATTTTTAACTTCTTTCCATTGGAAAGAAATACTTAGGGTGAGGTGTGTGGCTTAGACAAGAGCGTTTTCCCACTCTGCGCAAAGCCTTAGTTAATCCAGGACCACAGGGACCCTGACATGATGGCACCCACCTGCAGCCCCAAAACTTGGGGTGTAGAGGTTGTAGGAACAAAAGTTCAAGACCAGACACACTGAATCATCCTCAGCTGTATGATAGCTCAAAGGCCAACCTGGGCTACATGAAGCCCTGCTGTGAATAAATAAACAAATACTAAGGGTTTTTTTTTTTTTTTTTTTTTTTTGCAGGCTAGTTCTAACTCATCCTGTCTCCCAAAATAAAATTTTAATTTAAAATACTTTTTTTTCACTTTTTAGTTTATTTAAGCTTTGGCCACTAACAGCACACAGAGTAAGTTGTTGTTATCTTTTCTGGATATTTTTTTAATGTATTCTGTATACTACAGATACGTGAAAGAGCATGCACAGGAAGACCATTTAGTTTTTTTTCTATTCAAATTTCTACCACCCAGCAAACTGAAGTGGAAATTATAAAGTGCTTATGTACCAATAGTCCAAGCCATATATATTAAGATTTTATGATAGGAAAAAAAAAAATGCTGGGCTAGGACAAGGCCTTCACTGGTAAAGTGCTTAACAAATATGAGTGCTTAACCTTGAGCCCCAGAACCTACATAAAGCCCTGTTTGTGATAGCTGGCTAATAAGCCCAGTGTTCAGAAGACAGAGACAGGCAGATCTTTGGGGCCTGACCCACCACCCTAGCCTAATGCAAGAGCTCCAGGCTGGTGAAAGACTCTGCTTTAGAAAGAAGGAGAGGGCTGAAAAGATGGCTCAGAGGTTAACAGCACTTGCTGTTCTCAAAGAGGACTTGCGTTCCATTCCCGGGACCTATACTGGACAGTTCGCAATCATCTGTAACTCCAGCTCTAAGGGATCCAACACTCTCTTCTAGCCTCTAAGGGCACCTGTACAAGTGCACATACCCACACTCAGATATAAACAGTAAAGCATAAATTTAAAAAATTAATCTTTTAAAAAGAACAATAAGATTTACATCTGGCTTCCCCATGCATTTGCCCATTTACACAAGCACATGAACACAGATAGATGTGTAAACACACACACACACACACACACACACACACACACACACACACACACACACACAATACTGCAGGTCCAAAAGGTCCCCTTAAAATCAAAAGGTTAAGCACTTCATCTAAAAATCAAAAGGATAAAGTTCCGTGACTAGGATACTCAATTCCTGTAAGACAGTAAGGAGCAAGGACTAACACACACCATCCTAATAAAACAGAGGTTAAAGGGGGTGGGAAAATATCTCAGGTTGAGGGTTAGGGAGACAGAAAGAAGAAAAGAAAAAAAAAAAAAAGGACAGCCAAGCTTCAATTTTCCTAAAAAAAAAAAAAAAAACAATTTTTTAATGTCCCCGAGGAAGGAGCAGGGACGTGCCTGAGTGACTGAAATGTCAAAGAAATAACCTCACCAAAGAAATGCTGTGCTCCGAGGTAGGAGTCACTCTCATTAATGTCTACCCGCCAGCAAATGGCGCGGGTCGGGAGGACACGTTCTCCAAACACGCTTTCAGTCTCAGTCGAAGAAGGGAGTTCTAAAGAAGGGAAAGCTCAAGGGAGTAGTGAATGAGTCAGTCACTGAAATGCTTAAAATAAAACCATCTCCGTGGCGATTCATCTGGGTAATAAACGCCTCTGATGGAGAAAGGACTCGGAGATGAGGTTCTTTGCCTAGGAGTGACACAAGGAGAGCTAATGACCTTGATTCTCCACGCCTCAGGCAGGCATCAGACCTCTGCCAGAAACCTACCCATGGGGTCCAGGGTTTAAACCTGTCAGGGGAAAAAAGCTATAGGGAGAAAGGAGCTGGCTTCTGGCAACGTGATGGATCTGTCTTGACAGCACTACCGCTTGCTCTCTGCCCCATCCCCCACCCCAGTGGGGAGCCACTGACCAAGATGGAACGCTTTGGCAAAATCACATTGCTCCTTTTCTTTTCCTTTCTTTTTTTTTCTGAGTTATCCTTTATTTCTTTCAACCGCAAATCACCTTCCAAGAAGAAAGTGAAAAATCAGCCAAATGTCATTCCTTTGGAGACTTGGAGAAGTTAGAAGAGGCTCTCTAAAGCCACATCCCAACTGCTCTGGTCCTCCTTGCCTCCTCTCTGTAAGTCTCTTCCCCTGTGCATGTTGAACTGTCTCACAGTTAGTACTTTTGTCTGAGGACCCAACACCCTCTCTAAATGTAACTCAACACATGTTTATTGAGGATTAAAAGAACTGAGGCATAATAGATGTCCGCTTAGTTGTAAAAGCAGTTGCTGCAGCCTTTCATTCCCATTTGAGATTGGGCCAATACCCCATTCCGCTAAACATTCTTCTCAGGACTGTGGCAATGATGAAGTATGATAATGAACATGAAATTGCTTTGTGACTTACAAGCCAAACTGTGAATGAAAGCAGTTAATATTTAATGGGACCCTATCCCTACCTCTGAAAACTTAGCAAAGTGATTCTCAGATACACTGTAGAATTAATTCATTGTGCCAATGCTACACAATTTGTGAAAGTGGAATGGTGTTCCTGATCGGGAACACTGGAAGGACTTAAAGGGAAGAGAGCTAATGACTGCGTTTCTACACGCTAACAATGAGGAAAAACAGATGAAAATGAAGACAGGAAACCAGGACGTGCAATCATCCTTCAAGACGCTGAGCAAAAGATGTGTAAATAAGACACACTGTAAAAACAGAATCCATGTACTCAACATTTCAGGGTACACAAGAGTGTCCCTGGGTCTGAATACTCAGATTCCTTTTGGGAAGGGTCTTTGTATCGCGAATGTGGCTTACGGCTTACTAGGAAAGGACACTTGCCTCCAAGCTTGGTGATCTGAGTTCAAAAACTGGGATCTTGTGCTGGCTAGTTTTATGTCAACTTGACATAAGCTGGAGTCCATTGAGAAGAGGAAACATGATCTGAGACAATGCCCCCACCAGATTAGTCTGTAGGCAAGCCTGTAGTGTGTTTTCTTGGTTGATGATTGATGTGGGAGGGGCCAGCTCACACTGTGTTGCCTCACCTGGGCTGGTGGTCATGTGTGCTACAAGAAAGCAGGCTGAGAAAACCACAAGGAACAAGCCGGTAAACAGCACTCCTCCAAATCCTCTGCATCAGCAACTGCCCTGACTTCCCTGGATGATGAATTAGAAGGTACAAAATAAAATAATCCCTTTCCTCCCCATGTTACCTTTGGGCATGGTGGTTTGTTACAGGGACAGAAAAGTCACTGAGACAAACCAATATGGTAGAAGAAGAGAGCAAACCCCCTGCAAGTGCTCTTTTGACCTCCACACATACACAGATAAACACATGTGTTATGTTTTTAAGACAATTTGGTTTGGTTTGGTTTTTTGCTTTTGTTTGGCTTTTTTGCATTTTTTAACACTTGTTCATGAGGTTTTGTGTAAAATAGAGTTGCTGTGTGCTTTCATAATTAGGTTATAATATCCAAACTACTCACTGTTTGAAAGTGCGTCTTTGTTTGTCATGTCAGGGCTATCGATATTATCCATAGTTTAATTTAGAATATATCAATAAATACGTAAGTATATCAGGCTTGGAATGTAGCTCAGCTGGAAGAGTGCCTGCTTGGTATGCTTAGGCCTCTGTGTTTGGAACCCTACAACTGTATTGGGAGGTGGGGGTAGGAGGAATGGGCACTCATGGTAGTTTCACCTACACAGGGAATTCCAAGCTAGCTTGAGCTACTTAAAGCTCAACAGAAACAAAATAACTGATCTCATTTTAAAAGGTAGTTAAAAAAAAATAAACAATAGCCTTCCGGTGTTTATATATTCAAGTATACAACCTAATCAAATGAACAGAAAATGAAAGTCGAGTTTATTACACAATTGAATCATGATATACTTTGTATAAAATTGAAATTATCTTATTTGTTTTAAGTATATTGACAATAAAATTACATTCACTATAAGGAGGATTTTGGAAGGAGGTTGCTTTCAGGGATCTTAACAATTAAACAAAATAGTGCAGAAGACATTGAGTTTTGTTGCTAATTCAGGGTCTTGGGTTTGAACACTGTACCAAAGCACCTCCTCTATCACAGCAAAGTACTAATAGTACATAGACCTCGCTGATAAATGCGTCTCATGTTCAGAGTGTGGGGTGAGCTCTGTTTGTTCAGCTTCACAACACTCTGAGACAAGTGGAACTGAAGGAAGTCTGCTGTGAAATTAAGCTGTTTTCTGTAGTTGCTTTATCAAAAGGTGTATTGTACCCCTAACCAAGAAAAAAAGGGAGGCAATTGATCATCTTGTTTATAACCAATCAAACCAACGGAAACAAGCGGAACAAACACAATGCAAGGCTTTAAACTGCTTTCTAACAATGGGCCCACAGAGGCGGGAATCAGCTCATCCAAAACTCCTTAGCTGATTGATGCATTATGTCTGTCATTGTTGAATGGGTAATAAGCATGATGACCACTCTCTTGTACTTCTCAGAACATTTCCTGTGACTTCACCTTGAAAAAGAAAAGCAGAAACAAAGACATAGAGAGAAAGGAGACTAAGAAAGAGTGGGAGAGGGACAAAAATCATATGAATGCAACCCACACTCTCAAGCAAAAGGAAATGCATCTTAACTCAATATTTTTATTTCTGTGGTCTTATCTCTTTATCCTTGTTGCTTCAAGAGAAAAACAAAAAAAACAGAGAATATGAAAAATATGTACCCATTGGAAAGTGAACAAAAATGTAAGTCTTCGTAAAAGAGCTCAAATTAATGTCTACTTTGAACTTTTGACAACTCTGAGATTCGGTATCCATCTAACACTTGCTCTCTCCCCCTGTGGAAGAAGCAGGGTTCATGAAAGGACTATCCTCTCCCATTCAGACTGACATTTCACCCTATTCTAAATGTATATAGCAACAATACTCACTAGAGATTGTCAATACATAACGGAATCTAAGAAAGAGAGACTACATTCAAGGTAAACTAGAAAGAATGCAACTCCATTGCGGGCTTCCATTTAACTGATGCAAATGGCAAGTATAGGCTTGTTATATCCAGTCACTTGGGGGAAATACACATCTCAGTGGCTCAGACTTCAGTAAAGCAAAGCAGGAGGGACCCAGTGTGCAGTAGTTTTATGACTCTTCAGTGCTAATGGAATGAGCTCTAATCTTTCCAAGAGAGCCCCAGGGTACCAGAAGCTTGAGGAGACAAAGAAATGGTGAAAGCTGCTTAAGTATGTTTATCCACTATTTTCATATTATCCATTTGTAAGCAGGAGTCTGGGATTTGAGTGCCTTGCAGGGCAGTGATATTGATTTCCAAAACTAATTAAGCAACAAGAAATGCGTGACACTGAGAAAGGAGGCATGTCAAA
Source organism: Lophiomys imhausi (assembly GCA_907164525.1). Lineage (NCBI taxonomy): Eukaryota > Metazoa > Chordata > Mammalia > Rodentia > Muridae > Lophiomys > Lophiomys imhausi. The sequence goes on along the minus strand of CAJQZJ010032178.1, from coordinate 2,383,530 downwards.
GGCAAATATTGGCCTCTCACAGTCATAAAAATTCTCCAGAAGTAACTGAAGAAGTTACTGACTGACCTATAAACTTTCCTTCACCTTGTTCATGCTGCTGAATCACACAAATGGAAAATAAGCAAAAGACATAGTACTCATTAATCTCCTAATGGTGTCTGTTTTGACCCATGTAAGGCATGAAACATTTGGACAACTGTGCGTATTCTAAATCAGCACAAAAAACAAACAAACAAACAAACTCCACTATCCCTTTAGAAAAGCTGGGCTCTGTTTGTGTCTCCAATTTTAATGTTACCAACTCTAATTTTGTAGAAGCTATGCTTTGCTCCTAATTAGCTATATAGCCAAAGGCATATGACCTAACTATTTTAGTTTAATTAGTTTATTTATGTTTGTGGAAGTCAGAGGATACCTTTCAGGAGTCACTCCTCTTCTTCAACCTTATTGAAACATGTACTTTCTTGTTTCTTCTCCTATACTGTGTACCCATCTTAGTTAGGGTTTCTATTGCTGTGAAGCGACACCATGACCACAGCAACTCTTAGGAAGGAAAACATTTAATTGAGGCTGGCTTACAGTTTCAGAGGTTTAGTCCATTATCGTCATGACCGAAAGCATGGCACCATGCATGAAGACATAGTGCTGGAGAGGTAGCTGAGAGTTCTACATCCAGATTGTCAGGCAGCAGGAAGAGAGAAAGACGCTGGGCCTGGACACTGAGCACTTGAAACCTCAAAGTTCCAGTGACGTATTTCATTCACACCTTCAACAGTGCCATTCTCTGGTGACCAAGCATTCAAATTGATTAGCCTGTGGGGGCCATTCTTATTCAAACCACCACAGCACCCCAGGCTATCTGGCCAACATGTTTCCATGCAATTCTTCAGTCTCCTCCTTCTTGCCATGGAGTGCTAGGTAACAGTAACTTTTTCAGGAGGGTTCTAGGGATCAAATTTGACTCATCAGGCTTGTACATCTATCATCTTTACTCACTGAGCCATCTTCCAGCTCCAATAACTTCAATTTAGGATTATCAACCTTAAATTGTGTGGTACTCTAATATCCTTTCCAAATGAAAATAATACATTGTGGGGCTAAGGAGCCCTGTGACCTGGAGCGAGAGTGAAGTTGAGGCATGTCCAAACCCAGAAAATCTCATCTTGAGATCAGAAGGGGTGGGACTGTTCCTTCCTTGCCCTGGGCCTACATGTCCCTAAGTGCACAAAACCTTACAGCCCCCACCTCTGCCACCCTTGAGGTGCTCATGTAGCATGGCAGCCAGGTGACAAGTTAAACTTCCTATCTGGAATTTCTCTTCATGCAAATAAGGCATTCCCATCACCTTGACCCCAGCCAGTGCTGTACACTCACCCTGAAAACCTCTACCCACCCCCCCAAAGTTTAAACAGCTTTTGTTCCCTGTCTCATTGAAGCTGTCTCCTGAGAAGGCTGTTTTTGAGAACTACATTGCATCCACCAGCCCCCCAGTCCATCTTGGTGCAATGAGCAATGAGCCTGGATATACTGAGGGGGTAAGCAGACACCGGGTGGCAATGAGTAAAGTCAAAATAATAATAAAGCCAAAGAGTAACCAACGTAAGAATTAATTTGAAAAATAAGGAACATGTTTTGTCTCATTTTAGGGGCGGGGTAAGAGTATTCAGTAGTAGTATCAGACAAAACAAAGTAACACTGCCTACCAAAACAAAATGACCTACCATTAAAAATGTGAGATAGCCTGTTATCAGAATCTACACAGTCTGTTATGTTTTTAAGGCTTGTTTTATTTTAAAGACTGATCCAAGTAAGGCCACAGCCAAGCCACTATGTAGAGACATAACGGAAGCTTTATTTCTTGATCTCTTCCTCCTTGGACAGAGTCTTGATGATCTCCTCCCTTCTTGGCCTGGAGGTGCTCCTCCCGGCGTTTTCATGCTTCCTTGGCCTTTGACCTGCGAGCCTCAGCCTGGTCAACCAGGAGTTTCTTGCGGGCCTTGTCTGCCTTCAGTTTGTGGATGTGCTCCATGAGAATCCATTTGTTTTTTTTAACACATTCCCTTTGACCTTCAGGTACAGGCTGTGATACATATGACGGTCAATCTTCTTAGATTCACCATATTCCCAGGAGAAGCCAGCACAGGATCCTCATCCTTCTCATTAAGGTCACCTTCTCGAGCATCAGAGCGTTGGCAGTACCCTTCCGCTTCCCTATGCCCATATGCCTGCCCTTCCATCTAGCCAAGGTGTTTTTCCGGCACAGCGCACGGGAATGGACCATCACGGGCTTCCAGATGATCAGCCCATCTTTGATCAACTTCCTGATCTCCTGACGGGAGCTGGCATTGGCGATTTTATTGGTCGCATCGGGGTCCAACCAGACCTTCTTTTTACCACAGCAGAGGACACTAGAGGCAAGCCTCTTCTGTAGTCTCTTTCATGGCTGCGGATGCAGCAGCGAAAGGAAAGAGCTTGGTCGCTGTGGGTTCCCGTTATCTAGTTACTTTTTGATTGATTCACTAGTCAAGCATTTATTGAGTACCTGGGAGATACTAGTTCACAGGAGTTTACAAAAGTTCACAATACTGCTTAATGGCAAAGCTTTCCCTTGTGAAGCTGGTCACACAATCAAATTCATAATGGAACCAGCCAAATACTTTATAAACCTTGCCAGGGATTGAAAATCCTCTTAATGGATTTGAAAACCACAGCCAGATATACCATTTACAGGAAAGTTATTCTTTATAGTAATTTATATTCTGTTACTACTGCTTATAAAAGATAACTTTAAAAATTTAACTGAAGATTACTTAGAAAATAAAATATTATATACTCTCAAATTCTTCAGCCTTTATGAATAAAAACTATTCATTTATCTTCACTACAGGAAGAGCAACTGGAGTAAGTAGCCTTGAGAGTAGAAGATACTTTCTAAATCCTAAATACTCCCTCCTGTCCCAACTAGCAATGAATGAACAATGTTTCACCAGGGAGCAGTTCTGAATTCTTGTTGGTACTACCCACATTCTCTTTATTAGTAACTGATGTTTCCCAGTTAATTTATTGATAACGTACAAAAATCCAAGTTTTCTGCACTTTTATTGAGTTAAAAGAACCTAAAACTTTTCCTAAAATAATTTCTCCTCACGTATACTGTAATCTAATATGTGAAGATAAACAGTTTATTCCTGAGAATTGTCAATAAACTTGTGACCGCAAGACATTAGCCATGTGAAAACTGTCCATCTTGTATTTGTTATGACAAAATACTTGAGTCTGAGTGATTTATAAAGATAAAGAGTTTCACTAGTTCATAGTTTTAGAGGCCAAAAGCCAAGTGTTGTGTTGTATGGCACTATTCCTGTAAAAATTTAGCAAATACCTGAGCCTCTTTCAGACATCTCTGCTGGTCTCTACTTCTTCTAGGTAGTTCAGTTTGTCTCTAAGTACCTATCATCAGGCCTTACAGCTTATGTATATGCTTAGAGAAACAAAGGGAAAGGCCTGATTAATCTTGTCAGTTTCAGGGATTTCCTGAAGCTATTGAGTTGTTTACTTCCTGAGTTTAAAGAGCTTCTGTCCAAGATAAGAAGTTTCCATCTCAGAGGAAATGACTACATAAAACTTGGTCTCTGGTAAGGGTCTTATATATATATATTTTAATACTTTATTTTTTTATTTCTTCAAGTTACATCTCAGTCACAATCCCTTCTCTATTCCCCCTTCCTGTCCCACCCTTCCACCTTCTTCCACCCCACAGCTTCCCCTTTCAGTCCAACGAATGGTTCCTTCTCTTATAACAGTAAATACTATAAAAACAACAGAAATAAATATGACACATTTATGAGAGTTAAATGGTCCAGTATACATTCCCAATGTCTAGTTCATACATATTTGGCCCATGACGGTTATATGGCTTAGCGTACATTCCCAATGTCCAGTCCATATGAATTTGGTACCTGACTTTAACATTCTACCATCTAACCATCTCCATGAGTTTAAAGTTCTATAACTGACTCAGCTTTCATACTAACTTGCATCACTATTAAAAACATTTTCTTAGATCTAGAACGCCCTCTTGATTCCCAAACAACTGAAAATTTAACTATGAGACTCTAGCTGTCTATTCTTCAACCACCTCAGAGACCTGAGAGGGATAAATATATCTGATTAAATAGGAAGTGCAGGGCCTGCAGCTTCCAAAACTAAGAAATGACATACCAGTGACTGCCTGGACAGTTCCCATTTTCTCTCCATACATTCCAGCATCAGTCTTCAGCCTTTTGGTCCTGTTTCTCTGACAGACATTTATTTTAGAGCAGGGATTATGAAGGACTTACCTACCCTGTCTTGGCAGAGCTAGGCTGTCGACTTCCCTGCTACCAAGTTTTGTCCTTTTTGGACAGCAGTCTGTCTATAGTTGAAGCAAGGGGTTTTTTCATGCCAAGAGATAGGCTTGCCACTAATTCAACCATCTCACACTGGAGATTCTTCGATGCTTATCTTCTACTTGGAGTAGAATAGGGGGTGCTGTCAGGAGCTGATACGTCTCAATATCAAAAAAAATCTTAATTTAAGACAACATCTTTGAATGTCATGTTCTGCAGATCTCTTGGGGTTTTTGAAGATGCCCTATCTATCTCTTGTATTTTGATAAGCAAATGTTGCTTGTCTCTTAACAACTTGATTTCTGAGTAGCTTAGAGAATATCTGTGATAGACTGTCATAGTAGCTAACAAAGTGACATGCTTGCATGACTAGGAGTTTGTATTTCTTAACTATCCTAAACAGTTTAAGACGGTTGGTATCAAGAGGCCAGAGCTTCATATTTCATTTTTAAGTATCTCTAGGTACAATACCATTAGGAAGCGTTACCTTTAATTTTGTATCAATATACAAAGATCTATTCAAATGTGGATAAATATACTCTTAATTTTGTATCAATATACAAAGATCAATGCCTATGTAGCCCAATACAATCTTAATATTAGGTCAATATACCAGGGTCAATACCATTGTGGCCAACAATAATCTTAATTTTGTATCAATATACAAAGATCAATACCGATGTAGTCCAATACAATCTTAATTTTGCACAATAAACAATGGTCAATACCACTTTAGCCAAATATAGTACTAATTTTGTATCAATATACAAAGGTATAAGGGCATATTCAATAATCTGTCCCTTCTTCTTGGTCCTTCCCGTACTATGTCTATGTCTCATTTTTCTCAAGTCCGTGCACTCCTACATAGGAGAGAAAGAAGGATACAGAAAAGGAAAAGAAGGAAGTCCTTGGGTCTAACCTCCAAAACCCATTTAACAAGACCATTTAACAGCTTGTAATCTCTTCCCCTAAATAACAGAGTTTTCAGTTATCCTTCAAATAACCAAAAGGGGGGTCGGAGAAACACCCTCCCCACCCTCTGGGTATGGGACGTCGCTCTCTTAAAATGACTTCCTGCTGATTTGGGTCGTAGTAAACCTGTTTGGGGCCCGAACCAGAATGGAAAAATGGTTAAAAATGTTAGTACAATCCTTTTATGTTCAGTCCTTCTGTGCTCAGCTGTTTAGATGTCCTAAGGAGTTTGTAGGCAGAAGCTGATCTTCCAGGCTTTACTGAAGTTCTGGCTGGGGCAGTGTGTAGAGCTGAACGGTCTTAGCGATTTTGAGTTGTTGCGGTTGTAGACTTTTGATGGAAACAGCTATTGAGGGAGTCTGTAAGGCTGGATCATCTGGGTCACTCGTCTTCTTTGGTGTCAGATTCCGTTTTCTGCTGAGGTTTATGTTGTCCAGTTGTCCATGGGTTCCTTGAATGGATGCTTTGAATCTCCTAAAAAGATAAGAACAGAGCCCTGCCCTAATCTTAACTCTGGGACAATTACCCTCTTTTTTTTTGGGGGGGGGGGTTAGGTAATATTTCTCCTGAAGCAAATTTGGTTTTTTGACAATATATAAAATATTATCTTTCAATCTGGGTTAAAGAAGAATTTATTTTGTTATTTTGGAGAAAAACCAGCTTTAGTGTATATATTTTGAGACCTCAAAGGACACTTTGTTTGTATTGAGTGGGCCTTTTGTAAGTAGCTTTTAAACGTAGGTCTTTCCAAATCCTATGTGTGTGTCTCTGCATTCTAATTATTGGGATCAAAGACCTGTGGTTCCCATATGAAGGGATTAAAGATGTGTTCCACCACTCCTGGATCGAAGTTTTTCTTTATTTAGAGTTTGTTTTGTATCAGGCTGACCTTGAGCTCTGAGATCTGCCTGTTTCTGTCTCTAGTGTGTTGGGATTAAGGGTGTACTCTTCTTGAATGATGGGATTAAGGGTGTGCACCCTCACCACCCTGTTCTGTGTAACTCAAGAATTTATAAGACCACTAACTCTACAGTGCTCCTCCCGTCTCTGCTGAAGTTAAAGGCATGGGTTAACACACATTTTTCATGTATTTTACCTTAGCTCTAAGTTTTTTCGACTCTTGGAGGTTTATAAAACCAGGTTGAATAGCTGTAACCTTTATTTTATTTACAGTGTTTTAACATTGTTACCTGCTTTTTTTTTAATTAATAAATTTATTTGTCTGTTGCTTCAGGTTACATCCCTATCATATTGTCCTCTTTTCCCGCTTCCCAGCCCCACCCTCCCATCCTCTACTCCCTAACCCTTCCGTCTTGTTCCTCTGGGGTGGAATGTCCCTGCATAACAGACCCTCACCACAGCTCAGGGGTCATATGAGAGCCAAGAGCCTCTTCATACACCAGGGGCCTACGAGGCAGTACGGCTAGTGAAAGGTGTCTCCTTGCTACGGGGGGAAAACTAAAAAAAGACCAACAAACACACAGACCCATAAAAACAAAGAACAACAACAAAAAAGAGAGGAAAAAGAAAAAAAAAGTCTATGTCCATGTTCCTTTTGGTGTGTTGGTTGTAGTACAGATATCCTGTACGATATAGCTAAAATCCTACTATAAGTGAATAGATGCCATGTGCATCGTTCTGAGCCTGGGTTAGCTCACTCAGGATGAGCTTCTCTAGTTCCATCCATTTGGTTGCAAATTGCATGATTTCATTGTTTCTGATAGCTGAGTAATATTCCATTGTATAGATGTACCACAGTTTTTTAATCCATTCTTCAGTTGAGGGACATCTGGGTTCTTTGCAATTTCTAGCTATTACAAATAAGGTTGCTATGACATAGATGAGGAGACTTCCCTATGTCTCTGTGAGGAGTCCTTTGGGTGTATACCCAGAAGTGGTATGGCTAGGTCCTGAGGCAAAGTTATTCCAAGATTTCTAAGATATCGCCAGACTGACCTCCATAGTGGTTGCACAAGCCTGCACTCCCACCAGCAATGAAGTAGGGTTCCCCTTTCTCCACACCCTCGCCAGCATGTGCTGTCATTTGAGCTCTTTATCTTAGCCATTCTGACAGGTGTGAGGTGAAATCTCAGAGTCGTCTTCAGTTGCATTTCTCTGATGATTAAGGATGTTGAGCATTTCTTCAGGTCTCTCGGCCATTAGGGATTCCTCCTTTGTGAATTCTCTATTTAGCTCCATGTCCCATTTTTTGATTGGATTATTTGGTTTCTTGGCATTTAGTTTCTTGAGTTCTTTGTAGATTTTAGATAATAGTCCTCTGTCAGATGTGGGGTTAGTGAAGATTTTCTCCCAGTTCTGTTGGTTGCCGTTTTGTTCAAATGACAGTGTCTTTTGCCTTACAGAAGCTTTTCAGTTTCATGAGGTCCCATTTATTGATTGTTGATCTCAGGTCCTGAGCTGTTGGTGTTCTGTTCAGGAAGTTGTCACCTGTGCCAATGAGTTCGAGGGTTTCTCCTACTTTTTCTTCTAGTATATTTAGTGTGGCCGGCCTTATGTTAAGGTCTTTGATCCACTTGGATTTAAGTTTTACACAAGGTGATAGGTATAGGTCTAATTTCATTCTTTTGCAAGTGGACAACCAGTTGGACCAGCACCATTTGTTGAAGATGCTGTCCTTCTTCCATTGTGCGGTTTTGGCTTCTTTGTCAAAGATTAGTTGGCCATAGGTGTGTGGGTCCATGTTTGGGTCTTCAATTCGATTCCATTGATCCACTGGTCTGTTTCTATACCAGTACCATGCTGTTTTTATTACTGTTGCTCTGTAGTACAGCTTGAAATCTGGGATGGTGATACCTCCAGATGTTTTTTCATTGTACAGGATTGATTTAGCTATTCTGGGCTTTTTGTTGTTCCATATGAAGTTGAGAATAGCTCTTTCCAGGTCTATAAAGAATTGTGTTGGTATTTTGGTAGGAATTTCATTGAATCTATATATTGCTTTTGTTAGGATAGCCATTTTTATTATGTTGATCCTACCTATCCATGAGCATGGGAGATCTTTCCATCTTCTAAAGGCCTCTTCCATCTCTTTCTTCAGGGGCTTGAAGTTCTTGTTGTATAGGTCCTTTACATGCTTGGTTATAGTTACCCCCAGGTATTTTATGTAGTTTGTGGCTATTGTGAAGGAGGTTGTTTCCCTTATTTCTTTCTCGGTACATTTGTTTGTTGTATAAAGAAGGGCTTCTGATTTTTTTGAGTTAATTTTGTATCCAGCCACCTTGCTGAAGTTGTTTATCAGCTGTAAGAGTTCTTTGGTGGAGTTTTTGGGGTTGCTTATGTACACTAACATATCATCTGCAAATAGGGATAATTTGACTTCTTCGTTTCCAATATTTATCCCTTTGATCTCCTTTAGTTGTCTTATTGCTCTAGCAAGGACTTCAAGTACTATATTGAAGAGATATGGTGAAAGTGGACATCCTTGTCTTGTCCCTGAGTTTAGAGGAAATGCTTCAAGCTTCTCTCCATTTAATTTGATGTTGGCCTCTGGCTTGCTGTATATTACCTTTGTTATTTCTAGGTATGGTCCTTGTATGCCCGTTCTCTCCAGAAATTTTAGCATGAAGGGGTGTTGGATTTTGTCAAATGCTTTTTCTGCATCTAGCAAGATTATCATGTGGTTTTTTTCTTTCATCTTTTTTATATGGTGAATTACATTGATAGACTTTCGTATATTGAACCATCCCTGCATTCCTGGGATGAAGCCTACTTGATCATGATGTATGATTCTTTTGATGTGTTCTTGAATTTGGTTTGCTAGTATTTTATTAAATATTTTTGCATCTATGTTCATGACGGAGATTGGTCTGAAGTTCTCTTTCTTTGTTGGGTCTTTGTGTGGTTTAGGAATCAGAGTGACAGTGGCCTCATAGAATGAGTTTGGCAGTGTTCTTTCTGCTTCTATGTTGTGGAAGAGTTTGAAGAGTAATGGTGTTACTTCCTCTTTGAAGGTCCAGTAGAATTCCGTGCTAAAGCCATCTGGCCCTGGGCTTTTTTTGGTTGGGAGATTATTAATGAATATTTCTATTTCCTTAGGGGTTATTGGGCTGTTTAAGCTGTTAATCTGATTTTGATTTAGTTTTGGTAGGTGTAATCTATCGAGGAAATTGTCCATTTTGCTTAGGTTTTCAAATTTGGTGGAATATAGTTTTTAAAGTAGAACCCAAATATTTTCTGGATCTCTTCAATGTCTGTTGTTATTTCTCCCTTTTCATTTCTGATTTTGTTGATTTGGGTTCTTTCCCTTTGTCTTTTAGTTAATTTGGCTAGGGGTCTGTCTATTTTATTGATTTTCTCGAAGAACTAACTCTTGGTTTCATTGATTCTTTGTATGGTTCTTTTTGATTGTAAGTTGTTGATTTCAGCCCTAAGTTTGATGATTTCCTGCCTTCTGCTCCTCTTGGGAGTGTTTGCTTCTTTTTTTTCCAATTCACCCAGCTTAGCTGTTAATTCACTAATATGAGCTGTCACAATTTTCTTTTTCAAAGCACTTAGTGCTATGAACTTTCCTCGTAGCACAGCTTTCATTGTATCCCATAGGTTTGGGTATGTTGTGCCTTCATTGTCGTTGGATTTTAAGAAGTCTTTGATTTCCTTCTTTATTTCTTCCCTGACCCAGTGGTCAAGGAGCTGTTCAATTTCCATGTGTGTGTAGGCTTTCTGTTGATTCTTTTGCTGTTGAAGACCAGCTTTATTCCATGGTGGTCTGATAAAATACAAGGTGTTATTTCAATTTTCTTGTATCTATTGAGACTATCTTTGTGTCCGACTATGTGGTCGATTCTGGAGAAGGTTCTGTGAGGTGCTGAGGAAAAGGTGTATTCCTTTGTGTTTGGGTGAAACGTTCTGTAGATATCTGTTAGGTCCATTTGTTTCATGATCTCTGTTAGACTCAATATTTCTCTGTTTGGCCTCAGTCTTGTTGATCTGTCCATTGATGTGAGTGGGGTGTTGAAGTCTCCCACTACTAATGTGTTGTGATCGACGTGCGCTTTAAGTTTTAGAAGTGTTTCTTTTACGAAAGTAGGTGCCTTTGTATTTGGGGCATAGATGTTCAGTATTGAGATTTCCTCTTGATGAATATTCCCTTTAATGAGTATATAATGCCCTTCTTTGTCTTTTTTCATTAACTTCAGTTGGAATTCTGTTTTGTTTGATATTAGGATGGCTACTCCAGCTTGCTTCCTGGGTCCATTTGCTTGGAAAACCTTTTCCCAGCCCTTTACTCTGAGGTAGTGTCTATCTTTGGTAGTGAGATGTGTTTCTTGTATGCAGCAAAAGGACGGGTCTTGCTTGCGGATCCACTCTGTAAAACTGTGTCTTTTTATTGGGGAGTTGACTCCATTGATGTTGATGGATATTAGTGACCTGGGGTTGTTATTTCCCATTAGTTTGGTATAGGTGGTGGTCCTGTGCCTCTTTTGGTTTGGTTGCTGAGGGGTTTTCTATTCCCTTTGTTTTCTTTAGTGTAGTTTTCTTCTCTGGTTGGGATTTTCCTTCTAGGATTTTCTGTAGGGCTGGGTTTGTGGGTAGATATTGTTTAAATTTGATTTTGTCATGGAATATCTTGTTTTCTCCGTCTATGTTGATAGAGAGTTTTCCTGGGTATAGTAGTCTGGCTGGGCACCTATATTCTCTCAGGACTTGTAGGATATCTTTCCAGGCCCTTCTAGCTTTTAAAGTTTCTGAGGAGAAGTCAGGTGTAATTCTGATGGGTCTGCCATTGTATGTGACTTGACCTTTTTCTCTTACAGCTTTTAATATTCTTTCTTTGTTCTGTACATTTGGTGTTTCAATTATTATGTGGCGAGAGGAGTTTCTTTTCTGATCTAATCTGTTTGGTGTTCTGTAAGCCTCTTGGATTTTTACTGGCATCTCTTTTTTAGATTTGGGAAGTTTTCTTCTATGATTTTGTTGAAGATATTTCCTGGACCTTGGAGTCGGGAGTCTTCTCTTTCCTCTATGCCTATAATTCTTAGGTTCCATCTTTTTATTGAGTCCTTGATTTCTTGGATGTTGTGGGTGAGAGATTTTTTTCGCCTTCTCATTTTCTTTTGATTTTGTACTGATTTCTTCCATCGAATCTTCCATGCCTGATATCTTGTCTTCCATCTCTTGCATCCTATTTTTGATACTCACATCCGTAGTTCCTGTTCTCTTCCTTTGATTCTCCACTTCCTCTTTTAACTCTGACTGTGTTTTCTTTATTGTTTCTATTTCTATTTTCATGTCTTGTATGGTATTGTTTGTTCTGTACATTTCCTTCTCCAGTTTGCTTGTTTTTGTCTGGAAATCTTTCATTGCTTTGTCCTTTTCCTGTTCAACCTGGGTCACCTTGGCTTGGAGCTCTTTAATGGTATTGTTCGTTGTTTTGACTTGTAAAATTGTGGCTTCTTTGAATTCCTTCTTAGATTTAAGTTCTTCTTGAAGGGACTCTATCACTTTCCATAGTGCAGAATTGTCATGATTTTCATATGTTTCTTTTGGTGTGAGGTCATCCAAATTGGATGAGTTGGATAATTCTGCGTTGTTGGAGTCATATTTCCTTGATTTGTATTTTTTCTTGTACCTTTGGCCATATGGATGTGTTTAGCTGTCTGTTTTCGTCATTTTCTGGGCTTGGATCCACAGGGGATGCTTTGGTGTAGGAGTCGAATTGCTTGGCTATCTGTCGTTGCTTATGGGGGATCTCAGGGTCACTGTGGTTCTAATAGCCTGAAGCACTGTGAGCTGGTGCAGCCTATTCCCAGGTAGTGAGTAATGGTCTGGGATTGTTTCACTGTTCCCAATTCAGGCTTCTCTGTGTTGCACACTGAGTGATCAGCCTGTGATGGTTCTGATGGTATGGACCTGTTTGCCCAGGCACAGATCCTGTGGGCTTTGGTTGTTGTCACAGAGACTGACAGGGCCTGCCTCCACACCTAATATGTCTGGGTTTTCCAGAATACAGCTATGGTCCCCTGGCTTCTGGTTTCCCACTAGGCTCCTCTGCCGCAGGCGTGACCCCTCAGCCCCGCCTGCCTGACCCTGCTTCCCACCCTGGCTGCTTTGCTGTGGGCTTGGTGCTTCTGCCCTGCCTGCCAGCTTCCCGCTGGCTCGGGTCCTCCACAGCTCGAGTGGCTATGGACCACCCGCCGTGCGCCCTGTTTCTGCCTTGCTAAGAGTTCAACTAGCCAGCAAAGTTTCCTAAATAGCTATAAGGTCCTCCTGAAGTGTGGGGAGCCTAGTAGGCTAGTGAGTGATAGCCATGTGGGCTCTGATTCTGCCTGCTGTGTATTGGGGTCAATCTTACCAGGTGCCTCTCCAAATGGGAGTTCCCGAGTCCCGGATTTAGTGGCTTCCATGTCTGAGAGAGATGGGGGGAGAGCCTTGCCCTGGGACTTTTAACAGTCCCTTGGGAGCTGTGTTCCCAGAGGGTCTAGCCCCTCCGGTTTTGGCACAGTGTCCAATAACTCTGTGCTTTTTATGGCTCTTTTCTCCCACGTTCAAAATGCGTCAGTGCCGGTCACCGCCATCTTGGCCCCTCTCAAATAAGAGGGGTCTTATATTTTGTCACATCATATTGGTGGCATCACATAAAAAAGATGGAGATAGAAAGACCACATGAGGTAAGAGGAAACAAGACAGAAAGGGAGAAATTACACTAAAGTTTTTATATAAGCTTGTTCTCATAGGAGTTTATCAGTTCCTGTTAACCTGCTTCATGAAGCCAGCATGAATCCCTTAACAAGAGCAGTGTACATTTGTCATAGTTTGTTCTCTGTTGCTGTGATAAAACACATACCAATACCAAGGTTGGTAGGAAAAGCTTATTTCACTTTGTAGCTCATAGTCCATCATCAAGAGAAACCAAGGGAGGAATTCACGACAGGAACCAACAGGAAGAAACTGTAGCAGAAATGGTGGAGGGACAGTGTTTATGGCTTACTTACCTCAGCTTGCTCAGCTATCTTTTTTTTTTTTAAATAAAATTACAAACCCACTTGTCCAAGAATGGAGCTCCCTACAGTACATGTGGTCCTCCCACATCAGTCAGCAACCAACAAAATGCCCCACTGACAAGTCTGATAGAGGCAATTCCTCAGTTGAGATTCCCACTTCCCAGGTAGCTCCAGTTTGTGTTAAGTTCACAAAAACTAAGCAAAACAACTGATCACTTGTCAACTTGACACACAAACACATCACTACTAAATAACCTTCCTTTCTTGTTTATCTATAAGATATGATGCTACTATCATAATATAAAGCATAGTCCTGCTTTTAAAAGTCCCACAGTCTTTGAATTCTCTGTTTAGCTCTGTTCCCCATTTTTTGATTGGATTATTTGGTTTCTTGGCATTTAATTTCTTGAGTTCTTTGTAAATTTTGGATATTATCCCTCTATCAGATGTGGGGTTGGTGAAGATATTTTTCCACTCTGTAGGCTGCCGTTTTGTTCTAATGACAGTGTCTTTTGCCTTACAGAAGCTTTTCAGTTTCATGAGGTCCCACTTATTGATTGTTGGTCTTAGATCATGAGCTGTTGGTGTTCTTTTCAGGAAGTTGTCATCTGTGCTGATGAGTTTGAGGCTTTTCCCCACTTTCTCTTCTAATAGATTTAGTGTGTCAGGCCTTACGTTAAGGTCTTTGATCCACGTGGACTTAAGTTTTGTGCAAGGTAGTAAGTATGGGTATAATTTCATGCTTTTACATGTCGACCAGTTAGACCAGCATCATTTGTTGAAGATGCTGTCCTTTTTCCATTCTATGGTTTTGACTTCTTTGTCAAAATAAGTGACCATAGGTTTGTGGGTTCATTTCTCCATCTTCAATTCAATTCCATTGGTTCGCTGGTCTGTTTCAATACCAGTACCATGCTGTTTTTATTACTATTGCTCTGTAGTATAGCTTGAAATCTGGGATGGTGATACCTTCAGATTTTTTTTTTTTTTTTTTTTTTTTTTTTTACTGTACAGGATTGATTTAGCTATTCTGGGTTTTTTTTTTTCTTTTTGTTATTCCATATGAAGTTGAGAATTTCTTTTTTCCAGGTCTATAAAGAATTGTGTTGGTATTTTGATAGGAATTGCATTAAATCTGTATATTGCTTTTGGCAGGATGGCCATATTTATTATGTTGATCCTACCTATCCATGAGCATGGGAGATCTTTCCATCTTCTGATGTCCTCTTCAATTTCTTTCTTCAAGGATGTGAATTCTTGTCATACAGGTCTTTCACTTGCTTGGTTAGAGTTACCCCCCAGTATTTTATGTTGTTTGTGGCTATTGTGAAGGGTGTTGTTTCCCTAATTTCTTTCTCAGACAATTTATTTTTTGTAAAAAGAAGGGCTTCTGATTTTTTTTTTTTTTTTGGCTGAGAGACACTTGAAGAAATGCTCAGCATCTTTAATCATCAGAGAAATGCAACTCAAGATGACTCTGAGATTCCATCTCACACCTGTCAGAATGGCTAAGATCAAAAACTCAAATGACAGCACATGGTGGCAAGGTTGTGGAGAAAGAGGAACACTCCTCCATTGCTGGTGGGAGTGCAAACTTGTGCAACCACTATGGAAATAAGTCTGGCCATATCTTAGAAAACTTGGAATAGCTCTACCTCAAGACCCAGCCATACCACTTCTGGGTATACATCCACATGATTCCTCACCAAACCACAAGGATGTTTCACCATCTATGTTCATAGCAGCCTTATTTGTAATAGCTAGAAACTGGAAACAGCCCAGGTGTCCCTCAACTGAGGAATGGATTAAAAAAAAAGAAAACTGTGGTACGTCTACACAATGGAATACTACTCAGCCATCAGAATCAACGAAATCATGCAACTTGCAGCCAAATGAATGGAACTAAAGAAGCTCATCCTGAGTGAGCTAACCCAGTCTCAGAAGGATGCACATGGCATCTATTCACTTATAATTGGATTTTAGCCATATAGTACAGGATAACTATACTACAACCAATGTACCAAAGGGAACATGAATATAGACTTTGTTTCCTGTTAATGAGACACTGTGCCCTAGTGGTACTGTCTTGTAGGCCCCTAGTGTATGAGGAGGCTCTTGGCCTTCATATGACTGCTGAACTGGGGTGGGGGACTGATATGTAGGGACACTCCACCCTAGAGAAGTGGAATGGAAGGGATAGGGGGTAGAGGGTGGTTGGAGTAGAAAGAAGGTACTGTGATGGAGATGTAACCTGAAGTAATAAATGAACATTTAAAAAAATTCAACACTTTAATAGTTCAATGTATGTTAAAAAATATGAAGTCTCTTAAATATGGGCTCCAATGAAACCCAAAATAAATTACCTATTTTCTTATTTCAAAAGGAAAGAACCAGGGTGCAGTTACAATCAGATGAAAACAAAAGCAAACTCTAACAATGTAAGTAGTTCACACTCTGGTGTCTAGGACTCATTTTTTTTATCTTTTGTGCTCCGGAAGGTTTGGGTAGTCCCACCTCTCTAGCAGTCATTCCACAGTACACATAGGTTGTCTTCTAGGCTCAGGGATGCTCTACTCCATGTCTGCTGAAGTCCTTGGATCATCAGCAGATATGGAGTGGTCATCCCATGGGCCTAGCTTCTCTAAGAAGTCTGCTGTAACTGCTGTAACTGCTCTAATATTCTCAGGTCTCTGCTGCAATTGAGACTTCACATTAACTGAAGTCCCCTCTTTTTAGGGACTCTGACTCTGCCAGAAGGAACCAAGCCTCAACTTTTCTCCATGGCCCCTTCAAGTCTGGGGTTTTCACAATAACTGAGACTGAAACTTCACCATGACTTTCTGGAATCTCTTTAGGGCTCTGGTTTGCAACTTAGCATTATGTTTCAGTTCCTCTCTATGACCCCTTCAGTCCTGCAGCTGTCATGTCACTACAAGTACTTAACTAACTCGAGGCAATTCCTCTAGTGACACTCGGAAGACTTCTATTTTCCCACTCATTGGCTTCAAATTCTCTTAAAAGAGACATATTTAACAGCTCGTGGGTATATATTTTTTCAACCTGGCAAGGGATGTGCCACTTGTACCAGTCATTGGAAAAAGAAGACTATTATTCCAAGTGCCAATTCTAACCAATCCAATGGGCAAACTGTCAGAGGTTAATATTTATACGCAGTTAAATGGTACAGTGCTTTATAAACACTCCCGTGTGACTGTTAAAGTAAAGGCCATTGTTGGCTAACAAGACAGCTGCCAAAGTCAACTTTAGATCCTATGGGAGATAAGAATTTCAGGGTCACAGAAACCATCCTGCCACAAATGACACCTGCTTCAGAAGAGGGATGCTTATTAAAATAACAGTAAGCCATTGAAGGCACATTAAAATCATTCAACAATCAATTTCAAAGTTAAGTAACATTGCTTGAAGTGAAGTACAGCAAGATAACTGAAAATTAGGGATTTACTTTATCATTAGATGTGAACAGCCTAGGGGAGAGGACTGCATAAAATGCAAACTCCACCCCACCATCTGATCAAAGCCCTGCAATTAACTTCCCATTGTGAGAGGTAAAACTAGTGTAAAGAGTATTTTAAGGAAGGATTAATGGTCCACAGAGTGATGAAGTTTGCTACATTCTATCTCAGTGCTTTCTCTCTCTCTCTCTCTCTCTCTCTCTCTCACTCACTCTCTCTCAAACAAAAAAAGTTCAATGCCTTTTAAAAAATATTAAAAATCCTCATCAGAAACAGGAGAAAAATCTATGTGCTAATTATATTTCCATTTGGGCTACAACTGAAGGGAGCTAAGGTGCCATCACAAATCTGAGTTGAGGGCAAAGGGACAGACATGTGAATAGAAATGATTAAAAGATTTTGAACTGGCCAGCTCTGCTGAATAACAACCAAGAGAAATGTGCTTGTCATTGGTAAATATCCACAGAGTAAACAGTAGCCAGAGTCATCACTGAATTGAACAGGAGAAATAAATTGGGGTGAAATTAAGGACAAAGAACTGTGATCTAAATGTCTGAGATGAGAAGAGCAGCCAGACAATGAGACATCTCCCCCAGGGTAATTACAAGACATCTTCTCAGGGGATTTGAAAGGTCACATTTCACCATGTCTCCAATAAGCATTTTTCCATCCTGTGGGTTAGAAATGCTTTTTTTTTTTTTCCCAGAGAACAGAGAAATGTGTGTGTGTGTGTGTGTGTGTGTGTGTGTGTGTGTGTGTGTGTATGTGTGTGTTAAAATTCCTTTCTGAAAATGATGAGTCTAGGTGGGAATCAACACAGAAAGCTTGTGTGAAAGAGAATAAATAATTAAATAGGAACCACAGGAAAGAGATGGGTCATTGGCAAGCAGAGAAGGGATAGAAAACACACCCTGTCTAGAGTCTTGAGAGAAAGAACCACAGACCCACCACCAGCAACAACAGTGGCACTGTGTTGAAACTAACGGCATAGATGCCTGCCTAATCCATAAGCCTGACTTGGTTTCTCTAAGCGTAGCCTCACAGTTGGTGGCAGTTTATCATGTGTATTCTTTATGTCTTTAAGCAATGAAATAATCCTCTAAAAATATTTTGTGATATTCTCTGTGTTTGACTAACTACTTAGAGTACAAGTGCTTCATAATAGAGGCTCAGCATTAAACAGAACTGAGATCAAATTTCAGCTTAATATTTAACACGTGACTATTAGCGCATTAACATACCATTCACTCATCCAAATTTTCAACTGAAAGTGAGATGGTCGTGTAAACCTCTACCTGTCATTGTTCTTGGTTGGAATGTACAATGGAAAATGTAAACTTAAAAGATCGATGTGGTGGAAAGCTGTTGTACAATTCAAAGAATTCACATTATAATCAGGTGAGAAGATATAGGGATTAAAGGAGGCAAAATATTACCGAGCCTTGGGCAAGATGAAACTTGCATGAATGGCTGCCATCACTGTTGCTGGGCCATACACTAGACCCTTCTGATAGAGTAGAGTAGATGTTACCAGTCTCTAAAGGATCTCTGCACCTTTTTTTCCTCACATAAAATTCTGGTTCCCCACTGGGAACACCTGTTCAGTCATGACTTAGTTACATGTGTGTGTTGTAGCTCTCATGGTAGACAGTGAAGGTGTATTTGATCTTTGTCTTAGGGATTTATTACTGTGCAGAGACACCATACCATGGCAACTTTTATAATGGAAAACATTTAATTGGGGCTGGCTTACAGTTTCAGAGGTTTAGTCCATTGTCATCATGGCAGGAAGCAGGGTGGGGGGGCGGTGTGCAGGGAAGACATTCTGCCCCAGAAGTAGCTGAGATTTCTACATCAGGATCAGCAAGCAGCAGGAACAGACTGTAAGCCAGTAGCCTGAGACCACAAAGTCCACCTTCTAGTGACACACTTCCTCCAACCAAGCTACACCTTCTTAGCCAAGGCCACATCTCTCAACAGGGCCAATCCCTATGAGCCTATGGGGCCATTTTCATTCAAACCTCCACAGTCTTCATCTTCTTTAACAGGAGGCAGTACTCACCATCATAGAGGGTCACACCTTAGGAGAGTTCCTCCAGGTTAAGAACTGTCTACTTTAATTCTGTCCCTGGCCTACATTCTTTTTCTAACTAAATTTGTTGAAGCCGCTCCTTCCCAGCAAAATGCAGCTATTTCACACGGTGAAACTGCACATGAATCTTCTCCCAGAAGGAAGAAATCAGTTCTTGCACCGACTCTATTCCAGACTCTCTGAACGATGGTGTTTCTTCTAAGAAGCATGGGTATCTCATCTCAATATCCAGCAACCAATGGACAAAACTCCAACAGGATCAACTTGACTTCTGTACCACTGAAAATATAGAACAATGAAAAGGGATATTAGCAAACATTCACAAACCTTTCCAACATAAAGCCATTAAATTTTAAGTTCAGTCAGTAAGAGGTGAGATAACAAGTGCTGTTGTGTACTAATACCATAGCAAAGAAAGAAATGGGTAGAAAGGAGACCTTTTGATTGTTATATCTATGCTGATCACTAGGCCACAGCTACAATTTTCTTTCTTCCAGTCTTCTTTTTTTTCTTAGTAAAGTCCCCGTGTCTCCATTCCTGATAGTTATCATGCCTTGGAAACTGTGTCTATGTGGAGTTACAGTACCCTTATGTAGTTCTTTTCCTCATTGTTATGAATGACTAACTGACAAGAAGCAGCTTAAGGGAGAAAGGCTTTATTTTGGCTTACAATTTAGGAAGGTATTTAACCCATCATGGTAGGGGATGCATGGCACCATGAGTGTGACCCAGCATGACACATTGCATCTACAATCAGGAAGCAGAGAGAAAAACAGGATATATGGGCAGGAAATCAAACCCTGAGACCTCCCCTTATTGAGTCATTTCCACTAGCAAGGCTTCTTAAAGGTTTCACAACCTTCCAAACAGTGCCAGGAGCAGAGGACCAAGTATTCAAACACATGAACCCATGGGAAATATTTTACTTTCAAATACAACATGTTATATACAGTATCCTTTCTGAGTACAGTAGAAGGAGAAGGTACCCCAAATCATTCCAGGATATCCCAATAGCAGCTTGTTTTCTTATCTTCTGTTTTGTTCAGTGTTAGGGACTGAAGCCAGGATCTCTTGAACACTAGCAATCACTCTACCATTAAATAGAATCCCTACATCCCATGGTCACATTTATACTCAAGATCAACGACATAGTAAACACCGACATCTTCTATTAGGAGAACATGAAGAGACCCAAGTGAACAGATGATAGTCTCATTTTCCAATTCATTGTTTTTGTTTTTCTTTTAGCAGATGTACTCATCTCTTGTGTACTTGAGGTCCTAATCATTAGCAAGCAGGATAATAATAGAAGCAAAACATTTTAATTGGCCATTAGGCATAATTGGTTCCATTCCTTGATTCCAGAGAATTTAAGACTAGTCCAAGAATATAGAACTAAAATCAGCCTATAGAGAGTGCCTTGCTAGATGTTATTCTGCATCTGACACAGGAAATCTTTAATATTCCTGTCAGTAAAGCTAGCTGACTCTGCATGAAGGGAACCCAGGTAGACAAACAAATGCCAGAATGAACACATTGCCTTTCTTAATTTACTATGAAAATGTTGTCGTTCATATGGAATGTTGTGTGGAATCTGTGTATAAGCTCTCCAGTAAATCCATGATTAGCAGGAATCTTAACATCAGCAAAACAATTAGCCATCAATGATGTTCCCTAGTTCATGCCACTTCCCAAACTTCTGAGATAGTAGATGCAACCCAGAGTTTCCCCCATGGAACTCCTCATCACTCACTCAAGGCCAAGTTGAGTGGGAATGTAAGCTTGCTCACTGCATTCCACTTCTGGCTCACAGAGTACCAAGTCAGGCTCCTACCATTTCCCCCCTCATCAGACTGTTCCTAGAGAATTCCCATGACTCTTACTTGCAAATGGATGTAGAAAGTCATAAGCAACAAGATACAAGATTCTGGTTCATGCTCCGAATCCCAAGCTTTGGAGGTAGAGGCAGGAAGATCAGAATGGGTTCAGGCCAGCTTTGGCTAAGAAATGAGGTTGAAGCAAGGTTGTGCTACACGAGACCCTGTCTCAAAAAGAAACACACAAAAACAAAAGCCAACTGCACAATAAAGTAGTAAGGGTCGAAGGAAAAAAGTAACTGAGTGAAACGCTTAACCCAGAGTTTGCTATAAAATAAAAACTCACAGTGCAGGTCATTATTGTTGGGAAAGTATGCTTCTAGATAAGTGTCCAAGTGTGCATGTAAGGAAATCCAATCAAATGTAGTTCATTGGCATAAGAAGTGAATAAGCATAATAAATAAATATAATAAAAATATTTTTAAAAATGAATAGGCATGCAGTGGATACATCAGTGGGGAAGTATTTACCTTGTTACCATTGAATTTACAAATTTTGAACCTAATTTATGAACACCTACATACACATGTTTCAATGAATTACCAGGGGAAAACACCACAGGTCTGTGATATCAAGTAAAATGAAGGATACTAAGCATCTTTGGTTCCCATGAGACATACTTAACACATTTTTATA
The DNA here is from genome assembly GCA_907164525.1 of Lophiomys imhausi. Lineage (NCBI taxonomy): Eukaryota > Metazoa > Chordata > Mammalia > Rodentia > Muridae > Lophiomys > Lophiomys imhausi. Next base: position 2,362,131 of record CAJQZJ010032178.1, on the reverse strand, counting down.
GTCATACCAGGATACTTTAATCTGATAATTTTCTTAGTTTTGTTTTGTTTGAGATCATGTCTCACTAGCCTCAAGTACCAGTTCTCTTATCTCTACATCCAGAGTATTGGGGCAATAGGTGTACCACTATGTCTGACATAACTTAAATTTAATTACATAAAACATGCCACAGTTTTAATCCACTTGCATATTCACCATCATCGCATATATATTTTTAATTTAATTTTCATTATTATTATTATTATTATTATTATTTGAGAAAGAGAGAGAGAGGTGAATGCAGGCACACATGAGCCAAGATATGCATGTGGCAGTCAGAGGACAGCTATGGAAGTCCATCTCTACTTCTACTGGAGTCACACTCAGATCGACAAGCTTTGCACAGCAAGCATGTCTCACCAACCCAAACATTTTACACTTTAACCTCATAGTTTATGTTTTCATATTGTGTATACTATGCTTATTCTGATTCTCCTAAAACTCCAATACTTGCCCTTTTAATCCTATCCCACAAATCACACCAGCTTTCTTTCTCCTTTGTTTTTTCCCCTCTATCACTTTGAAATAATTGGTTTGAGAGTTAAGAAACACTTCCTTCTCCTTGATTAATTATGTTTATGCTCTTTATTTTTATCTTCTGTTTCATTAATTTTACTTACCAGATCCAGAATTTATATAAATATATTAATATTTTGTATTTAAAAATAACTATTTTAAATTCCAGTCTGGTAGTGTATTTCTGATTTTACTGAATCAGTTCTCTCTCTCTTTTTTTTTTTAAAGATTTGCTGATCTTCCTTAAGACAGTACTTTTAATTCTTTATCGGGTAGCTCATATGTTGATTGGCATTTCATTTTTTCTTTTAGTGGTATCTTGTTCCCCTGATTGTTCCAGAGCCTGTTGTTATACAATTAGCAGAGTCTCATCCTTTTTTTTGCAGGTTGTAGACTGGATTTATCTAGACAAAACATCCACCCTCAGTCAACCCATCCAGAAGTCCTGGGCATGCTCTCTGGTAGATTGGCTTTCTGCTGCAGTTTTCAGGCAGCTTAGGCTGTTAGGGTCAGCAGGTAGACATGCTTGCCTTGCATCCACAGAGTTGAGCTTGGACCCTGAGTCTACAGCCTATACCTGATTATGCTGCACGGCCTTAAGTCTGAATCCAGAGGTTGGCTTGGTTCTAAAAGAGGCCTTAAGCTGGGGTCCAGAGTTTAGTCTAAGGTTCTTAGTACTGGCTTAGAGCCTTAGTCCACAGGTACAAGTCTGGCCGTGGAATCTACCAAGATCAGTTATTAACCCTAGGTCTATAAGACTATGCCTGAACTCGGTGATCATTGAAGCCACAGGAAACACATTGGAATCTGGAACTGCCATGGTGCTGAGGCATACTTGGGACCAGGATCCATGAAAAGCAGCTTGAGACGTGGGTACAGAAATGCTGACATGGAAGTTAGATTGATGAGGGCTGTTTAAAAATGTGGGTTTGAGAGTTACCTTGGAGTTTGGGTCTGTACAGGCCATACCAGCACTAAGATCTACTGGGATATGCATGATCTCAGTCTTCTAACACATTGACACTGCTGTTGCCAGTCTGGATGGTAGAGCCACAAATGTGGGCCTACCACAGAGAAGGCCAAGATTTTGAAATTTGAGGTACTGACCAGGTACTCAAGTATGCTGAGTAAACTTGAAACTTGGGATTTGTGAATCTCCCTGACTCTGAGATAGTCTGGTACCTAGTATGGGCTTAAAGCCTAGGGTACAAGGCTTGGCCTGCCACTTGAAAGGCCTGGAACTTTTGTCCACAGAAGGTATCCCGGAGATTGGGTCTATGAATGATGCTTGAAGACTAGGATCATAGGGACTAGACTTGTGCAGAGATGAACCTGGTACCTAGAATCATGGTGGCCTACGTAGAGGAGAAAGCTGACCAGAAGCTGGAACTAAAGGTTATGGCTTGGGAATTGAGTCTGTGAGGACTGAACTGCTACTGTGATGAACCAAAACATAAGCCTGCTCTGAATGGTCTGTCACTGGTATAGACCTAGTGACCGAGTCCAACAGGCCGGCCTGGAACCTGGACCTGTGACTTAGAGGTTCAGTCATGGGTACCGTCCTAGTGTCTGGGACTAAACAGCTCTAACCAATGAAGGATGCATATTTATTTGTGTATATATGGTGTATGTACGGGCGCATTCATGGGTAGGTGTGGGTGCACCCATGACACACATCCACGTGGAAGTCAGCTGACCATTTCAAATGTTCGCTCTCATTTTCTATCTTGTTTGAGACAAGGTCTCTTTGTTGTTTGTCGCTGAGATTGTCAGGCTAGCTGGACCATGAGATGCTGAGAGTTCTCCCATCTTGTCTTGGGAGTGTAGAATTACAGGCAGGAAGAACCAGCCTTTTCGTGAGCTCTGGGGATCTGAACTCGATTCCTCATGTTGTGTGGCAAACACTCTAACCAATGAAGTATGTCCTCACCACCCAGCGCTGGGTTTTATGGAGCAGGTCTAGTATTGGAGTCAGCAACAGAGTTCAGCGCTCACCCCCTCTGCCCCGGCACACACACAGAGCATATTGGTCCATGCTCTGATGTCTGGGGGTAGAAAACTCTAATACATAAAGCTTCCCTTCCTACCTCCGTCAATGTGTCTTATTTGTATGCTACCCTCATGTGCTGTAATTACACACCTGATGGAATTTTCTCTTTAGGAAGTACTTCCACTGGTGGACAGTTGTTTATACTCATGTTTATGTGAGGAGCAATGTTTAAAAGTCCTGTTCTGCTTCCTTGCTGATATCCAGCTCTAAGCATCTATGCACAAAGAGTTTCTGCATAGAATATTCCTGTATTGAAAACCACACAAAACTAAGTCTGATAGGTTATCAGGACTCTATTTCTCCCCACAAATCTTTACCCCGAACATACATTCCAACAGTATCCAATTATCAGATCAAAACTATGACATTGGGGAAAGAAATCATAAACACGGGTTACAAAAAAGAGCCACAATGAAGTCTTGTAAGTAATGGCTCCGCACCATGACAATGTCCTCACACTGCCTACAGTTCTAGATTTTCCCCACCAGATCATCTTTTCCCAAACACTGATGTAATCACAAGGGGAAGAAATGAGCACAGGAGACATCTGGGGAAACTCAGAAACCTGAAGGTGAGAGACTGCTTGTTACACCCCTCCTACATGATGTATTCTAAACCTAAGTTTTAGAATGTCTTCTTTAGCAAAAGTGTTTCTTGACCACAATTTGCCCTTCAACTTTTTAAAAATAACTGAATAGTTAATTAATTCTCCAGAGAGAAGGGAAATGTTCAGTTTCTGAATTGATTAATGAGTAAAGACTTTACATCCTTTCTATAACTCTGACCTCATTAAAATCAAGTGAAATGCCCCCAAACGCCTATGGCTACAAAACCTAAAAGGTATTTGAAGGTTAGAGTTGAGTCAACTGAACAGCCTCCATCCTGGTTTTAAAACTGGACTGTCCCTGGATGGAAAGGAGATGAGACTAATAATAGCCTATAATTTGGTGAGAATATGTAAGCACTGCTGAGTGAGAGTTCACAGTAAAATCTTCATTAAAAAAACTATATTTTTAATGGATACTTACTTAATTTCACATGATGAATTAAAATTTCCAAAATAGAAAAACAATTACTTACTGATCCCCACCTGGACAAACAATTCATGAGACCAATATGTTGATTAAATTATTGGGTGACACAAAGCTGATTACCCATAAAACCAGGATGATTACACATAGAATATTTCAAAATACTGTTGCGAACATTTCATGTATCACAAAGCAGTAAAATGACTGCTAACTGATTATGTTTTTCCATTGCTACAAGGTGTCAAAAAATCTCAGCCCCGAGACAGCCTCATGGAGCTCAAACTGATAAGTACACTGGTGGTAGGTAGCCCATCATGATGGCTCTAATTCTAGCACTCAGGAGGCAGAAGCAGGCAGTTCTCCATGAGTTCAAGGCCAGCCTGATTTACATAGTGAGTTTCAGGCGAGTGAGGGATACATAGTAAGACCTTGTCTCACAACAACAGCAAGGGATAAAATCAGGAAAGAAACCGTCAATTCTCAGATATGAATCAGAACACGGGTACAGGAAGAGTGACAGATTTCACCCAGAGCAATGACATTAGCAAATGTGTTATTAGGTGAACACACTTTGGGATGTTCATCCATGGGGGTGATCACTTCAGACTTACATAGTAATTTAAGTACAGTGATATTGTTAGGAACCAGGAGCTCCCAAAAGAGGCCCAAAGTCAGCAGAACGCACAGTCCCCCAACACAAGTCCTCACAAGGATGCCCTCTGCTAAGCAAAAGCCATTTTGTGCATCTGGTGAGTATAGGTGTGCTGTGGAAGAGTATCTTGGCAGAGCTAGGCCGAGGACTACCAAAGAGATCACTCCATGCAACAGATCTCACTGAAGAGGTTTATTGAGGGTGAGGGAGCTAAAGGCTCCTGGTTCCAATGGTTGCCTACCTATATATAAACAATTGGCAAAGGTCTTCTTTCAAGATCATCATTGCCATGGAAATGCCTAACAGGAAGCACTGTGGTTAAAGGCTTAGCTGACAGCTTATGGCTTTGGAGAGGTGACAGGATCATGGGGACTCTAACTGTCGCGTCCCTCTCGACCGGCAGGAACGACACAACCACGATTCTTCTTCAAGCAGTTTATTCAGGAACCTTGTACATCCGCTTCTCCTCAGCTACTTTTTCCTCTCTTCCCCCAAGCCCTTATATGCCTACTCAAACCCAATCAGATCATGCCACCTAGCGATCCAAGATAGGCTCACAAAAGGAGGAAGCACACTGGGCTAGGCAGCTGCTACCAACTAAGGCTTGTTTACAGCTAAGCTTGAGCTTTCTGGCATCAAGCCAGGCGCCATCTTAGGGTTGCGGCTCACCACAGATCCCCCTTTTTGTTTTAAAACGCAACAGGCAAGGGTAGAGGTCTGATCTCTGATATGCATGTAAAGGACATTGTAATGACCCCACGCCCAGTAGCCAACCAGGCTGGTGCCATACCCGTCCGGTATCTTTTTCTCAGAGATGGGAAACTAGGATACCAACCCATATGCAATCAAACATGCCCTCCTTGAAGTCGCTAGAAGCTGACCCCAAGTGCAGTGCTTAGCCTCGCATCCTGAGCGTGATGATAGCTTAGTCCTTTAGGACAGTCAACCAAGCTTGCAGCTGTCCAGCCTCCAAGGCAGCAGAGGCTTGCACCAGCATGGCATTACTTCTCCTCTGTGAAATCCTCATCTTACAGATACACCATAGGGCAATGAAACTGACCAGGAAGAGCATGCCTCCTAGGGCACCCATTCCCGCCCATTCCTTCAGATGATTCATGGCTCGGAGGATCCATGTTGACAGTCCTTCAGCAACAGAGACATCAACCTGGGTGGAATTCACATGCACGATCGCAGTTCTCAGATTCTGCATCAGCTTATCAAACTCGCCAGACCAATTTCCTGTAAGATACTGAGAGAGTTGCTTAGACAAATTTTCAGCTACAGTATAATTTTGATATGGCACAGGGGTCACACACAAACCAGTCATTTTCCACTCACAGCCAATCTGGGCCACCTGTCACAATACATCCAAGGCCGTGGCTACATTGGCTGACAAATTATTCAAGGCAGCTGCAGTCTGCACCGGAGAATGCATAGCAATGGCAGCTGTGGTAGCCCCCACAGCAGCAAGACTAACGGCCTTTTTCCATTCACTACCAATTCTAACAGAGGACGCTGTTCCAAATCAAGGGCCACATAAGCCCTGGCGGTGGAACAGAGGTCCAATCCTGCTGAGCCCTGAGTGGCACTCCGCGTTGTGTGGGAGATCTCAGAGTTGGCCACCTCTCTTCCTGAGAGTCTTCCATTGCCCCATATATTTGAGGGCCCTGAAGGCGAGGGTCCCTCTGTCCGTTGTTTGGACGAGTTCCTCCATAACCTTGTGTTAAAGGCTGACCATTAATATCTTTAACAGATCTACATTTATTTGCCCAATGATTTCCCTTCTTGCACTTGGGGCAAAGACCAGGCTGCTTAGGGTGGTTCCCACTTCCTGTTTCATTCTGTCTTCCTTTCTCGGGGCATTGTCTTTTAAGGTGCCCCATCTTTCCACAATGGTAACAGGCGCCATTACTTCTTTTCTTGTTTTGTGTAATATACACTACAGCAGCTGCAAGACCTGCATTAGTCAAAGGACCCCCCACCTCTCTACACACTTTCATCCAGTCTTCCAACCCCTTGTTCTTATAAGGGGTGATAGCTGCTTTACATTCCTTTGTACATTGCTCATACACAAGTTGTTTAATTAAAGGCATTGCCAAATCAGGGTCTCCAAATACCCTTCCAGCGGCTTCAACCATTCTAGCCACGAAGTCTGAGAAAGGCTCCAGGGGACCCTGAATAATCTTAGTCAGATAGCCATTCACTTCCCCTTTGTTAGGCAATGATTTCCAAGCTCTGGTTGCGATTAAATTGATTTGCTCAAACACCTGAGCCGGATACCCAGTTTGTTGTTGAGCAAATCGACCTTGCCCAAGAAGCATGTCCACATCCCAGGCTGGGTTTCCTGCTGCACGATTAGCAGCAGCTTGTTCATTAGCAAACTCAATCAAGAAAGCCTTCCAATCTAAATACTGCCCAGAGGACAAGCAGACACGTGCCAGGCTCATCCAGTCACTAGGAGTCATACAATAATGATGAAGAGCTTCCACCTGAGCTACAGTGAAAGCAGCATTAATCCCATAAGTGCGGACAGACTCAGCAAGTGCTTTAATTACCCTAAAATCGAGGGGTTCATGATAAAGATTTCCCCCTCCATCCTGAAAGACAGGGTAGTACAGCTCATGTCTCACTTCCCTCCAGACATTTGGACAGAATGACCGCCCACTAGGACCACTCGGAAGGGAAGTCTCATTATATGAAGATGGTGCCAACACAGGCTGCCCTGGAGCTGAGGGTTCTATACGGGTGGAGTCAGAACTCTTCCTCAAAGATGACTTCTCCATTTCCCTTACTAACATTTCAAGTTCCTCTTCAGACTCTGAGCTATCCTCTTCCGAAGTATCTTTCCCAGATTTGACTGAGCGCTCCTCTTTTAACTGCTCTAATGCCTCTTGTCCCTTTTCCATGGCCTTGCAATATCTCTGATCTTCTAAACAACTACGAACAAGTCTCCAAATGGGCCATGCTCCTCCCTGCAATATAGATTTTAATAGCTCTTTAAGAGCGGAAAAAATGGGCTGCAATGGTGAATTCCCCATACTTTCGCTTTTGTTTTTCTTCTACTCGTCCGAATCACGGAACTTTATTGCTCCCTCCGGAGACCTTATTGCCTCTTTACCGAGGTCCTTATTGCTCCCTCCGGAGACCTTATTGCCTCTTTACCGAAGTCCTAACCTTGGTCCTACCTTACCTGGGACTTACCAGTCGACTGCCCTGACTGCAAGAAGTTCTGAATCGTTCACCAGCGGAGAGGTTCCCCGTACGGGCCACCACTTGTCGCGTCCCTCTCGACCGGCAGGAACGACACAACCACGATTCTTCTTCAAGCAGTTTATTCAGGAACCTTGTACATCCGCTTCTCCTCAGCTTCTTTTTCCTCTCTTCCCCCAAGCCCTTATATGCCTACTCAAACCCAATCAGATCATGCCACCTAGCGATCCAAGATAGGCTCACAAAAGGAGGAAGCACACTGGGCTAGGCAGCTGCTACCAACTAAGGCTTGTTTACAGCTAAGCTTGAGCTTTCTGGCATCAAGCCAGGCGCCATCTTAGGGTTGCGGCTCACCACATCTAACTACACAGGAGGGTTTACCCATTGATGAATTTGTAGCTGAATGGAGTATTAGGAAGCAGTACATTGTCGCGTCGACCTCGACCAGCAAGAACGACGCAACTCACAAAAGCTCTTCTCAAGCAGTTTATTCAGGTCCCTTGAAAACAGTCTTCCGAATAAACGGGCAGACCCAACCCACAGGCTAAATACTATATGAACAGCCACTCAAGTAAAGCCACGTGGTGCTATCTTACAGGCCCACGTATGCGGAAGCAAGCCAGATCAGCGGTCTTAACCAAAATATGGACTTGTTTACCACCGAGAGCGCTCACCATCGGGCTGGTGGAAGGCGGAAACCGGCGCCATCTTCAGGGTGCGGCACGTCGCAGCTCTCTACAGTTCCTCCTTTTTTTTTTTTTTTTTGTAAATGTTGATAGAAGTCCCTGGAAAGGCTTCGTAATCCCCATATCTGGGGATCTCACGGTGGGCCTGAGCCTGTAGGAGGGCGATGCTCAAACTCTTACCCGTCTCTGGGTCAGCCTCCCCACTCGGGGCTGCCCTGTCTTAGGTGGCCGAGACTTATCTGTCCATTCCGTCATTGACTTGCCGGACCCTAATATCCGTGGAACGAATACCTCAGTGGGCAGGGACTATGCTCAGTGAAGATTTAAGGCTTCATGGCAGCGAGCCATGCCTGAGGGGACTGGCCCGCCTCAATGGCGACAAGGGCCTGTATAATCATGGCTGCATTACGCTTCTGTGTGGCTCTCATCTTGTAGATGCACCATAGGCAAACCAGAGAGGCTAGTATCATCAGTATTGCCAAAGAGCCTATGCCCACCCACTCCTTAAGATGATCCATAGCCGCCTGTATCCAGGAAGTCAAACCATTAGCCAGACTCAGATCCACCCAAGTGGAGTTGATGTGAACGATTGTCGCTCTCAGCTCTCTCATCTTATTTTCAAAATCAGCTGACCAATCCTGTAAGAGGAGCTTTGACAATTGCTTAGACAGATTAGCAGGCTTTGTTAAATTTTGATACCGCACCGAAGTAACACACAAACCCTGCATTTTCCACTCACACCCCAACTGTGCTAGTTGCCAAAGAGAATCAATCTGTTCTTGTATTAAATCTATGCGTTGATTAACTATCATAAGACCTCCTTTGAGATGAGAATTCATAGAGGTCTGGGTATCCAATGCCTGTGCTACAGTGGCTGAGATGTTATTCAGGGCATTGGCAGTCTGTATAGAACTAGACAAGGCAATAGCTGAGGCAGTAGCCCCCACAGCAGCAACAGTGATGGCAGTAACAATAGCTGCAGTGATGCCAAAATCTCTTTTAAGCCTGAATAGCATCATGGTATTAGGGGCCTCTACAGGAACTGGTACATATCGAGGCATTCTAGTCACCACAGCCACAGGAAAGGCTGTGGCATTCCAGCACAGGGCATAAAAGCATGTGTCTGGAGTGCATACTAACTTTTCTTTATCCAAGGATGCACTCCCATTACTTACAATCCACAGAAAAGGAGGCCAGAGACATACTGGCGAGGCTGAAAAGGTCTTATTGTGGTAAGAATGAAACAAAGAATTCCAAGTACCAGAGCCACTACCACTAGAAAAATCCATATTGGTAGCGGACCCTAGGGAAAAACTACCTCTTTGATAAATTCCTCCCCCAAGCATAAGTATAGGTCCCAAATCCATACAGCTACCATTTGCTCCACACAAAAGCCATAAATCAAAAGGATTGGTGGCAGTCTGCTGAGGATCCCTAATAGATATATCAAGCATCTGATCTTTGATATGCATGTAAAGGACATTGTAATGACCCCACGCCCAGTAGCCAACCAGGCTGGTGCCATACCCGTCCGGTATCTTTTCCTCAGAGATGGGAAACTAGGATACCAACCCATATGCAATCAAACATGCCCTTCTTGAAGTCGCTAGAAGCTGACCCCAAGTGCAGTGCTTAGCCTCGCATCTTGAGCGTGATGATAGTTTAGTCCTTTAGGACAGTCAACCAAGCTTGTGGCTGTCCAGCCTCCAAGGCAGCAAAGGCTTGCACCAGCATGGCATTACTTCTCCTCTGTGAAATCCTCATCTTACAGATACACCATAGGGCAATGAAACTGACTAGGAAGAGCATGCCTCCTAGGGCACCCATTCCTGCCCATTCCTTCAGATGATTCATGGCTCGGAGAATCCATGTTGACAGTCCTTCAGCAACAGAGACATCAACCCAGGTGGAATTCACATGCACGATGGCAATTCTCAGATTCTGTATCAGCTTATCAAACTCGCCAGACCAATTTCCTGTAAGATACTGAGAGAGTTGCTTAGACAAATTTGCAGCTACAGAATAATTTTGATATGGCACAGAGGTCACACACAATCCAGTCATTTTCCACTCACGGCAAATCTGGGCCACCTGCCACAATCAACCAAGGCCGTGGCTACATTGGCTGACAAATTATTCAAGGTAGCCACAGTCTGCACTGAGGCATCCAGGCTTCCAACCCCTTGTTCTTATAAGGGGTGATAGCTGCTTTACACTCCTTTGTACATTGCTCATACACAAGTTGTTTAATTAAGGGCATTGCCAAATCAGGGTCTCCAAATACCTTTCCAGCTGCTTCAACCATTATAGCCACGAAGTCTGAGAAAGGCTCCAGGGGACCCTGAATAATCTTAGTTAGATTGCCATTCACTTCCCCTTTGTTAGGCAATGATTTCCAAGCTCTGGTTGCGATTAAATTGATTTGCTCAAACACCTGAGCCGGATACCCAGTTTGTTGTTGAGCATATCGACCTTGCCCAAGAAGCATGTCCACAGGCTTGGTTTCGTGCTGCACGATTAGCAGCAGCTTGTTCATTAGCAAACTCAATCAAGAAAGCCTTCCAATCTAAATACTGCCCAGAGGACAGGCAGGCACATGCCAAGCTCATCCAGTCACTAGGAGTCATGCAATAATGACTAAGATCTTCCACCTGAGCTACAGTGAAAGCAGCATTAATCCCATAAGTGTGGACAGACTCAGCAAGTGCTTTAATTACCTTAAAATCGAGAGGTTCATGATAACGATTTCCCTCTCCATCCTGAAAGACAGGGTAGTACAGCTCATGTCTCACTTCCCTCCAGACATTTGGACAGAATGACCACCCACTATGACCACTCGGAGGGGAAGTCTCATTATATGAAGGCGGCGCCAACACAGGCGGCCCCGGAGCTGAGGGTTCTATACGGGTGGAGTCAGAACTCTTCCTCAAAGATGACTTCTCCATTTTCTTTGCTAACATTTCAAGTTCCTCTTCAGACTCTGAGCTATACTCTTCCGAAGTATCTTTCCCAGATTTGACCGAGCGCTCCTCTTTTAACTGCTCTAATGCCTCTTGTCCCTTTTCCATGGCCTTGCAATATCTCTGATCTCCTAAACAACTATGAACAAGTCTCCAAATAGGCCGTGCTCCTCCCTGCAATGTACCTTGCTCCCAGGCAAAATGCAAGTCCCTGCCTAATTTGTCCCAGCAGGATACTGTAAGATTTCCGGACACAGCAAACCACGGAGCCACGGAGTCGCATTCATTCAAACATCTCTCTAGGGTAGCTAAAAGTAGCTCCTGAAGAGCCAGAAAAATTGGATGTGACTGAGACGATCCCATGATTAAAAATTTACTTTCGGTTCGCAGTTTCCCGCGAAACTTTACCTTTAGTTCGCAATTTCCGCAAAACTTTACCTTTATTTCGCAATTTCCTCGAAACTTTATTGTCCCAATTTATCCTGGGAACTTACCAGTGCACTGCCCCTGACTGCAGGAGTTCTGAGTCTTTTCTGGTTCCCCATACGGGCCACCACTTGTCGCGTCGACCTCGACCAGCAAGAACGACGCAACTCGCAAAAGCTCTTCTCAAGCAGTTTATTCAGGTCCCTTGAAAACAGTCTTCTGAATAAACGGGCAGACCCAACCCACAGGCTAAATACTATATGAACAGCCACTCAAGTAAAGCCACGTGGTGCTATCTTACAGGCCCACATATGCGGAAGCAAGCCAGATCAGTGGTCTTAACCAAATATGGACTTGTTTACCACCGAGAGCGCTCACCATCGGGCTGGTGGAAGGCAGAAACCGGCACCATCTTCAGGGCGCGGCATGTCGCAGCTCTCTACAGTACATGGCTGGAGACAGTAGAGCACTTAAAACATGGTTTTGAAGGACATATCTTGTCCCTAGACTCTTCCGCTCTGTCATTTTGCCTTCCTGGCCATAACAAGGTAAGTGCCCCTTCTGCCAGCTGACCACTGACCCAAACTTCTAAAACTGTGAACCAAAATAAATCCTTCCTCCCACTGGTTGTTTTCCCAAGTGTTTTGTCATAGTGATGAAAAGTGACTAGAATGTGTAGACTCTAATCTATAATGTTGAATTTACTTGTTCAAAACTAAAAATCACAAAAGACCTGTCACAACTTGTTAGACTCTGCAATCTAATTAAGGAATAAGAGTGTCACATAGTGTTCTAAAGAGAAAATTCTATATTGAAAAAATTATGTCTGTGTATGTATATGTATATCCATGCGTGATAGTGCATGCTTGTAGTCCTAGAACCTAGAAGGTAGATGCAGGAGGGTCAAGAATTCAATGTCCTCCTTAACTACACAGTGAGTTTGCTACATGTAATCCAATCTCAAAAAGAACTAAAAATAATATTAAGTATACATGTATAGGGCACCAGAGAAATGGCTCAGTGGTAAAAGACACGTGTTGCTCTGAAAAAGAGCCCACACAATGGCTCACAACTGTTTGTAACTCCAGTTTCAAGAGATTTGACACCGTCTTCTGGCTTCCCAGGACATCAGGCATGCACATGGGACACATACACACATGCAGACAAGGCACCCGTACACACATAAATAAATCATTTTCAAACACAATCCAAAATGAATATATAGCAGAATCTAGAATAATTAAATAACAAATTAATTAAACTTAAACCATGACTGTTCATTCCCCTTCATTTCACAATGACAGCTTGCATGTCTTCACACTGGAAACTTGTTCTTTTCAAACAGCTAACCACCAAAGCAGTTCTAACTTGTTCAAACATTTCTCTGAAGAAAATCAAAACTAATTTGGCCTAACATCTCTCTGGGTCATCTTGTTTAAAGGGACTGGGAGGAATCAAGAGGAAGCTGAAGTGGGTAGAGATTTACACCAGAAGAAATTCAACAGATGAGGAAGTCAGTGAGAAAATGAATCACCACCCTGCACTAGAGAAAAAAAAAGAGGAGAAACCCTCTCAAAGTAGGAGCCTAAGTTCTTACTGCAACAATGACAAAAACAGGTATGTCAAAGGAAAATGAAAACAAAAATATTTTTTGAGGAAAAAAAACAGTAATTTTGAGCAGAAACAGCTATTGAAATACAATCTAAAACCATCAGAGGTGAATTCTCTACAATGTGGATGCAGGATCAACAGCGTAGTCATAAGGCTAGACTGGGTGATTCAAAAACTCATAAAATTAATTATCTGTGAGCGTACACTGAGAGGAATTACTGAGTTAATACACTGCAGAAACACCCAATCATTTTGTAAATTCCCAAAACACAGCTTAGGAATTCAAGGTTAAGTTTAAATTCTTACTTTGCAGATGGAAGGGCAAGGTCTCAGGTCCCAGACTGGAAAGTCTCATGTTCAGAAGTCCTGCTGTCATGCTTAAAGCAGCCCATTTTTTCAGAGGTGGTCAGCTGAGTCGGCATTTGTCACACAGGAGAGCGGAAACAGAACAAGATCCACAGAAGGAACACTGAAGGTACAAAATTAGGCCATGTGGCAATCAGCAGGCCCTGCTGTGCAGCAATAACAGCACCTGCGCAAAGTGACTCATGGTATAGGAGGGGTGATGGGGAAGGGTGAGTGTCACAAGAAAAAATAAAAATAAAAAATAAAATAAAACAGGAGCAGAGCAGGAGCAGAAAAGGGCAGGTTTGCAAACAGTGACCAAAGCCAAGACCAGGCCATCCATATTACAGATGGTTTCTGAAAAGAACTCCATGAAAAAAATGCACACTGTGTGTGCACATTGTGTGCTCATGTATACACACAGCACCACACATAGTCCCACACTCCCACTGTAAGTACTTCTGACACACAGAAAGGGTATTAAAGACAAAAGGCACATTTTATATCATTTCACTTCATGGCCACAATGTCAGTGAAATTATCTCCATTTCAGTAAGCACCATTTTCTCCTTTTCCATGTTTTCCTAGGTTTCTTCAAATATTGGTTAAAAAAAAATTAAGTCAAAATCAGTGTTGCTCAAGAATTAGAATAGGACCTTGAAGTTCCAGGTTTGTGTTTCTAAGACTAACCTCACTGATAATGAGCAAACACTTTTCTGTTCTTTTGTTCATTCACCTACCCCTTTTCATTAGACCGGCCTCTGTTAAGCATCCAGTGTAAGCCAACACTGTAGTCCTCCAGGGGTACAAAAGAGACCTTACAGATATGCCTCCTGCCCTCTCAAAACTGGCACTCTGGCAGACACGATAGTTATTAATTAGAAAAGCTCGTGATTTTCTAAATAAAAATGAGAAAAGGACTATAATGCAAAGCCACTAAACTCTGTGACATGCTCACAACAGAGGGCTTCATCTAGTCCACAGACAGACATGCACACCACATGTCTGTGGTGTGGAGGGCAGGGGACAATTTGCAGGGTAAGAGTGGCTTCTCTCCTTCTACCTTATGGCTCTCTGGGATGAAATTCAGGTTCTCAGTCTTAGCCACAAGCACCTTTACCCACTGAGCTATGTCATCTGCCTTCCTCCTCTGATTTTGGTATTCAAAACACATAATGTGATAAAAGTATCAAGGCGTGAAGAGAGATGAATCCAAATGTTACTATTTTTCCTTTCTACCATAGCAAATAAAAATAACTTTTCCCTCACTGCTTCCAGCTTTTTGTCTGCAGGTGAAACGTTCTTTTAACATTGTTAAGATTCTAAATGTCACTGCAAACCCCTCGTCCTTCTGAATTGCTGGTAAAGCTGTTGTACAGGACAAGCAACGGTACAGTGTTCTGAGCTTTATTGCCATCCCTAAGGGCCCAAACCACCAACCTTTGGTGATACCAATATCCTGTTACCTCATTCAGGAAGGTGAAAAACAAACCTATATAAAAAGGCAAACAAATACAATCTGTAAGCAAAAAAAAAAAAAAAAAAAAGGCTTTAGGCAATACATTCTGGAGATATTAAATTTTCTCTTATGAGAAAGGGAATCTCGGATCTTGATACAACTTGCTTAAGAATTGCTGATGATCTACCCAGTGTTTTAACTCCCTATGTTTTCCACATGAAGAAAACACTTTCATAGCAAACTGAAGGAGGGCTTCCGATTTACAAAAGGCCCGTTCTTAGAGATGTCTCACAAGAATGACGCTTTAGTAAAGGAAGCTAATGAGGAACGGAGGATTCTATGCCAGGAACAGGAAATGTGTGCAACAGGAGTATATTAAAGAACCATAGGACACCGGAGCTGAGGAATGGGGACAGATCATTAGATAGAAAGTGGCAAGAGGTTACTTAAAGCAATGGACCATAGCTGGAGCTGGTGACCCTTGCCTTTAATACAGGAACTCCGGAGGCAGAGGCAGGCAGATCTCTGTGAGTTGCAGACCAGTCTAGTCTACAGAGTGAGACCGTCTCAAAATGGAAAAAAAAAAAAAAGTTGAGCGGGGTGGTGGATGCTTGTATTAAAGCAACAACAGATGTGTATCTTTAAAAGGCTATATTTTCTACTTTTCTACATCTTGCCGATGGGATAGAGAAGATGAATGTACTGAGAAGGCTAGGAGCTTTAGGATCAGCTCAGGATGGACAAAATCATAGCTTAGAATAGGTTAGTGGCAACAGAGATGGATGAAATTAACAGAACTTTATCATAAGTTGCATTATAGCCAACAAAGGGAATGGAATTGTCATGGGTAAGATATGAGTTTTTCATTTCCTCATGTAAATGGATGGATTACAATGTCGTGCACTAAGCAAGGAAAAGTCCTATTACCAAAGCTTTGTTAAGGTGGTTTAGAGACACGAAATTGTATCTGAGATGCTTTGGGGGTATCCAGGTGCATATGCTTGTTGGGAAGTTACATATTTCTTCTCCAGTTGAGGAATATGAGATTTTTAAAAAGTTAAATTGCCTGGGTTAGTGTCCTGAAAGTTATTTTTTTAGTCGTTAAAAAAAGTCATCAGTACCAAAGAACAGAAACTGAGTTAGAATGTCTCAATGGGGGGTGGGGGTGGGGGTAAAGAGAAAACACAAGGGTAGGTAACAATCATTAAGAAACAGCTGGAAGTGGAAGAAGACAGCTAGAATTGGCACTGGAGTTGGGCTGGGGTTCTAGCATTTTCAATGGGTAAGACTCGAACATGTGTCAGTGCTGCACAGAGAGATCCACTCAAGAACAAAAGGTTGAAGGCATGAGAAGTATAAATTACTGAAAACATAGAGTGGGATCCCAGTCACGTGCGCAAGAACTGAGCTTGATGAGGGGAGGAGGAGGAGGGAGGAGAAAGGTCAAGTCCGTTCCCCCACTGTCTTTTATTTTCCTTGTAAAGCAGGAGCAAAGTTACCCATGAGCATGAGAAAAGCAATGTGGAATAAGTTCTAGAAAATCGAAAAGGGCGGTGGCTTTAAAGAGTCATTGTAAGGCATGGATAGACTGGGTACTCTGGGTAGAATCAACAGAATCCCAAACAATGTCAAAAGTCTAACTGAAATGTCTGATTATAGACTTGTGGTAGGTAACATCTGTTCTGCTGCAAACATTTTTCAACAGTCCTGCAGCTACCTGGGAATAACAGAGAAAGTGGACAGCCAGGATTGATACATACATTGATGAAAATGACTGCAGACAGTGTAAAGCTCTTTGAGGTCTGCAACAGTATGTTGAAACCATAGATAATAGAATCTAAATTTGAAATGGATGATACTAACAGATGAACAGGCTAATGAGCATCGAGAAAGAAGAGATGCTCATAGTCAATGCTTTATGAAACAGGATAGGGTGGGTAACTCAGTGAGCAATCTACAGAGGTAGAGGGCTATACTCAGAGAGTGAGATATGATTGAGTTTGAGTACTATGAAACAGAGATGCTGCAAATACTTTCTGCCCCTGGCTATTACTCAGGGAGTAGATAGCTGAGGTGAGTATGAAGGAGGGAGTCAACAAAATGGGATGAAGGAACAAATCAACAAATGGGAACCAAGAGGTGGCATGGCCTTGTATTAAAATATGATTAATAGGAATCTGGGTGAAAGAATCACTATCAGACCAGCATCAAGCTCACAAGTAAGTGAGGGGGCAGTAATAGAGCAAGGACAATGGACAACAATAGAAGTTACAAGGAAATGAAGCATTCTTCAGCAACACCATAGGACTTTCCCAGAAACAACATGGAAGAACACCAATTGTGTGTCTCTCAGAAGCACTTGAGGTAGGAGAAAACCAGCAACCTTTTTTCTCCTCTAAAACCCCAGAGAACAGTGTCTCCATTGGCAGCCTCAAGATCTTAGAATGTATGTCACCATACTAGCAGTCCTGTCCTTCTAAAGCTATTCCTTTTCTCCAACAAAACTTTCTGAGTAAAGATACTTGTTTTTGAGATGGGGGTCCCATGTGGCCTAGCTGGCCTTACATTCACTATGTAGCTAAGGATGACCTTGAATTTCTGATCCTCCTGCCTCTGTCTCCCGTGTGCTGAAGTTACCCATGTGCACCACCAAGGTGGGTTTTATACAGTACTGAGGCTCAAACCCAGGGCTTTGTTCATGCTAGACAAGTACACTACCAACTGAGACACAGCTCAAGTCTTCGGTATTATATTTAATGAAAAGAACTTACAAAGCCATAAGCACCACAGCTGTAACTTCAGAAATTCTAATCTCTTCTCCTGCAACTGCTAATGAAGTCTAATGAAGTCATTGAACTGAATTGAATATAATAAGATAGTGTTACGCTTAAAAGAGTCTTAATTAAATGCACACCCTTTCTCAGATGTAGAAACCAAAGTTCAATCATATGCATACATACATACACACATATACATACATACACACACATGCACACACACATATATATGTGTATACACACACACACACACACACACACACACACGTATGTGATGAATTTGAAGTGGAGTTGGCCATGTATTTGCCATCAGAAACTAACGTGTTTTATGTGTGTTAGGCAAGTCCTTTACTGAATTACTCCCTCAGCCTTAAACACTTCCTTAAACATATAAACATTGGATACAGGACCTCATAGGTGCTAGCTTTGTACTCTACAAACAAGCTAGGCCTGAGCTCATAACCACTTTTGTATGTTTATTCGAAAGATCACATTTTTTGTTTTAACTAGTTCAATTCCAGATATAAAGTAGTTCTTATGAACCCAAAAGATAGTCTCAGAAGCTCTTTTAGCTTTTTCTAACATTCCACTTGTTAGAAAAGTCAAGATATGAGTTTAACTTTTAAAGCTTGATTTGTTTTGTCCTGCTTTGTTTTTGTAACAAAGTGTCGCTGTGTAACCCAGAGAAAACAGAATGGACTGGCGTCCTTACAGTAATCCCCCTGCCTCTGAATGGTGACTTAGGAGATTACAAGAGTGTGCAACCAAGCCTTTTAAAATAAGACCTTAAAACATGTTCATCAGGAACTCATATTCCTAATCCAGTCAGTTGGCATATTTGGATCTTCAGCTCACTGTGTCTATAATAGCATATTTTCACACCACCACATCTCCACAGTTGCAAGGTCTTAATCATAATGAGTCACAATGAAGTCTTCTTTGGTAAGTGGGATTAGCATTCCCCACATGAACCTGAGATACTAAATTATTAATAGCTTTTCAAGGCTTTTGGTTTTTTTGTTTTTGTTTTTGTTTTTTTACTGTGATTTGAGTAAGGCTTTCATAAAAGTTTAAGAGCATTATAATAAAATGTAGTCTCAAAATATTAGAAGCTTTTAAAGCTGGTCTTCCTGTGTTTTCAACATTCTTCAAGCGAAGGAAAAAAAGAAAAGGAAAATGCAAAAAAACCAAAAGGCTACAACGAGGTTCTTGATACAGATATTAAGAAAACTGATGGACTTGGTAGATTAAATGTTACTGCATTATACTGAAAATCAAGAAACCCTCAGCATTTCTTTTTATTATGTGACATTTATGGCTCATCAATATGCCTTCTGTAACAATCTGGGCTGCCATCAAACCAATATTTGTTGACAAAAAGTGAAAAATTGAAACAACCATAAAATTGTCCTCAGAAGAGTAATGTATTTGGATTCTGTGTATTTGTTGTAGGTTTATGGGGGAAATGCAGGAATATAGTCATGAAAACTTTGGATTACAAAAAGGATGCTTCAGTGCAAAACACTGAAGAATTTATTAGTAGAAAAGAGAGGAGGAAGAAAGGATGAATCATCCACAGCAATGCTGCCTTCAAAGGGGACAATAAAACTAACAGGGTTCCATAGGAGAGAAGGCATGAGAAAGAATTTCTAGAAGAGATATAGATCATTTACAGTTTTTAATTGGACTGGAGGTTGTGAGAACGTGAGAAGAAGTAAGCACCATATTTATCGAAGAAAAGCCGTCAAAATAATTTTTTCAAAACCAGTAGCTCGGAAACTATGAGAAGAGGGAGAAGAGAGCAGACTTGAAATGAGGACATTCAGAGGAGGTGTCAAAAAAAAAATCAAAACGAAGAAAATTAAGGATCCCGACCTGCAGTGGCAAAAGAAAAGGGAATGTCAAAGGGTGTGAGTTGCGGGTAGAGATCAAAATACGATGATAAAGTTCATGCTGTGAAGTGAAAATAAAAAAGAGAGAGAGTTTGTAGGAAGCTGGAAGTCATAACCATGTCATCCAAACCCAGAGGAGGGAAAAAAACTGTTTTTTCAGAAAAATTTTTTTTCAAAAGCTGGGGGTATTTATTTATTTATTTATTTACATCCCGACCACAGTTTCCCCTCCCTCCTCTCCTCCACCTCCCCACCTTCTCGAACTCTGCTCCTTTCTTTCCCTCCCCCATCCCCTTCTCCTCTCTATTTCTCTACAGAAAAGGACAGGCCTCCCATGAATATCAACAAGCCATGCCATATCAAGTTTCATTAAGACTAGGCACCTCCTCTCCTATTGAGTCTAGACAAGGCAGCCCAATTGAAGGAAGGAGTCCCAAAGGCAAGCAATAGAGTAAGGGACAGCCCCTGCTTCCACTGTTAGAAGTCTCAAATGAAGACCAAGCTAAACATGTGCAACATATGTGCAGAGGGCCTAGATCAGTCCCATGTAGGCTCCCTGGTTGGCAGATCAGTCTGTGAACCCCTATGGACTCAGGTTGGTTGATTGTGTGGGTTTTTAAACGTGGCATTTTATCAATTAAGGTCACCTCCTTTCTAATGACTCTAGCTTGTGTCAAGTTGACAGAAAACTAGCCAGGACAGGCAGTGAGCTCAAAGTGTACTTCTACCTAACTTTTAAAATTACAGACCAAGATGGGGCTGGAGAGATGGCTCAACAGTTAAGAGCACTGGCTGCTCTTCCAGAGGATCTGGGTTCAATTCCCAGTACCTACATGGCAGCTCACAACTGTCTGTAACTTCTGTTCCAGG
The DNA here is from genome assembly GCA_907164525.1 of Lophiomys imhausi. Lineage (NCBI taxonomy): Eukaryota > Metazoa > Chordata > Mammalia > Rodentia > Muridae > Lophiomys > Lophiomys imhausi. Next base: position 2,341,607 of record CAJQZJ010032178.1, on the reverse strand, counting down.
GGATCTGACTCCCTCACACACACAGACAAAACACTAATGTATAAAAAAATAAATACAGTATTTTTAAAAATCATAGACCATGAAAAGTATGAAATACTTAATAGTTTGCTAATGCTATCCTAATGGAATAGCACAGACAGTACCTTTGTAGACATTGCTATTGATAGTCGCACAAGTTAAGATTAAAGGTAAAGGCTTAATCCCTCTTGGTACTGATGAAAGGACTGCCCTTCTTAACTGCAGATGGATGTCTTCTCCCTGTGTTTCATTAGGTAATGTTCTCACTCTATGCTTGTCTGTGCTCAAATTTTCTTTGTTCCTAAAAATGCTGATCATATTGGATTGCCTTAGAAGACAATTTAGGCTAGTGGTTCTCAACCTTCCTAATGCTGTGACTCTTAAATACAGTTCCTCATGTTGTGGTGATGGTGACCCCCCAACCAAAAATTATTTTCATTACTACTTCGTAACTGTTATGAATAGCAATATAAATGTTTCTGGAGGTAGAGGTTTGCCAAAGGGGTGGCGACCCACAGGCTGCCTTTTGCTAAAAAGTCTGAACTGTAGGAGGATACATGTTAGATGATTTTCTTTAATAGCCATAAAACTAGAAAGAGAGAAAGAAAGAAAGAAAGAAAGAAAGAAGGAAGGAAGGAAGGAAGGAAGGAAGGAAGGAAGGAAGGAAGGAA